>JASEVX010000001.1:55319946-55919946 GCA_031761405.1 Serripes groenlandicus
ACCTTTGTCCCGCGAATTATATAATAAGATGCATGTTCAATCCAGCGTTAGGCGACCTTTGTCCCGCGAGTTATATAATACGATGCATGAACAATCCTGCTTTAGGCAACCTTTGTCCCGCGAGTTATATAATACGATGCATGAACAATCCTGCTTTAGGCAACCTTTGTCCAGCGAATTATATAATAAGATGCATGTTCAATCCAGCGTTAGGCGACCTTTGTCCCGCGAATTATATAATAAGATGGATGAACAATCCTGTTTTAGGCGACCTTTGTCCCGCGAATTATATAATAAGATGCATGAACAATCCTGCTTTAGGCGACCTTTGTCCCGCGAATTATATAATAAGATGCATGTTCAATCCAGCGTTAGGCGACCTTTGTCCTGCGAATTATTAGATAAGATGCATGTACCATCTTGCGTTAGGCAACCTTTGTCCCGCGAATTATATAATAAGATCCATGAACAATCCTGCTTTAGGCGACCTTTGTCCCGTGAATTATATAATAATATGCATGTTCAATTCAGCGTTAGGCGACCTTTGTCCCGCGAATTATAAGATAAGATGCATGTACCATCTTGCGTTAGGCGACCTTTGTCCCGTGAATTATATAATAAGATGCATGCTCAATCCAGCGTTAGGCGACCTTTGTCCCGCGAATTATAAAATAAGATGCATGTACCATCTTGCGTTAGGCGACCTTTGTCCAGCGAATTATATAATAAGATGCATGAATAATCCTGCTTTAGGCGACCTTTGTCCCGTGAATTATATAATAAGATGCATGTTCAATCCAGCGTTAGGCGACCTTTGTCCCGCGAATTGCATAGTAAGATGCATGTACCATCTTGTATTAGGCGACCTTTGTCAGCCATATAATAAAATAAGATACATGTACCAATCCTGCATTATGCAACCGTTGTCAGCCGAATAAAAGAATAAAATGCCTGTTCTTCCTTGCTTTAGGCGACCTATGACCGGGGAATTGTATAATTAGATGCACAAACCATCCTGCTTTAGGCGACCGTCGTCCTAAGAAAGATCGAATAAGATACATATATATTTCTATTTGAAGAGAACGATATAATGTCTACAATTTGTATTGAACATGTGTATTAGACACACGTGCTTGATAATTGAACAAGTCATTCATCAGTGCTGATTAATAATTCAACAAGTCATTCATCAGTGCTGATTAATAATTCAACAAGTCATTCATCAGTGCTGATTAATAATTGAACAAGTCATTCATCAGTGCTGATTAATACTTTAACAAGTCATTCATCAGTGCTGATTAATAATTGAACAAGTCATTCATCAGTGCTGATTAATAATTGAACAAGTCATTCATCAGTGCCGATTAATAATTGAACAAGTCATTCATCAGTGCCGATTAATAATTGAACAAGTCATTCATCAGTGCTGATTAATAATTGAACAAGTCATTCATCAGTGCTGATTAATAATCATAAACATCATTCAAATAAATTACCATTGTTATTACCACTGTTTCCCCTCCGACACTTAATATAGCCAACAAACAAATACATTAAATATGTAATTCAATTAGTTTTATTTTGTTAAAAAAGAATCATTTTCAAACATAACCGATAAACGACACTTCTCTTCAGAAAGTAACCGTACCTTTATAGTAATAAGCTTCAGAGAGAGAGAGAGAGAGAGAGAG
Source organism: Serripes groenlandicus (assembly GCA_031761405.1). Taxonomy (NCBI): domain Eukaryota; kingdom Metazoa; phylum Mollusca; class Bivalvia; order Cardiida; family Cardiidae; genus Serripes; species Serripes groenlandicus. The sequence continues at coordinate 55,321,638 of JASEVX010000001.1, forward strand.
AGAGAGAGGAGAGAGAGGAGGAGAGAAGAGAGGAGAGAGAGAAGAGAGAGAGAGAGAGAGAGAGGAGAGAGAGAGAGAGAGACGATGAGAGAGAGAGTATGACGAGAGAGAGAGAGAGAGAGAGAGAGAGAGAGAGAGAGAGAGAAGAGAGAGAGAGAGAGAAGAGAGAGAGAGATGAGAAGAAGAGAGAGAGAGAGAGAGAGTGAGAGAGAGAGAGAGAGAGAGAGAGAGAGGAGAGATGAGAGAGAAGAGAGAGAGAGAGAGAGAGAGAAGAGAGAGAGATGAGAGAGAGAGAGAGAGAGAGAGAGAGAGAAGAGAAGAGAGAGAGGTGAGAGAGAGGAGAGCTTCAGAGAGAGAGAGAGAGAGAGAGAGAGAGAGAGAGAGAGAGAGGAGAGAGAGAGAGAAGATAGAGAAGAGACAGAGAGGGAGAGACAGAGAGAGAGATGACAGAGAGAGAGAGAGAGAGAGAGGAGAGAGGAGAGAAGAAGAGAGAGAGAGAGAAGAGAGAGAAGAGAGAGAGAGGAGAGAGAGAGAGAGAGAAGGAGAGAGAAGAAGAGAAGAGAGAGAGAGAGAGAATAAGGCTTTTATGACAGAAAGTGTCTGAGTTTACCTCTACGACTACTAGCATATTAATATAGACGGCCAATGTTGACTCTTCCCTGAACGGACACACACAACTAGATCCTACATCGCATGACACGTTCCCATGTATAATAGTAAAATCGATATGTAGTAAAACAACATTTGAGCCGTCCCGCGAGAATACTACATTGTGGACTCTGCGTAAAGTATCGACCCGGATCAGCCTAAGCATACCGCGCAGGCTTACCCGGATGACACTTTTCGCCTCTCGTAGATTTTCTGTTTCAGGAATAATTACTCTATATACCTTTATCCCCCGATACGTATGTGCGGCCCGGATCAGTCTGCGCAGGCCATATTGTTGGTTTTCCAGCGGGAGGCTCATTTACCATCTATCATTCAATAAAATCAATTAATGGAATATAGAAAATCGATAATGACACATTTCGAACTTAATTTACAAAAAACACTAACCATCTTTAATATACTTTAATCAGTAGTATAACCCGTCATCGGCGAAACTGGAAAGAGCCCTTACAATCTCTCTGAATTCAACCTTTTTTGACATCCGCTATTTCAGGAAATAGATGATATGCACGCGTATAAGAATCCGGTGATTCGATTTGTCAATATTGCACACTCGGATATTACAATAAACGACCATATCAACTGCCATGTGATTATGGTTTAAATAAGGATTGTTTCCATATGGATGTGTAATTTAGCATTATTCAAATAGTGTATTTTGCTCCGGTTTACCCGTGTATCTTAATGTTTTATTAAAATATTACAACAAACGTAAAGGAGTTAAAAGTATTATGCAAAAAAAAAAGTGAGGATCTAGATCAGAGTGCGCGGATCTATGCTATTCGCCCCAAAGGGTGCATGTTATGCAACTTTGCATGGACAGATTCGTTCAATGTATTTTCTACAAATTAAAACCCTGCGTCTTTCACCCCACCATGTTTATTTTTAGAAAACAAATTACAAATTGGGTTAAAGTAAAAGAACATTCTAATAATTTGAGCGGCGCTCTTCGAAAATTAAACATAGGCAATCGCGACCAGTGTAGTACCAAATCAGCCAGCGTTTCCGCACAGTATAATCTGGATCTTTGTATTCGCCTATAAGTCATAGAAGGTTTCAATGAACCTCTGGAAAGTTTACATTGATGCGAAAGCAGATTTTATTTTTCCCAAACATGTAATAACAAGAGTTGCTTCAAGATGCAGCAATTCGCGTGGGAATCAGCATTTTATGGCTTAAAAAATACTGTTTGATTCGAAAAAAACGAAACACGCTTTTAAATATATGATAACAATAGTTTTTTAGTTAAATACGTAAAACGAAACAAAAATACCTTTTCACAACGTGTTGACCTCGATCTCCCAAAATTATTGTAAACATTTGTCTGCGCATGCGCGTCCTTTTTTCTCCTTAGTATATTCTTAAAGTTGCAAAAGTTAGCACAATAACTCCGCATTTATGAAAATAGTCCCCATGTTCTAATGTAATGGGAACGGGGTATAGGTATATGTATGAATATCACTTCTACAGCATTGCTGTGGAAGCTGGCTTTTATAGCGACGTTGGTAGAGTGGTTGACCTTTGTGTTAAGTTAAGCAACGTTCATCGCGGTTAGTGCCTAGATGCTTAACACCGTTACACGTTACAGATGGTGGTAGCGGTGGGTTGGTGTTATTTAAAAACTTAATTTACATTTTAATCATAAAGAACTACTCGCATATAAATATACTGGTTCAATAATCTTAATATTATATTGCAAACTCGAACGAGAACAAGTTCTAGTGACGAACTGCTACGGAAATATCCGAGAGCTGACGGTAAAATACGGGGCATGCGCGATCAAGATGATTAACACGGCGCAATGCGCATGCCCCTTTGCACCAGTGATATTTTTTTCACAACCAATATATGCACTGGTGCTGATGAACACGCGCAATAACGTCAGTGTTTGTGTTCCTGGAGCACCGCTCTAATAGTCTTGAACAAAGGTCACGATCGGGTCAATCTTGTTTTCCTGGAGCACCGCTCTAATGTTACTGAGCAAAGTTCAGATTTGGGTCAATATTGCTGAATGCTGAGTAATACCAATCTAGCGTATACACAATATTGCATCCTTGAATAAAATATGAATGAAATACTAGTCGCTTTTAAAACATTTAAAATCTTCTCGAAAACTTATAACCCACTTGTCATTACACTGGACCATATGCCCCAAGTATATTTGTGATTTTCTCCAAAAAATGTTCCATACTAATTGTTGAGTAGAAATGGTTTACACACTTCGGCGACTATTACATTGTTTGGGATTTCTTTCTTGTGTTCCAATATCGCATATCTTCGTTAAATATATCTAGATTATACGCATTGATTGCCCCTGCTATTAGAGGAAGAAATGGGCGGAGTGGTTTGGCGTTTGTTTGTTTTTGTATTTATTTTTGTTATGTTTATTTGAAATAATTTCACAGCAACTCAGAGTCATAATGGAAATACTAGTTTCTTCAATACAGTAAAGTACTCAAAAAATATTCTACCGGGAAAGGGTTTTCTAAATCCTTTTATATCCAAACGGCATTAGCTAAGTAATGCATTCATCCGAGATTTAATTAGATGATGTATTGTGTTGGGTCTTGTGAGAGTACAAAAAGCCTCGATGGCAATGAAGTTAATTGTTTTTAACCTTGGCAATAAACATTACGGTCGAATCAGGTGCTCCTCGCATAAAATGTCAGCTTGTTCGTCACATTCCTTCGGGCTTCTTTTTTTTCTCTTGTACTTAAGATAATTACACTTTCAATGTTATATCTTTAAAACGGATTCGTCTAAGGTAGCATTTGGACCATTCTAAAGCAAATAGTAGGGATAACAAAATAAATATGATTGAGTTTGTCTGCCAACAGTATGGAGCCTGGTTAGAAGGCGCGGATGCGCTGAAAGAGTTAAGTGAATACACATATGAACCTGTGCATGCTAATCCAGTGATCACGGTCCACTAACATGTAGAACATAATAAGGAATTTATTTAGATTGCCTCACAATGCAGTCGACCTTTCAGAACAATTAACTCTTTCGGCGCCGAATTGTTTAAAGTAGACTCTTCCATGTTCAAACTCGGACGACTCTTTTTTCATGTTATAGGATTTTTGGAATATTTTTATAACTCACAGCCAAACAATGCAGATTTCAGGTGAGACAGCTCGTTACGAGCTGACTCACCTGAATCTGTATTGTTTGCAAAAAGCTCAATGTTGCCTTTGGCGCTGAAAGAGTTAAGAAAAACGTATAATTTGTTCAAAATAAGCATTTCTCATATTTGCAAAATATTGACAATAGTAGGCGTTGAATTGTTTTGCTGTTGCAGTCTGTTCTTTGGGTATATCTAAAGCAGATGACTCTAATGCTACCTTAGATAAACTGTCAAATCAAGACGATCTGGGAACTAGGTAAACTGTCAAACCAAGACAGATCTGGGGAACTAGATAAACTGTCAAACCAAGACAGCTCTGGGGAACTAGATAAACTGTTAAACCAAGACAGATCTGGGGAACTGTTGAGTAATGCACCACGAATACACGTAACAAATTATGTTCCTTAAATGCATGAGATGTGCTCGGCATAATTACGATATTTTGTGACTTTTTAAAACAGCGGGGGTGAATGTTAGACTGCACCGAGGCTTTTCGCCACCGGGTACTTCAAGTAATTCAAACATTCTAAAATACTCTGTAAACGTCTAGTTAGTTCTGGGTAGGTTCAATGACGACAATAAGTCTGAAGACGTGACTAATTTTATCTAGCGATTATTTCAATTCTCCGCATGTCGGGAGTGTGTGTTGCTCATTAAATATAACCATGAATTATGCAGGACCCTTTCCACGTACGACAAATGATAAGTTTATCCCAATAAATGAAAATTATATTCATTTAATAGTGTTGAAACATTGTAGAAATACTTATAATGGATGATTCCTCTTTTTGCATTTTTTCCCCCTCAAAATTCGACTGCTGTATATGTATTTAATGTGGGTGGAAGCGGGTAAATGTTATGTCTGCATATATTTTTATGTACGGATACCGGATTCATTCATGTTTTAGCTTATCTAAATATATCCCTCCCGTAAATAATTTGTTCAGACAATAAGAGAGAAACTTTAAAAGTAAACTGTTCTTGGTTGCCATTCAGATGTGCTTTTACTGTATAGTAATGTCTGCCTATAAGATGGTTCCGCGTTTTGACTTTTCCAGGACTGAATCAGAACTCATCGACATTCAAAATTGTTACATGTTCATATACCTCTCACGTCAACTGTAACTATATTAGAGTCCCGTAAAGCAAAATGGCTATTATTGCGTCTGTGAAAATACAATTTCTCCGAACCAAAAGACGAATATGCGACAGGACACTTTCTTGCCTGGTATGGCCCGGTTCATAATGGCATAAGCTCAGACAGAAGATTAGCTATGACATGGAACAACCAAGGGGGTCTTTAAAACGAAACAAAAGAAAAGTATTATAATACGTGACTATGATTAAAACCAAACCAGGCTCAGACATTATTATATAGAAGGGTGTATCGATAACTCTTAACGGATCTAACGGCTTTGTCAGTTCTTTATTTGTTTATGTGTCTTTCTTGTCTTTGTACCGTTTATGAAAATTGTTGGCAGGAAACCAGTGGGTTCAGAACTTTGATTCCAATACATGTCATGTATGCAGGCACCACGAATAATCCACATGAGCCGCGGAAATAGATCATATTGAATTTGCGAACTATAAAGACTCACATGAGCAGGTCCGTCCGTCGACTGTGCCCACCGCCAACATTAACTTGACATATAGGACAATTCAGAGGACTAGATAAGGGAGAGTAAACAGGTATTTTCCCAACATTATATCTTAGTTTACTCGTCCAAACCCTAGTTATGGGTATTCAAAAGAATCGCCTCACTGAGACGATTATTTTGAGTACCCATGTGATAGGGTTTAAATGTCAAATAAGGATTTTAGAACATAAAACACGCGACTTATCTAGAGCACTGGATACCACTGGATACCACTGGTTAATTCTAATATAAAACTATCGGCCTGGTGGTCTCCCATCCAGCATCCATTACATTACTTGTTTTACCGGAAGTAGTTAGACTCATTTCCGTCTGATGCGGCTCATGTCATTCCAATGCAGTTTATCGATAATTGATTTACCGTCTGCCATGTCACCTTTGTCCTCAAATTCATGGCTTATTAGTCAATTATCTACCACTGCTCGGCTATACGTAGTTATGGATAAATGTCGTTTGCGTCAGAAAGCGTCTGTATTCGAAAAAGGGCTAAGACCTTTTACTATTTAGGATATAATAGAGTTCACAATTTAACGTTGATATTCGACATGCATCTTTTTGAGTATATATATGAGAACCGTCTAGAGATTTAAGGGGATCTAAATGACACTTCGTTTTGACATTATTTAATGCTAAATGGGCATCAAACAAGTGGGCCTCTACCTCAATCCTTTTATAAGAAGCTGCAGTTAGTTATATATAACATGTGTGCGGACGGTGAAGATTCTGTTGAGACTGAACGGATGTACGCAGATACTGTCAGACCCCGAGACTCTAGACACGACTCTTTTCGTTTTCGATGTTGTATTACTCGACACATTGGGACCGCCTCGGTGGTGACGTGGAAGAACGACCGCATCGGTTGCCGGAGGTCGCGGGTTCAATCACCGGCCGGGTCATACCAAGGACTTTAAAAATGGTGGTTATGGCTGCACTCCTTTGCACTCAGGTTTGCTTGCGGGGTTAGTATAACGACAGACTCGCTGGTGTCAGGAAACAATGGACCAGTAGTACTGGTAACTTACCGAGGAAGCGCTGTGATGTGACTGAATAATTGTTGAAACCGGCGTAAAACACAAAACAATCAATCAATTAATAAATCGGCACATTGGCTCTAACCCTGACCTTTGTGCGACGATGTAGTATTGTGTCTTACTTGTATTTCAATTGAATTATTAATCAGTGCCGTCCATCTCGCATAACATGTAAGAAAATGAACAGGCTCGCCCGAGTCTTCTCTGTACGCAGATGCATTTAGACCGTAAAAGGCTAGATGCGACCCATATTTAGTTTGTATTGAAGTATTACTGGACACATCGACATGGCGTTTGTGCAGCGGTGTTTATTATTATGACGTGCATGTATTTCAAACAAATTTTAAGATCTGTGTCGTTTATATCTCATTGGTATGTCAATGAACACAGTTACCCAGGTAGCCGAAGCCTAAGCATTCCAAGATTGACTAGGAATTAATGAGTCTTTAGACATAACCAAATATTTGACACTTCTCAGTTAGTTGACTGCGAGTATAAAGTCATCCCGAAAACGTCAATAACCCTGGACAATCATCAAGTTAAAATGTTCTACGATACAAATTTGATGATAATATAATAATTTATTATATGCCTGTACATTTTCCGGTGGAAATACATGCAGATTGACATGCGCAAATACACCACGACAGATTAAAATTCCGTATCTACATGCGGTGTAAATACAAGATTGTGACGTCAGACAGTGCGCGGAATACTTTCAGCGAGGTATCCCCAATAAACAATGTATTGAATCTGTATATTTAATAGTTTTTTCGCTCTTCATAGATCGTAGGTATATAATAAAAGGAATATTACGTTGCGGGAGCGATAAATGGGTACGTATTGCACGACTCGTAGTGTGGGAAAATCCATATCTTACTCGACCTTCGGTCTCGTAAGATATCGATTTTTCCACGCTACTTGTCGTGCAATACAAACCCTTTTATCGCTCCCGCAACGTAATATTCCGTATATATTTCTTTACCAATATGTTTGGCCCAGGTCAATATTGATGAGGAATATTGTATATAATCATCGCTATAAAAAACACCTTCACTTTTATGGGGATTTTTTTTCTCTCGAGCCTAATGGTAGCAGACGATTACCAATGAATATGGTAAAATGACATTTATAAATCTCTTTTGGCTCATCACTCGTCGTTAATTCCAACTAAACCGTCTAAATCGATAGACCTGTGTCGGTTGATATCATTTATAAAAGGCATCTGACCAATAAAACTGATATATCATTGCCTTTGTATGACTACTACCGATTTATAACGTGGTGCAGGATATTTCGCTTACGCTTCTGATTTCATATTGCGATTTATGCGCTCTATGAACACGTCAACGCAATATTTCATTAACGGGTTTTCAGATCAAATTCGGTCGATCAGAAAAATGCTGCACTAGCAACATTAATATCATTCAAAAGACAATAAAATGTGACAATAAAATGTAATAATAAATAAAAAACAATGAACATGGAAGGGGCGAAATGGAATACGTTTTAAAGCGTTCATTGAACACAGAACTGATCCGTATAACCATTAAAACAACTTATAGGTGAACGTTCAGTAAGGCATAGTGAGTTAACGGGGTTTAGGATGGATCATTTAACACTTTGACTACTGGAACCGATTGTGTGTAGATTGTGTCACCAGTGTAGACGTACTATCTCGTGTCAATAAATGATGTAAACGACTGTGATTGTTACCTCAGTGGCTTCTTTCGACAGCTTATTCGGTCAACCAGCTCATGTTTGAATGACATCATGCTGTGCTAACCACAGCATGATTAAACCGTTTAGGTTCGGCATCTGTCAAATCATCACATCACACGGAAACCAACCTTCGTGAATTTCTTCAACAAACGACTTTTGAATTGTGGCAAATGAACAAATTGCACATGATTTCAACTCTATGTAGTGTGATCTACATGTGCATATTATTTCCAGTTTCAACGTCGCCTAATGCAGATTTGTCATATGTGGGGACAGGATTTAAAATGGCTTGCTACAACTACTAGTGACATAGTTTGACACACAAAGCAGATGTAATCGTTAGAAACCTAAGTCGGTTAGAATTGACATTATCGCAAAATCGGATTTAAAATGTTATCAATTGTAATCCGAGTTTAGTTCTAAATAAAACAAATGGGCGAACAATGTTTTTGGTTAAAGGAACAAGATTTTGATGAACTACCCTGATGTCTAAATACGGCAAACGTGAGATCCCATTATCACGGAATGTATCTGAATTGAGAGATAAATACGGCAAACGTGAGATCCCATTATCACGGAATGTATCTGAATTGAGAGATAAATACGGCAAACGTGAGATCCCATTATCACGGAATGTATCTGAATTGAGAGATAACATTCAAGGAAACCCATATATAAGCACATTTCCGTTGTAGTCGACAGGGTTTACAGACTTGAATAAACGCTGAAAGTGATTGATTGATTATTTTGTGTTTTACGCCGCATTAGACAATGTTTCAGTTATATCACGGCGTTTTCTGGAAAAGATACCAGTTCTACTGGTCCGTTTATCCTGATACCAGCAAGTCAGTCAGTTGTAATGCTAACCCCTGAGCGCCCAATGATAGCACGTGATTGAAACAAATACTATTGTCAATAACAGCATAATCACTTTGTTGTATCTTGTTATATTGTCTTATTGAGAGAATGAAAGAATCGTAATAATTTTAAAACGATGGTAGCCATACCAATTATAATACCTTTCGTATGCATGTTATTTATTCCAACGTGTGCGTGTAGATTGATAGATGTCCCTCCAAAAACTAGGAGACTGTTGTCTACAATACGGATTCAGAACATGCCGGATCTATATATCACAATGCTGTTTCTCTCTTATTATGAAACATAGAAAAGGGTAATTGTTTAAAAATAGTGAAAAACATCGGGTGATAATACGATGAATACGTATGTAGCTGTCTTTTTAATATTCCAAAATTGTTTACGTTACTATTTGTAATGACGGGTCGTCATTTATGTTAGATTGGGAGTGAGCGTGTAACAAAATGGTTTTCTTGGGTTTTAGTCCATATCAGTTATCCTAAGATTCTTCGTTTGGCGGGTACCTTTGTTCACATGACTTAGAATCAGCTGTCATTACTTGAAAGTCAGTAATTGGACCTTTCAGATTGAACATCTCTTTATGTGAGCTTATTCTACAGATTGTTTATAACATCACATAATGGGAGGATGATAACAGGTTTAACATTTAAATGGTAAATGGATACGTTCAGTCAATTTGATTGGATGAGACCTTTGCCAATCTGACTAAAGTACACGATCTTACTAAATGTAACCTATGCGTAGCGTTAATAGGAGATGATTTTAATGAGATTGAGACCTTTGCTAGACTTTCGGTAAGATATTTACCCCCATTGAGCTGGGGTGTTACAAAGACACTAGCGTAAAAGTAAAGCACCGTTAAATTAAATAACAACAATAATGGTCACGATTGAACTCCAATATTTCCAATGATAAGTCAATTAATAATATCGAAAGTATATTGTATGTGTGGTATACACCAGGACATAAATAGCCATATACATGACTTATATTGCATTATGTATGCTGGATGATTTATTATGCATTGAATATTCCCAATTTCTTTAAGTATAATTATTGAATAGAGTTTAACACATCATGACAAAAGGTGAAAATGCTCATTATGAGCAATTTCTCCTTTTGTCACATTGTTTTTAAATGTCGTCTGCTACAGAGGCGTCAACTGAGTCTGTATGAGAGAAAGGGGCTAGGACTACGTTTCCCCCAGATTGATGGATAACTTTTTGTATGGGAGGCCGCTGCAGCTATCAATACATTCTCAAGTGTCACTTATCGGCTGAGCTCTCCTAGCTTTGCTTTAATCATTTCCCCCACACGACAATATCTTTGAACATATTTTGTCAAAAAATAGAAAATCTCTATAATTGAATGGAAAACCTATAATTAAAAGTGGAAAACATTGTAGCAAAAAGAGAAATTTCTCGTTTTGAGCAATTTCTTCTTTTGTCACTATGTTTTCAAAAAGCCGTCTGCTGCAGAGGCGTCAGAAAGCGTCTATATGAGGGAAAGGGTTAATAATTTCCCACAAATAACGATCCGATATCATATAAAACATCTCTATGAATGTCAAAAGGGATAATTGCTCGTTGTGAGCAATTTCTCCTTTGCCATATTATTTAAAAGTCGTCTGATAAAAAAAGAGTCAAAATACGTCTGCGTGTAGAAGAGTTAATTGTAAATAACCGGGGACTGACCTCTGAGGTCAATAACAATTACCTCAGTCTTTAAGGTTGCTTAATTAAGCTCATTGCAAACAAACAGTGTACTTACAACACACGTTTCTCATGTTACCGGCTGGGCTTCAATAGTCACACTAACAACGTGGTATATGTGCTTACAAGTACCATGTATCCATACACTATTACTGTGTAAGTCATTTTCTGAAAGAAGTGGTATGTGTATGTTTTCTTGGAGATTTCATTTGGGTTTCGCCACCTGGAAGTTTTACCCTTTCCCTCATATAGACGCTTTCTGACGCCTCTGCAACAGACGGCTTTTTGAAAACATTGTGACAAAAGAAGAAATTGCTCAAAACGAGCAATTTCTCCTTTTGCCACAATGTTTTCCACTTTTAGTCATAGGTTGTCCATTCAATAAAAGAGATTTTCATTTTGTTTCACAAAATATGTTCAAAGTCGTCTGCTGCAGAATTGTCGTATGAGGGAAAGGGTTAAATCTGCAATTCTCACTCAACTACAAATTATTAACACTTCCCCTCATAAAAAAAACATACAACAGGTAATTAAGACAAAATATGTAATACCCCTACTAAGGAAAGACAAATATCTTTGATTATAGTTATTCTCATTGAGGCAAATTGAGAAATTGATCATTATGAGCAAATTCACCTTTTTGCCACAATGTTTTGAAATCCGTCATATCTTGTAGCATGTATGAAAGGATTAGGAATACTACTAATGACACGCAGATTGCGGCATATTTATATCCTCATAATAATCGTTGTTGTACTGACGTTCTTTGTTTTCCTATAGGTATGCTTTTTCTATGACATAACGCGGGTCATAATGATTTCCATTATTTATACTTTCAGTGAAACAATTAGGCCGATAGACTGGAGACAGATGAACTCACAGTATTCCCTCGACATAATCAGGAATCGGTAGGATTACATAGTGTTCCAATTGCAAACGAACGCTGCAATACCTAAATCAACCCATGGATATTAGTTGGAATATTCATAGTTGTGTGCACACGGTCGATGCAGTATTTTAAAATAACAGAAAATGAATTCAATAATGTCAGTCTTTTAGAGGTTGATCGTGGATTAAGATATTAATATACGGAAAGGAACGTTGTCTGTTCTACTGATGTGACGTACAACAAATGGAATTAGATTGAAATAAATAAGATAAATTATTTTGTCTTTTCGTTGATAATACTCGAATAGTTTGAGAAATTGAGAAAATGTGCGTGTCAACTCTAACGAAGAAAGTTATTATATATGTACGTAATTTAGTGAGATACCCGTGTCTGTGACATGCATAGCATTTATATATTGTAAATGTTATTAAAGAAGAGGGATTAGAGATATATACAATCAAAATGGATTCGGCATATACGTACGATACAAGAGGACTAAGTCAGGTAGGCCCCGTGAATGTTACTTCAAACGGTTCACATTCAGAGAGTGAATTAAATATTCTTCAACAGTTCAATCACGAACAGTTACTGTTGCAACTACCTACGATCATATACGCGTCATTGATGATGATGCTAGGTCTACCAGGGAATTCCATCGTGTTCTATGTGTATTTCTTCAAATGGCGACGCAGTACGTCACGTGTGTTCATTCTGTTTCTAGCAGCTCTTGATATGGTCAACTGTGCAACTACGATACCTATGGAGATTTATATCATGCGATTTTATGTGATGCTGGATCAGCCGTTTTTGTGTAAGATCACTAGATTCGCTACGTATACGATGAATAGTTCGTCTGCCTTGATTCTCGTTGGAATAGCTGTGGACAGATTCAAACGAATATGCCGACCCTACCAGAAATCGTTCAGTGAACAGGACTGTCGGCGGATTTGTGCAGCCGCCATAGTTTTCTCACTAACAATGACATGGCCGGCTATATTTCTATACGGTACGCGGATTATTGACTTAGGTGGTGCCACGGGACGGTTATGTCAATTGGAGAATAAATATGATTACACTCCGTATCCGGTCATCTTCTTTGGACTGTTTGCCTCGTTGACATTGGTCATATTTACGGTCTTGTCCGTGTTATATTACTTCGTTGGACTCCAGATTTATAAACACAGAAGTTTTAAGCTAAGGAACTGTACGCATGTGCAAACGGTTATTGATGAAAAGTCAGTGACGGTGAAATCGGAAAATTACAAAACATCGAACGATAAATCGAACAAATCCTCAAACGAGGCTGTCAATGTCGTTAAAACTGTTTCAAACTCAGTGCCCCAAATAATAGAGAATTGTGTTTCATCCGCACCAGATTTAAGGGAGAACTCTTACAATCTGGTTCCGTACCGACTGGTGCCTGCTGTAAGTCAAGACGTCGGTACCAGCTGTGGACTTCTCGCACTTCCGTCGTGTAACTCAGTTAAAGATCTAAGTATCGCTGGCCCAGACCCGTCAACGTGTGAGGTGTCTGTTTGCTCGACGCTTAAAAACGTAGACAACCACGAAACACCCAATGAAAAAGACGTTCAAACGCAAACAGAAAACTCGCCGACAAACAGAAGTCCAGTGAAGAAGATAAAACCGAAAGTGAGAAAGAAAACGCGCCGTGTGCGATACATGTTAGTGCGTGGATCATCGACTCTAAATCAGTCTGGCAGAACGAAGTGCACAGATTGTTTGACAGTTCGGATTGGTCGTTCGACCTACATGCTATTTCTTATCACTATCGCGTATATCATCAGTTTCTTACCGTTCTACATTGTAGCAATCATACGCCAATCAAACAGCGGATTTGTGTCGAATTTATCCAAAGCTGGCACCATCGCCTATCATGTATTTTTAAGGTCATACTTATTGTCTAGTGCAATCAATCCTTTTATTTACTCATTTTGCAACGTTCAGTTTAGGGAGTTTGCTCGTGATTTGTTTCGTGGTATTTTAGTTAAACGGACTGATTCTACAAGATCTACGGACAAAAGACGTTTCAAGAGAAGATAATGTGTTTGTGACAGCGGTCAATATTATATTTCAGGATTACCAAACTACGACAGTGTAGATTCATTTTATATTAAAATATACTATAGTACAGCAGTGTAGATCCTTTCTATATTCAAATATACCATATGACAGCAGGTGTAAATCCATGCTATATTCAAATATACCATATGACAGCAGTGTAGATCCATGCTATAATAAATTATTATATGCCTGTACATTTTCCGGTGGAAATACATGCAGATTGACATGCGCAAATACACCACGACAGATTAAAATTCCGTATCTACATGCGGTGTAAATACAAGATTGTGACGTCAGACAGTGCGCGGAATACTTTCAGCGAGGTATCCCCAATAAACAATGTATTGAATCTGTATATTTAATAGTTTTTTCGCTCTTCATAGATCGTAGGTATATAATAAAAGGAATATTACGTTGCGGGAGCGATAAATGGGTACGTATTGCACGACTCGTAGCGTGGGAAAATCCATATCTTACTCGACCTTCGGTCTCGTAAGATATCGATTTTTCCACGCTACTTGTCGTGCAATACAAACCCTTTTATCGCTCCCGCAACGTAATATTCCGTATATACCCTATGACAGCATTGTAGATCCATCCTATAATAAAATATACTCTATGGAAGCAGTGTAGATCCATGCTATAATACAATATACCCTATGACAGCAGTGTAGATCCATGCTATAATAAAACATACCCTATGACAGCATTGTAGATCCATGCTATAATAAAATATACCCTATGACAGCAGTGTAGATCCATCCTATAATAAAATATACCCTATGGAAGCAGTGTAGATCCATGCTATAATAAAATATACCCTATGACAGCATTGTAGATCCATCCTTTAATTATAGGTTATTTAACAGTGTTCTGTACAATACGGATATATATTTGGACGAGTACACAGCTTGGAAAATCATATTGGACGAGCCGCTAGGCGAGTCCAATATGATTTTCCAAGCTGTGTACGAGTCCAAATATATTCCGTATTGTACAGAACACTGTTAAATGATCTTTTTATTCTATACCTCGACTTTTTCCCCAAAATATATTTTGTATTGTGCAGAATAATGTTAAATGACCTTCCAGTTAGCGCTTATTTCTTCCAGTTCCCTTGTTTCTGTCGGCACGGCCTGCGCTAACCACCTTTTGAATATTCCTACATCACTTTTAGTTTTTTTCACAGTGTTTTTTGGTTTCTGTTCAATTACGAAGTCATCTATTTCAGAATCGGATAACATTTTAGTTTCAGTGTTTCTCCTTGTTTGCAAACGACAATAATGTTCCGGTGACAACAGGAGCTTTATCGTAACGCTTTATCTAGAGCGCCTTTCGATTCAGACTTTCATTCGGAACCTTTTCACGTATTTCGGTCTTTATCATAGGTTTAACATGGGACCTGTGAATCGTACAATACGAAAAAAATACGGGTTATTTTGTACGCGCGTGCGTCCCGATACGGAAATATATTGTACGGTCACATGATTCGAATGAGCGTCTACGATTGGACGTATAAATTAGGTATAGAATAATAAAATATACTCTATGGAAGCAGTGTAGATCCATCCTATAATAAAATATACTCTATGGAAGCAGTGTAGATCCATCCTATAATAAAATATACTCTATGGAAGCAGTGTAGATCCATGCTATAATAAAATATACCCTAAGACAGCAGTGTAGATCCATGCTATAATAAAATATGCCATATGGCAGCAGTGTAGATCCATGCTATGATAACATATACCATAGTACAGCAGAGTAGGCCCATGCTATATTCAAATATACCTTATGGCAGCAGTGTAGATCCGTGCTATAATGAAATATACCCTAAGACAGCAGTGGTAGATCAATGCTATAATAAAATATACCATAGTACAACAAAGTCGGTCCATGCTATAATACAATATACCCTATGAGAGCAGTGTAGATCCATGCTACAATAAAATAAACCCTATGACAGCAGTGTAGATCCATACTATAATACAATATACCCTATGACAGCAGTGAAGATACGTGCTTTAATAAAATATACCCTAAGACAGCAGTGTAGATCCATGCTATAATAAAATATACTCTATGACAGCAGTGTAGATCCATGCTATAATAAAATATACCATATGGCAGCAGTGTAGATCCATGCTATAATAAAATATACCATAGTACAACAAAGTCGGTCCATGCTATAATACAATATACCCTATGACAGCAGTGTAGATCCATGCTATAACAAAATAAACCCTATGACAGCAGTGTAGATCCATCCTATAACAAAATAAACCCTATGACAGCAGTGTATATCCATGCTATAATACAATATACCCTATGACAACAGTGTAGATCCGTGCTATAATAAAATATACCCTAAGACAGCAGTGTAGATCAATGCCATAATAAAATATACCATAGTACACCAAAGTAGGTCCATGCTATAATACAATATACCTTATGACAGCAGTGTAGATCAATGCTATAATAAAATATACCATAGTACAACAAAGTAGGTCCATGCTATAATACAATATACCCTTTGCCAGCAGTGTAGATCAATGCTATAATAAAATATAGCCTATGACAGCAGTGTAGATCCGTGCTATAATACAATATACCCTAAGACAGCAGTGTAGATATATGCTATAATACAATATACCCTATGACAGCAGTGTAGGTCCATGCTATAATAAAATATACCCTATGACAGCAGTTTAGACTCGTGCTATAATAAAATATACCCTATGACAGCAGTGTAGATCCATGCTATAATAAAATATACCCTATGACAGCAGTGTAGATCCATGCTATAATAAAATATACCCTATGACAGCATTGTAGATCCATGCTATAATAAAATATAACCTATGACAGCAGTGTAGATCCATGCTATAATAAAATATAGCCTATGACAGCAGTGTGGATCCATGCTATATAATCCATCTACAATACAGTCATGACATTACGTTACATATCAACTGTCGATGTATTAAGACTACTAATCTGCAGCAGGCGACTTCGAAAATATTTTAGAGAAAATATGGAAACTCTTTGTAAATTAAAATTTGAGTATTACAGAGCTGAAAATATTGTTGGAAAATGAGAAACTGAAGGAGCTGCAACTCACTTTAATTATTATTGGTCATCAGAAGTAATTTCTCCTTTTTCTAGAATACTCTGAAATGTTTCTGCTGCCGTTACCTTTTCCCACGTACAATACATCTGCAGCAGACGACGTTATACACATGTATGCAAAACTATGGAGATATCTCTATAAATGAAAGATTTATTTCTAATAGTGTTGAGAATATTGTCCCATAATGTTTTTAAAAGTCGTTTTACTGCGGTCACGTTACTGTGGGTTTATAATGTGGTAGAGGGTTAACATATGAAGTGTATATTAGATAAGATACGTCGCATTTTGAGGTGCATTCTCAAAATGCCCCCAAAATGCAGCTGCGGCGATACACATCTGCGTAATGTATCGACCAGATCATCCTGCGCTGTCCGCGCAGACTGATCCGGCCGACACATTCCGTCTAAGGGGGGATATATAGAGTGATTCCTGAAACAGAAAATCCACAGGAAGCGAAAAGTGTATTACCGGGTACGCCTGTGTGCCATGTTAATGCTCATCCGGGTCGATACTTTACGCAGAGTCCACAATGTTGATTTTCTCAAGAGACGACCTACACATTGATTATTTCAAAGATACGCCCCTGAATGACAATTACGATTCAGTTGCACAGTTGTTCAGGTTTTCTGGAACTGACAATAGACAAGGATTTTCTATAATATCGCTACGGCTAGAGGGCTAGAGGGCGAATAGGGAAATACTTCTAATTTTCCGGTTGCAACAATGCTTTTTAACGTCACGTGCTACAGAAGCGTATGAGAGCGTCTGTATGTTGTAAATGGCTTAAACAGGAAACGGAAGTCGGTTTTCATGTGACGTGGCTCATGTTACGTCATTTAGTCGAAATGCATGCGTTTACTTAAAAGAGGGGAGAACGAAACGGTTTAACTCTTTAAATTAACGCCGAATTGTTTAAATTAGACGCGTCCATGTTCAAAATCGGGCGTCTCTATTTCTCATGTAAATAACATTTTAGACTATTTTGATAGCTAAAAGGCAAACAATGCTGATTTCAGGTGAAACACCTCGTTACGAGCTGACTCACCTGAATCTGTATTGTTTGAAAAGACCAAAATATTGCCTATGGCACTGACAGATTTAAGTTTTTATTTTTTTCTAAAACCTAGCGTCAGTAATTCTTATTAAGCCTAAGACAAATGAGAAATTATTCCCAAGTGCATTACCATTTTATGGAATTCTTTGCAAGATGACTTTAAGCATTACTGATCCTTTTTGCCTAGGGGAAATGTGAGTGTTGGAAGTTTTATTTTTTAGGGAGGGTTTCTTAATGGAACTAATCAATTTTTTACGTGAAGGTTCTGATTATTGAAGATAATGCAGCGAAATTTGATTTGTTTTACTTGTATTTAAAACATGCCTGTTTGTGTGCTGTTTTCACACTCTTTCCTACAAACTAATTTAAGTTTCAATATATAATCTTCATTTCATACGAATGCATCCTCGGTACCCAGGCTATTCATACAATATATCATATATCATATATGTTATGAATAGCCTGGGTACCGAGGATGTACGAATGTCTATTATCTCTTTTATTCTTGGTGACGACGCATCTTTTATTGCTCGGTGACGACGCATATGTTATTTAAAAATCCATAATGTCTCTTTTATTCTTAGTGACGACGCGTATGTTATTAAATCCATAATATCTCTTTTATTGCTTGGTGACGACGCGTATGTTATTTAAAAATCCATAATATCTCTTTTATTGCTTGGTGACGACGCGTATGTTATTTAAAAATCCATAATATCTCTTTTATTGCTTGGTGACGACGCGTATGTTATTTAAAAATCCATAATATCTCTTGTATTGCTTGGTGACGACGCGTATGTTATTTAAAAATCCATAATATCTCTTTTATTGCTTGGTGACGACGCATATATTATTTTTATCTCTATTATCTCTTTTATTTCTCGGTAACGAGGCATCTTTTATTGCTCGGTGACGACGCGTATGTTATTAAATCCATATTATCTCTTTTATTGCCTGGTGACGACGCGTATGTTATCAAATCCATAATATCTCTTTTATTGCTTGGTGACGAGGCATCTTTTATTGCTCGGTGACGACGCGTATGTTATTAAATCCATATTATCTCTTTTATTGCCTGGTGACGACGCGTATGTTATCAAATCCATAATATCTCTTTTATTGCTTGGTGACGACGCGTATGTTATTTAAAAATCCATAATATCTCTTTTATTGCTTGGTGACGACGCGTATGTTATTTAAAAATCCATAATATCTCTTGTATTGCTTGGTGACGACGCGTATGTTATTTAAAAATCCATAATATCTCTTTTATTGCTTGGTGACGACGCATATATTATTTTTATCTCTATTATCTCTTTTATTTCTCGGTAACGAGGCATCTTTTATTGCTCGGTGACGACGCGTATGTTATTAAATCCATATTATCTCTTTTATTGCCTGGTGACGACGCGTATGTTATCAAATCCATAATATCTCTTTTATTGCTTGGTGACGACGCGTATGTTATTAAATCCATAATATCTCTTTTATTGCTCGGTGACGACGCGTATGTTATTAAATCCATAATATCTCTTTTATTGCTTGGTGACGACGCGTATGTTATTAAATCCATAATATCTCTTTTATTGCTTGGTGACGACGCGTATGTTATTAAATCCATAGTATCTCTTTTATTGCTTGGTGACGACGCGTATGTTATTAAATCCATATTATCTCTTTTATTGCTTGGTGACGACGCGTATGTTATTAAATCCATAATATCTCTTTTATTGCTTGGTGACGACGCATATATTATTTTTATCTCTATTATCTCTTTTATTTCTTGGTAACGAGGCATCTTTTATTGCTCGGTGACGACGCGTATGTTATTAAATCCATAATATCTCTTTTATTGCTTGGTGACGACGCGTATGTTATTAAATCCATATTATCTCTTTTATTGCTTGGTGACGACGCGTATGTTATTAAATCCATAATATCTCTTTTATTGCTTGGTGACGACGCGTATGTTATTAAATCCATATTATCTCTGTTATTGCTTGGTGACGACGCGTATGTTATTAAATCCATAATATCTCTTTTATTGCTTGGTTACGACGAATATGTTATTAAATCCATAATATCTCTTTTATTTCTCGGTGACGACGCATATATTATGTTTATCTCTTGTATCTATTTTATTTTCCGGTGACGACGCATATGCTATTAAATCCATAATATCTCTTTTATTTCTCGTTGACGACGCATCTTGTATTTCTTGGTGACGACGCATATGCTATTTGTATATCTATTATCTCTTTTAATTCTCGTTGACGACGCATCTTTTTTTGCTCGGTGACGACACATATGTTATTAAATCCATATTATCTATTTTATAGTATCTCTTTTATTTCTCGGTGACGACGCATCTTTTTTTGCTCGGTGACGACGCATATGTAATTGAATCCATAGTATCTCCATTATTTCTCGGTGACGACGAATATATTATTTTTATCTCTAGTATCTGTTTTATTTCTCGGTGACTACGAATTTATTATGTTTATCTCTAGTATCTGTTTTATTTCTCGTTGACTACGCATCTTTTATTGCTCGGTGACGACGCATATGTTATTGAATCCATAGTATCTCTATTATAGTATCTCTTTTATTGCTCGGTGACGACGCATATGTTATTAAATCCATAGTATCTCTTTTATAGTATCTCTTTTATTGCTCGGTGACGACGCATATGTTATTGAATCCATAGTATCTCTTTTATAGTATCTCTTTTATTGCTCGGTGACGACGCATATGTTATTGAATCCATAGTATCTCTATTATAGTATCTCTTTTATTGCTCGGTGACGACGCATATGTTATTGAATCCATAGTATCTCTTTTATAGTATCTCTTTTATTGCTCGGTGACGACGCATATGTTATTGAATCCATAGTATCTCTATTATAGTATCTCTTTTATTGCTCGGTGACGACGCATATGTTATTAAATCCATAGTATCTCTTTTATAGTATCTCTTTTATTGCTCGGTGACGACGCATATGTTATTGAATCCATAGTATCTCTTTTATAGTATCTCTTTTATTGCTCGGTGACGACGCATATGTTATTGAATCCATAGTATCTCTATTATAGTATCTCTTTTATTGCTCGGTGACGACGCATATGTTATTGAATCCATAGTATCTCTTTTATAGTATCTCTTTTATTGCTCGGTGACGACGCATATGTTATTGAATCCATAGTATCTCTTTTATAGTATCTCTTTTATTGCTCGGTGACGACGCATATGTTATTGAATCCATAGTATCTCTTTTATAGTATCTCTTTTATTGCTCGGTGACGACGCATATGTTATTAAATCCATAGTATCTCTTTTATAGTATCTCTTTTATTGCTCGGTGACGACGCATATGTTATTGAATCCATAGTATCTCTTTTATAGTATCTCTTTTATTGCTCGGTGACGACGCATATGTTATTGAATCCATAGTATCTCTTTTATAGTATCTCTTTTATTGCTCGGTGACGACGCATATGTTATTGAATCCATAGTATCTCTTTTATAGTATCTCTTTTATTGCTCGGTGACGACGCATATGTTATTGAATCCATAGTATCTCTTTTATAGTATCTCTTTTATTGCTCGGTGACGACGCATATGTTATTGAATCCATAGTATCTCTTTTATAGTATCTCTTTTATTGCTCGGTGACGACGCATATGTTATTGAATCCATAGTATCTCTTTTATAGTATCTCTTTTATTGCTCGGTGACGACGCATATGTTATTGAATCCATAGTATCTCTTTTATAGTATCTCTTTTATTGCTCGGTGACGACGCATATGTTATTGAATCCATAGTATCTCTTTTATAGTATCTCTTTTATTGCTCGGTGACGACGCATATGTTATTGAATCCATAGTATCTCTTTTATAGTATCTCTTTTATTGCTCGGTGACGACGCATATGTTATTGAATCCATAGTATCTCTTTTATAGTATCTCTTTTATTGCTCGGTGACGACGCATATGTTATTGAATCCATAGTATCTCTTTTATAGTATCTCTTTTATTGCTCGGTGACGACGCATATGTTATTGAATCCATAGTATCTCTTTTATAGTATCTCTTTTATTGCTCGGTGACGACGCATATGTTATTGAATCCATAGTATCTCTTTTATAGTATCTCTTTTATTGCTCGGTGACGACGCATATGTTATTGAATCCATAGTATCTCTTTTATAGTATCTCTTTTATTGCTCGGTGACGACGCATATGTTATTAAATCCATAGTATCTCTATTATTTCAGTATAAGTATATATCGGAGTATTTTTTTCTGACTTAATCGACGTCTTTCCTTTTAAAAACACATTCGCTTTACTCGAACATCCCACATGAAAGGTTTTCAAATAAAGTACCATACAATTCGTAGCAGTTCTTTTAGCACATGATCATTTCCATAACTTAGCTATGTTTTCCCACCGCCTTTGATTATTTATAAAGTTACAATTGACACCTGTGACTCGACCCACCTAACCGAATATCCCAGCATCACGTGAGATCTCGTGGTGACGAGAGTATAAACATTATCAATCGTATATAATCGCAATATAACGTCCGGCGACGCTCATTTTACCGCAAGTAGATTTCGTTTTAATATTGCTTTAACTAAGACAACCTAGCCACAAAAAGCGCAGAAATGGTGACAATTGATAAAAGTCCTGTCCCTTAAAATAATCCTACCGTTTGTAGAGTCGAACACGTGCAAACACGTGAATTTAGAAACATTTCATTTTACCAAAGCTAAATTTCGGGTTTTGCGAAAGGAAAAAGACGACGTGAACTTGATTGATACGTTTCTTGCTCAAACACTTAAAATATTACCAAAAGTAAAACAAATGTCTAATTGGAGTAAAGTAACACTCAATATCTATTGTAAAAAACTGTGCAGTCACAAAGTCTGATAAGAAAATATCTTTGAATCCGGTAAATGTTGCGTCTGTCTATTGTACCACAGTTTCAGTGTTTGAATCCGGTAATGATGGGGTTCTGCCATTGAGACTTTTTCCACAAAAACAATGCCAGTACTGTAATGTTAGGTGAACTTAATACGACCCTAATTAGGTCTTCAGAAAGCAGTCAATGGGCATAATTAATCATTATACGCCGAAAGCTTGTTTCGCAAATAAAATATGTTTAAACAAATAATCAGATTACAGAGATACGTGTAAGGTCTACTTAAAAGGTAGTATTGAGTTTCCTATTCGGCTCTTACGGTGTGAGGAATAATTAGTAAGACTGTTTCATCAGTGTCAGGGTAAACACGATCTGTAGTATTGGTATACTATCCATCCTGTCGTCTTTTTATTTGGAACACAAATAATACACGTTTTGGCTACGTCAGGCTACGTTCTGCAATGTTCAAATATGCAATGAAACCTCCTTTGCCTTCCGGATTTATGTTTTGTTTAGCCATTGACATAGTTTTGACGTAACGTCAAAAGGTCAGGCTAAAAAGTGTAACGATTATTTAAAATGACATGAACTATGGGCTTCTCCAAATGATAG
The DNA here is from genome assembly GCA_031761405.1 of Serripes groenlandicus. Classification (NCBI taxonomy): domain Eukaryota; kingdom Metazoa; phylum Mollusca; class Bivalvia; order Cardiida; family Cardiidae; genus Serripes; species Serripes groenlandicus. The sequence continues at coordinate 55,345,118 of JASEVX010000001.1, forward strand.
GGAAAGATGCACATTTTATTTGTGAATGTAGGGACATGAAATGTATTGTATTTGGGTAACAAGACGTATTTTGATGAAAAGCATCAAAGACTATGCGCATGATTTTTAAGTATTACATAAAGGAAGTAGATGCAGTCCAGTACATGTAAATAACGTGTAAACAGACAGGATGTAAATATTTCGAAAAAGAAGGTCAAATGTTCCTTTAATTTAAACAAGAAAACCAATATGTGCCTACATTGCTCACCTGGCTACCATAGCCTATGATAAAAGGTTACCAAGAGCAGAAAGGGTCAGTTTTGACGTAGGGATAGACGTTTTATATGCTGCGATCTATGTGATATTTAGCATTAGTCGTAAAATGTCAAGTTTAATCCTAAAATCATATGGTTTACAGTTTGCTTAACATTGACTGCTGATTTTTCTTAATTTTTTACCAATAAACGGTTTTAAATCTGCTCTAACTAGATCAACTAGATAAAAAAAATAACACATAGGTGCTTAAATATTAACATATATTAAGGTTTAATGCCTCTGGTTATAAGTTAAGTGTGATACAAGCTTTGGAAGGAGAGCGGGAAGTCTATTCTCCTTCCAGTTTAGCAGAAGTATGATAACAAAGAGGGGAGGGAATATATTAACAAAAAATATTATTTAAAAAAGTTTAAATGTAATTTTAGATTCATGTATTAAAATGTTTTATGTCAGCTTTTAACCACGATCCTTTTAAGATTTAGCAGATGTAGCAAATTATTAGAGTTCCTTGTTCGAATATGCCAATGGGAGTAACTACCCGAGTCTAACGGTCGAAATGTCCTATAGCCTGTGTACTCGAGAGTTAACTGCCTTCTTAAATTCCATTCTAAAAATAGTCGATTGTATAAGCAAATTAAAGAAAATATCGAAATTGAGCATTTATGAAATTAAAAGAAAAAGTTCTCATGTATAGTCAACAAATAACAAGAATACAATGGACAGAATGAACAAACTGTATGGGGAGGAACGTTTTAAGTTTAGAAATTCAACAGATTTTTATAAATAGGCAAAAACGTCCCACGAATTTCGGGGCCGTAAACCAAACAATAAAAAAAGCGTAGCCTAGGAGCTCATCAGGGTCGTAAATCAAACTATTAAAAAAAGCGTAGCCTAGGAAGTTGGGGAAAAGTTATTAAATACAAATTAAATGTGTCCAAAGATTTAAAATAACGGTAGAAGACATACATAGTTTCATCGTTTTGTTCTTAAATCAGTCAATTTATTGATTCATAAAGTTTCCTTTTTTCAAACATATAATAGAGTTTTTCTTAACAATAATAATGTTGGTTGCTCCCTTTTCGATTACGTCACCCCATGGTACAACATTAAAACCTATCCCATACTGACGCCGCGCTTCCACGCGGCGTCAATGAGGAACATTTGCAAAAAAGTATTTACTGCATGAATGACGATTTTCAAGTTTGCCTGACCTTTTGACGTTACGTCTTTATCATTATTATAAGGTGCGACACTTCGGTCAAGGCTCCATCAAAACGTGTTATGTGTTATATGTTATAGTATTCAATATGATTGAAAAACAGATAACTGTTTCCCACGTGCAGATGCATGTTGACGAATTTGCAGCCAAAGTATTTTGGCGAGTTGGCTCATGCAATGTTTCAATAATAGTACTTTCACTTATAGAGATTTGGCATATGGTTGCCTGGATATTTTCAACGTCGTCTGTCGCAGATTTGTTGTATGTGGGAAATGGTTAAACCAGTGATATATATGTGAGATTGACATTGCCGTCGTTCAAAGGTAAATGACTTCTGACGCTTGGCTTTTAATATATTTGTTATAAGTTCCAGTCCTAGTTTAACTCAAATTCGTTCCGACTGGTAACAAATTGAATTTGTATTACTGTCACTCGCGTCCGGGTTTTATGATCGAAAAGACAACTTGCTTAGATTTATAAGGTGTGTATACAATTCTCTGTCGGAATATTTCAGTGTCTAATTATTTGATGTTTTCATGTGTCTTTCTAAGTAAAGTTTAGTGGTTTTTTGCCGCCATTCTTGGAGATATCGTAGAATAAGTTTTGCAATACACAAAGAAATTTTACAATTTCAATAGAAGAAAAAGTACAAATATATTAACATACAAAAATAAGACACACAGACAATTATTGACTACAATATGTACAATTGTGAGTAATATATCTATAGGTGCTACCTATTTACCAACAAACAGGAAGATGATTGTAAAAAAAATTAAAGAACATACATGTACTTTGGCAATAAAACTGATTTATAAGTAATTGACTAGACGATAATAATGTTAATGTCATGTTTTTTGCATGATCAAAACATGTTCGGAATTCGTATTGCTGTCGTCTATTATTACGAACAGAAAATAATAAAGTAAAAGACTTTCAGAAAATCAAGGAATAAATTTATGATGAACGAGGTTAAATCATGAGGGCCAAGATGATCCTTTATCGATCACCTGCATTATGGTAAGAAGCAAATATATCAGTCATTTTCTGATGCCACCTGGCGACTGCCTTTTTCAACCAGTTAATATGACAGGAACAAATTATGTAAGGGGTCACATTTCTGCTAAACCCTTTCACTATTAGAGACGGTTTCTGACGCCTTTTCAGCAGACGACTTAGGAAATGATTGTCGCCAAAAGAACAATTGCTCATTATGAGAAGGTTATCCTTTTGCCACAATGTTTGATAAATAATTATACTTTGTATGAGTGAGTCTATAGCTCATGTATAGGAATTTGGGTTTTTTCGTGTTGATACAACTTGTTTTTGCTCCATTTTACGTTACGCTAAGATGAAGTGTTACGGAAATGACGTCAGGTCGCTAATGCTACAACTACAACTCGTTTGCCGTCGTGGTTTTTTTGACGAACGGGAGAAACATATTTTGTACAGATTTCCATTTATTTTTAACTTTTTCGTACAAATGTTAATTAACACGAAAATAACACAGCACTTTAATGATCTTAAATATCGATTTTTAAAAAAAAAAAGATTAAAAAGATGACAATAATTTTCAATCCGTGTTTTTCGTCTCATTTTATACATAACCAAAATGGCGGCCCCCATGGATTTTGCCAGTTTCATTTCAGAAAGGTTCATGGGTTATTGAAAAAAAAAAAAAAAATTCTCACACCTGTTACCTACGAGCGAAAAAAACATTCATGGTTTTTTTTTGTCTCGTATAAGCAGAGTAAGCATTTTCCGTTTGAGTTCAACGCGTATCACTTCTGTGCAGCTGCATTCGTGCAATAAATGAACTAATTCCTCTTGGGATAGCATGCCACATTTACTGCAGGTAAAACTTATTAGTGTAATGGGCATTGACCATAGTTTGGTAATAGTTGTCATTGTTGATCTAAAGGCACTCAACTTGGCAACTTTGTAGACAATGCTAGGTTCGATCCCTGGCTGTAACACTTGAAAATGTACTCTTGGTTCATGGTGAGGCGTTGTACCCATAAGGAATACTCACGCATACTAATCACTTGACGAACTGTATCCGGATAAATAGTTCAATACACAATTTAGGTTGTATTTTGCTATTATACGGCAAATATCCGGTATGAACCCAAGCTTGACTGAGCTTTGAACATTTAGGTACATTAAGTATTTACCATAAACTATTTCTTTTGTAATACAAGATACAGGAGACAAATTAATTTATGTAGGAACATTGGTTTCCGCTTTTCGATCTCTCTGTCTATCCTGTAAAGCCCGAGCATAGACTCAGTTTTGTCTGATCTTGTTCTAACTGAAAGTCCTTTTTACTCAACATATTGCTTTACAAATTGTAGTAATGGATGTCCTCCTCGGCGCTCGGGGTTGCAGGGTTAGCATTACTACTGGGTGATTGGTGTCAGGATAAATGGACCAGTAGTACTGGTAACTTACCAAGGAAATGTTGTGATATAACTGAATAATTGCTGAAAGCGGCGTTAACTCAACATATATACCGGATACTGATATTTGTCAGTTCAAAGAGGTATAGCAATATGGAGTACATGTGTAGTTTATACAAACATGTGTATTGGCATTAAATAATCAATACCTGGAAACACGTGTTTATCATAAAACATTATAAAACAAAGACCAGGATTAGGTCATTATTAATATGTAATACTCTTATGTCTATGTTAATTAAATACAATGTTTACAAGTCATATTAAAAGGCAGTCCTTTGAAACACAAATAGAAAACAATTGCATATTAGAATTTTACTATTTGATGAAAAGCCTTAAAGAGACCGATTCAATACTTTTGGGTCACTATTTTAAAATATAGCTTGCGATCTGAAGTAAAGAAAAAAACAATCCAATTTGTTCTGTTTCCGTTCACTAGTATTTGTATTGATACTACATTTTAAAGAGCTAAAAGTGTACAAAAACAAGCTTAACCCTTTCCCTCATACGACAATTCTGCAGCAGACGACTTTGAACATATTTTGTCAAAAACTGGAAAATCTCAATAATTGAATGGAAAACATTGGACTTGAAGTGGAAAACATTGTGGCAAAAGGAGAAATTGCACGTTTTGTGCAATTTCTTCTTTTGTCACTATGTTTTCAAAAAGCCGTCTGCTGCAGAGGCGTCCGAAAGCGTCTATATGAGGAAATATTACTATGAATCAGACGATAAATACATCAAATCACAATTTACGGCTATATTCTCATCTTGAAACATCATGGTTTGCAAATGCAATCTCTTTTGCGATCATTCTGAGTAGTTTTACTGATAAGTTCAATGACGTGTTTACATTAATCATTGGGAGACAGTCCCTTTAATCTTGTCCAACATACAACACAATATGCAGCAGACGAATTCGAAAACGTTTAGGCTAAATTAAGGATTGTTTGTTTGGGGTTTAACGCCGTTCACAACAATTTTCCAGTTATTTTACGGCGGCCAGTTCACCTACTCGTAGGCTTCCTGGCTTTCCAACACAAGTACTCCACATAACATACTTTCCTTCCAAGCAACTGGCTGCTTTTCCACATAGACCTTGTGTTCATTGGTGGAAGACGAATGACGCTAAAATAAGAAACATCGGCATAAATTAAAATATAGTCATTGAATAGAGTAAAAATCATCATGGACAAAGAAGAAATGCCTATTATGAGCGTTTTCTCCTTTCAAAATTATGTTTTCAAAAGCTGCCTGTTGCCGATGCTTGAAAGTGCCACTATACGTGGGCATGGTTTATTACCTCTTCTAAAGTACTGGTAAAGAAATGTCAGAAACTCTTCTTACTGAATATGGCATTATTTTTACAAAATAATTCGCGTCAAGCGATATGTGGTCTTAAAACATTTGCAAACAATCAAGTAATCTGCTTTAATGCGTCAGAATGCGTCTGTTTGTCTGGTAAAGATTAAATACATAGATCAAAAGTTATTCCAAACACTAGAAGACATAATTATGCTTGCATCTGCCAGACCTCAGGTGGCAGATGTTAATTTGCAGTCGGATTAAATTCCCTCGGTCGGCGACAATACATTTCCTTCTGCGATCCTAATTCTCGTTTTGACGTGTCAACATAGCTTCTTGCATTCAAGATTTAAGATCGGAAATTCCGGTGTTTTTTTCTCTTCTCCTAGCGGTAACGTCGAAGTGCCCTTTAGTCAGGCATATGTCCCAGTCCCAGTTAGTCAATTAAGATCATCAAGGGCGCTACACTGTCGGCTAAGTGGCCATAACAGTTTTCAGGAAACTACTGTAAAAGATATATCCGTTTGGATACATCATCATGGATGTGCGGACAGGTTTGTTTCAATATATATAATACCGCCTCGGTGGCTCGTTTGTGTAGTGGTAGAGCGTCCGCTTCGCTTGCGGGAGGTCGCGGGTTCGATCCTCGGCCGGGTTATACCAAATACCATAAAAATGGTAGAAAGGGCTGCTCTCCTTAACTCTCAGGGTTGCGGGGTTAGCATTACGACTGACTGGTTGGTTTCAGTATAAATCGACCAGCAGTACTGGTACCTTTCCTAGGCAACGCCGGGATATATATAACAGAAAAAGTGTTGAAAACGGCATAAACCACCATACAATCAATCCATATGTGTAATAAATACTCAAAAGTTAGTTTTCCTGAAGTACCGGTCAGAAATAAAAGAAAAAGCTCACACAGGGCGGATCACAGATGTGATTTAATGATACTTTCTGACCATGACATGTCAACAGTTCACTATGTATTGACTTAAAACGTTTTAATACTGGATTGTTTAAAAATGTATTCGTCCAGATCTGCATTTGCAAGAGTCCAGAGCTATGTTAAATTGGGAAGCAAACAGTATAGAGCCTGGTGAGACAGTGAGGATACGCCAACCTGCCTGACCTTAAACTGGTGGCACAGGTTTCACCATATCGGTTCTAGCAGTCAAAGGAAAGGGTTATGAAGAATGTCTGCTCTTTGAAATGTCAAGCCCAGAAAGTTGCCGTTAATTTCTTTGTTTTCGTTTTGTCTTAGAAACGGTTTTCTCAATGGTCTTTGTGTACGGTTGAAGAAAAGAGAACTCTTATTTCATTAATCAAATTTAATTAAGATCTTATTTAAACATTGTCATATTTCGTTGTTTCTTTTCTCGTTCCTGTTATATTTGTTTACAAAGTTGTGTCATTTTATCAAATAACAGATGTTTATTATATTTTGTAAGTAATACATATTGACAAGTATTATACTAGAAAGTTGTTCAATTTCCTTTTTTTTTTCTAACCAAATTTATATACAACCCCCTCGATGAGAACGTCGAGGGATTTACGTTGAAATTGTAACTTTATTAACTTATTACCCTTTCCTACTTACAGACGTATGTTGATGTATCTGCAGCAGATGGCCCATTATGAGCAACACTTTTTTCTACTCTATTCTATAATTAACTTTTATATAAAGCGATTTTCAAAAGTGTCCCCTATATGTTTACAAAGACGTCAGTGTCAGCCGTCTATTTGTTGTGGGAAAGAATAAATAAAACCAGCGTTGCTCAGAAGGTAGAGCGTTTACCTCTTCACCAGACGCTTGCAGGTGCGACCCCTATCGTTGGTTCGTCAGTATTCCCTTGACCAAGAAACAACATGCAAAGCGGAACTATGACACTGGTCATCCAAATGACTGGAGCAGTCGAATAAGCGGAACCATGACACTTGACTTCGACTGTTTACAGTGTCATCCGAATGTCTGGAACAGTCGAATAAGCGGAACCATGACACTTGACTTCGACTGTTTACAGTGTCATCCGAATGACTGGAACAGTCGAATAAGCGGAACCATGACACTTGACTTCGACTGTTAACAGTGTCATCCGAATGACTGGAATAGTCGAATAAGCGGAACCATGGCACTTGACTCCGACTGTTTACAGTGTCATCCGAATGACTGGAACAGTCGAATAAGCGAAACCATGGCACTTGTCTCCGACTGTTTACAGTGTCATCCGAATGACTGGAACAGTCGAATAAGCGGAACCATGGCACTGGTCTCCGACTGTTTACAGTGTCATCCGAATGACTGGAGCAGTCGAATAATAATAATTCATTGATACCCTTGTCGTTGGTGCCCGGCAGTAGGTAAATTATTTGAAAGTTGCACTCCTATGCGTCGTTATTATACAACTGAGTGTGACGTAAAATCACTTCACCTCATATAATAAGCGTGAGTTAGTGTCACTGATGAAGCCATATAAATACATAATTATGTCACTGGCTAAGCTCATTTAATGATGATTTACAAGTACGATTTTCAAAAGTAAAGTAGAACAAATATGTCTCCAACTGCATTGGACTTTTCCTTCGATTTTCACGAAAGGCGTATTCTGATACCGTTTGTGGTACTCTTGTTCACCTATCAGCAGATATATCTATGGTTCTATTACTCTTTCTTAATGAAAGCTTCGGCTCAATAAAAAATGAATCTATTAGTTATTACTGAAATGACCGTACGAATTCGTGTGACCTCTCTTATCAACAGTCTTATATGATCGTTCAAATGACCGAGGATGCCAGTCGAACTTATAACTTTCGCAACTCCGTATTCGTCGTTCGTTGCTTATGGTAACATGGTCTACATTCCAAGTATGAGTGTGTTTATAAAGGCGAACGTGGCCCTTTGACTACTGACACCGAGTGTGTGAAGCATGTGTCACCAATATACAACCAGACCAGCTGACAGAGCCAGAACGTCTGACCAGTCACTATAGTGTTCAAGGATGTGTCACCAATAAAGAACCAGGCCGGCTGACAGAGCCAGAACGTCTTACCAGTCACTATAGTGTTCAAGAATGTGTCACCAATATAGAGCCAGGCCAGCTGACAGAGCCATACCGTCTGACCAGTCTCTATAGTGTTCAAGCATGTGTAACCAATAGAGAACCAGGCCGGCTGATAGAGCCAGAAATTCTGACCAGTCACTATATTGTTCAAGCATGTGTCACCAATATAGAACCAGGTCGGCTGACAGAGCCAGAACTTCTGATCAGTCAGTATAGTGTTCAAGCATGTGAAACCAATGACCAGTCACTATAATGTTCGCCTACTTGACTGCTCAACACAACATGTTATTGACGCCGCGTGGAAGCGCGGCGTCAGTATAGGATAGATTTTAATTTTGTACCATGGGGTGACGTAATCGAAAAGGGAGCAACCAACATTATTATTGTTAAGAAAAACTCTGTTATATGTGTGGCATAATAACACTCAACACGGCAGCTAGTTTCATATAGTTTAATAAGCATAGAAACATGTGGCGACTCCGAGGCCGGCAAAGGCCAGTCTGTTTTAACAGTCAACCAAGCTAGTTTATATAGGGTTAGACTAAACAATTACATCACAGTCTGCACTCATATAATGTGACAGGTGTCAGACAGAAATATTGCATATATGTGGACATTGCCACGCCATAAGAAATAATACAAGCCCCGTCATCAGAAATAATGTCCATTATTTCACACCTCCCATTGTTATACAAAAAACAGGAAATATAGGTGCAGGTGGGAACTCACATGAAACATTATTACCCTAAAATATCAATAACGTTTTAAACAAACAATATCAATGTTAAACCAAGAGCTGACATTAACAAACAAAAACTCGAAGTATCATGAGAAATATAACACACATGATCGTAGTATTCCGTATTAGTTAAACAAGTTTATAATAAATAAGTGTCTTTTAATCTGTTTTTGGAATCTGTAATGTCCTTGGTAGTGGTGTAGACTGTAGCGGTTCCCATCGGTTGATAAACAGCATGCGTCCATGTTGAAAACCATCCAGGGTAGCGTTGGCAGGTTGAATTTATCCTAGTTTGTCTTTTGTTTTTGTCAATCACATGATATATAAGTTCATATACACGATATGTCCATTGTTGTGTAAATTTGCTTGTGAAGTGCAAGCTTTTATGATTGTGTAGTCCGAAATAATGTGGTTTGGCTCGAATGGTTTGGCCTGGTTGTGTTAGTGACTGTATAACGTTGCTACGACAAGTATTTTCGTCTACGATTTGTGAAAGGTGGTATCATCTATGGATATGTAGAAATGTACATTTACACATCTGAATATAGCTGTCATCCGGATCCATTTACACATCTGAATATAGCTGTCATCCGGATCGTGTGTGGTGAAATTACTGACTAGAACTGTATTCCATAGGTCATACATGTATAAAAGAAACAGTTTAACGCAACCAAGTTGAAAACAGCCTTCAATGTGCACTGAATGTAATTATTCAATTAACTATTATTAATTTGATCTATTGCATATTTAATTGTAATACGGAATTTACTATATGAGTAATTTTAAACAATAACAAAACATTTGAAGTAATTCTTATCTTCCAGTATATTTTATGTACATCTATTTCTATATCTAGAAAGTAAGCTATACAGTTTTTAATCCTTACTCGAAAGTAAATATCGGTTAACACCGTTCATGTTAACAAAACAAGGTTATGCGCCTTATCTAAGGTAAGTATATGAACCATTTACCTATTCAAATCGTATGTCAGCTTAGAAAGCGATTGTCTCTTAAGAACTTGTCCCTAATTCTTTTATCATTACTATTCAGTAAACAAATAAGTTAACACCATGTATGTTAGGAATATTATAGGCTGTTCGCCTGTTCTAACATTACAGTAAGGTCATCTCTGGACCTTTTATTTATTTCAAAACTATCCACTCGCGTTATCAAGCGATCGCAATATCATTTGTATATATGTTGATATGTTCTCAACAGTTTTGTATTATTCAAAATACACATTACTAATTAAATATACTACCAACTTCAAATCATTTGAAGTAAATGACCTTGTTAATAGTGTACGTTACTTATTGAAAGTATGCATATAGTACACGATACATCTGTCGAAACTTATATAAGATACATCCGTCAACACTTAATTTAACGTTCCAAGAACAACTCTGAATTTTAGCATTTATGTTTAAACCTCATTCATTCATATAGTAACCAGCTACTTTGAAATATGCTGAACTCATGGAACTCTAAATTATAAATCTAACTTAAATGGAATTTACTTTGAATCAAAGTTGACCGAATTATTAACTCAAATGATTATGTTTAATTTGTGTATGCAAAGGGGCGTTTTATTGCTGCCGGGGAGTAAACAAATTGACTAAGGCCTGTCAATGACTATACTATCCAACTAATACACAAATACAAAGCTGATCGCTAGAAGTGTTGAGCTGTCAAGCAACTCATTAAAATGTCCTAATGAATTTGTTCCCCTTTCAAGATTGTGTAATAGCAAAACAAACTGATGAAATCACCTGTCATTACCAAACATGTGACATTTTAAACCCTTTGCATATTAATAAAATGTACTTGTGTTGTTATAAGCCGGCGTTTAAACGTTTGAACTTACACTTGATTTTGAAATTGTGATTATCAACAACGGAAATTACTGGATTTTTTCGGAGGCATATCGATACAGAGGCACATAACATCGTGAGAACTCGCACTGTATGCAGTAAATGGCTAGAACATTTCTGATCACAATAATTGTTCTGCCCGCGCTTGATGAAATGCCAAACCAATATTGTACTAGAAATGACTGCTATGCAAGGTATGAACCAAGAAATAAGCATTTCAATCATCTTTGTAATTTAAATGTAATACTTCTGTTTATGAAATGGCGTATAATTTTCGTGAAATGGCGTATAATTTTCGTTCATAACTATTTTGAAATATACTTGCAATTAGGCAACACCTGAATATTTAATATTTTTGAATTTTGAAGAATCATTTTCACACAAAAATACCAATTATGAATTTAGTCAACTGATAAATTAGACTCTGTAAAAGGTTGCGTAAACTGTTCTCATAAACATGACACAACAAGAAATAACAGTTAAAAAGTCAAGTAAATTGCACCAACCTTTGATCTCCTATAGTGGTAGTACTCCTGTTGTTCATCCTGGTCACGGCACCAAAAAGACCCCTGTGGCATAATAACACTCAACACGGCAGCTAGTTTCATATAGTTTAATAAGCATAGAAATATGTGGCGACTCCGAGGCCGGCAAAGGCCAGTCTGCTTTAACAGTCAACCAAGCTAGTTTATATAGGGTTAGACTAAGCTATTACATCACAGTCTGCACTCATATAATGTGACAGGTGTCAGACAGAAATATTGCATATATGTGGACATTGCCACGCCATAAGAAATAATACAAGCCCCGTCATCAGAAATAATGTCCATTATTTCACATATGTTTGAAAAAAAAAAAAACTTTATGAATAAATAAATTGTATGAAATGGGTATTTAATAACTTTCCCCTAACTTCGTGACTACGCTTTTTGGTAGACTTGCGCATGCGCAGAGGCTGCCATAGTCATAGTGAGTTTGAAGTCACGTGATGTATATGCCCTTCACCACCAACAATTAAGTGCAATTTTTGGTTTGACTAATTTACGAATGCTCACAAAAGCAAACATAGAGTAACGAAAAAAAATCCGATTATTCAAGCTTATAATAGAAAATAACAAGTCTTGTAAGTGTAAATATCATATTTAAAGTGTACACAATTATTTAGATATCACTACGCCAATATAGCACTGCACCGCGCAATTTTTTTCCCTTTGTAAATTGTAACCCTTTTTCCCCTCTCGGCAGAGATGTAAACATCCACTCGCCCGCTAGCATAAGCGAGTGGAATGAAGGATCGGCTAGTACGAAATTCTAGGCGCTAGTCCATACATATTCGTTCATGTCCTTATTCATAAAGATAGTATGCATTGCTAAGCCTTTTCTTTCTCTTTCTCTCAGTCCATCTATTCCTTCGACAACGATTAACGATGACTTGCATTTTGATTAGGTGCTTTCGACAAGGTCCGCGTCTAAAGAAACAAATTTCATCAAATGATTTGAGCGCTTTAAATCACTTGTTTATAAAGCGTTTAGAATACTTTGATTATAATAGGCAGAACGAATAACGAATAAATCTTGCAAGAAGTCGATCATTTCTTTCGGCCTAAATCAGGTAAATGACCCGCGGATATTGGTTGTTACAACATAACTGATTCATCCTTTTATTCTAAATTTGTATTACACAGTTCAAAATTAGATTTTGACAGTTTGTTCGTTATGATTTTGACGCGATTCAAGATTTTGACGCGATTATTTCGTTCATAGAGTTGATTACTAACAGATGACTAAGTTGATGATGGAAAGAACATTAACAAGTTAAGTTAAGCTAAAACATGCACAGGCAGGCGAGTGTTTCATTAGGATAAGTGCAACACTCAATTCCCAATCCTGCTTGCCCTTTAACAAATCACAACCCACCCCACAATATAAAAACTCTGCAGCAGACGAATTAAAAAAAATCTGAGCAAAGATACAGAAAATCACATTTATTGGAAGTGTAATCATTGAATATAGTTGAAAACATTGTTGCAAAAGGAGAAAGCTTGTTATGAGCAATTTCTTCTTCTGCATCAATGTTTTCAAAAGTCGTCGGCTGCAATTACGTATGCAAGTGGGAAAGGTTTAAATAAGAAACACTTTTTCAAATGATAGTCAGTTGGCTATTCTAGTATATAATGTCCGTCTTAAATAATAATGACAAAACTTTCAAAAAACAAGAAAAAGACTTTTTACAATTTAATTGAAAACATATTTAATCAAAGTTGGGAAAGTTGTCCCTTTCCGTGCTTTTTTTATGAGAGTTCAAATCACAAGCAAAACTTATGGGACAGAGTTGACAAATAACACATTGACACAATTTCAGATTTAGGCTTTGTTTCTGTCAAACTGCTGAAGAAGACAACACTGAGACACACATTTTGATTAAAAGTTTATTTAAAAAAAGGAATAATTTTATTTATGATAAACAACATTACAATGATGGTGTAGAAAATACATGTCAACAATACATTTTTCAATTTGTACATTCATTGCACAGACCAAATCTTAGCAAGTTTGAAATTATGGACCTCTCAGCACATTTTTTTCTCAATTCATTACTTCTTGGCAGGATTTTACTGCTAAAATTGATCATTTTTTTTTATTTTTGGCCGGATTGCTCTAGCAATTCCGGTCTATAGATTGGCGATGTCTGTCTCTCCGTCTGTCTGTTCGTCAACATTTTGTAAAATAAATATTCATATTTGCACTTCTGTATCTCTTCTTAAACGATCGCAATTCTACCTTCAGTACTTCAGTACTTTGATTTATAGTTTGGTTTACGACCCGATTCATTAAAACTAAGAAAAAAGTTTCTGGCGATGTTTTTGCCTATTTACAATATTGAGATTTTTAAATAAATGGGTAATCTTTAAAAAATCAATGATGATTCATTTTAATTACTACATATTACAGTATATTTCTAGAAACTGTAAAAACAACGTTAACCCAACTATGCAATAGGCATGGCCGTAACGTGACCCGTTCTATTATTTGCAAATGCAGCATGTCATCGCTTGGCGATTTTGGTCATTCTTATTTAAAAGACGACAAGGTGTCATCGGTTCCCATAGAGTAATTAAGTTGTCTCTGCTTCCTTCCGTTATGAATACTTCGCTGTTTTTTCACGATTTCATCAGATTCTAAAATTCATTGGATTCGTAACCGGTTTTTCATTTTCGAGATGAACTATTCGTACCAACTGGTTTTTGCTCTTTGCTCTTGGGAAACTGACTTGACCATTTTCTTTTGTTTATGTTTCAGTTTTCTACTGACATGTTCTAAACGATTAAAGTGCCATTACAAACAAACAAAACAGACTTGATAATTCTTGATATATATGATATATATGTTGACTATACATGTGAACTTTCATAATGCTCAATCTTGATCATAAATATCTTCTTTTTTTTTTCTTTTTTTTTAATTACTTCGTAATTTTTGTTTAAATACTCCCGTTTCTGCTATCATACTTCTGCTTAACTGGAAGGAGAATAGACTTCCCCCTCTCCTTCTAAAGCTTGTGTCACACTTAACTTATAACAAGAGGCAATAAACCTTAATATATGTTAATATTTAAGCACCTATGTTTTGGTTTGTTTTTTTATCTTAGGATCTATTTAGAGAATTTAAAACTTCAGCTTGTATGACACATTTTAGTTGCAGTGAATGTTAAGCAAACCGTAAACCAAATGGTTTTAGGACTAAACTTGTCATTTCACGACTAAACTTCACATGCTGACTATCACACAGATCGTAGCATATAAAACGTTTAATCCCTACGCCAATATTGACCCTTTCTGCTCTTGGTAACCTCTTTATATAGGCTATGGTAGCCAGGTGAGCAATATAGGCACATCTTGGCCTTCTTGTTTAAAATAAAATATTTACATCCTGTCTGCTTGCACAGGTTATTTAAATGTACTGAACTGCATCTGCTTCCTTTAAGTCATGCTTCAAAATCATGCGCGGCGTCTTTGATGCTTTGCATCAAAATTCTTCTTGTTCTGGTATAAAGCAAGACAAATCTAATGGCCTTTGCTCGTGGATACATCTCAAGGTTGACTCACTGCCGGGTATCCACACTACTGAGACAGCATCACACATTTACCTTATGGATGACTTGCAAGTATCTTACGAGAAACAATACACTTAAAAAGCAATGTAAGGTTCCACAGATCCTTTGGAAGATTTTAAAATACACACGAGCATTCTATGGTGTCGTCGGTGCACTTAAGGAGCAAATCAGTCGCATCTTCCGAATTGTATGTGACATTTTCTGCCACGCATTCTGATCAGTGTTGTCGCTCCTCGCCACTTTGCCTCTTTGTGATCTGTGAAAACTAACCTAAATTTATTTAAGTCTTGTGGGGACGAAGACCTGCCAGTATTTCAATGTTAAAAGATACCAATAGATACTGGTTAACTGAAGATGCTTGAAACCTACAATGACTTATTGATGAACAGTGCAGATCCAGATCAGACAACGTTGATGCGGTGGCTGATCTGTCTTCATTGGTCGCAAATGACTAACGGTTGGTTTTCATAGAGCGCCACTCATGTATATTCACCTTCTAGAGAACGTTTTGTTTTACCTTGTAATGTGCTTTATATATCAGAGGTCTGTTACGAGATGTATTTAATATGTGTTAAATCTTGTCTTATAAACTAAGATGAAAGCGGCATTGAACGCGCATCTATCTTTACATCCGAGATACCAATGACCTGGAAATAGAAGTGTTGTTTGTCATTATCTGCCTGCCCTTTCAAGCTATCATTCCAATCAGAAAGTGGGTTTCCTTCTAGCGTAGACACAGGATGAAAGGGGCCATTTGCCCTCGGAAAGCACAGGAAGTTGGGTTTCCTTTGTTTTATCATATAGTATATATGCAAGACCTGAATTTATTCCGGTGTATAAGAGTTATCTCCCCTTGATTTGTGGAGTTTTATTTCAATCAAACAGACTACGAGGGAATTACATCCCCCTTTGTCATGGTACAGGACCGCCTCGGTGGTGTAATGGTAGATCGTCCACCTCGGTGCGGGAGGTCGTGGGTACGGGTCATACCAAAGACTTTAACAATGGTAGTAATAGCTGCCCTTCTTGGCGCTCCGGATTATGGGGTCAGCATTACGACTGACTTACTGGCTGGTGTCAGGATAAATGTACCATAATTACGTGTAACTTACCAAGGAAACGCAGTGAAATAACTGCAATATTGTTGAAAGCGGCGTAAAACACCAAACAATAAGTAATTTCTTAAAATAAAACCTAACGAGGGATCTTACCCGACGAGTTGGTTTTTAGTTGTAGATGTGCATTGATTTCAGTATAAGCAATATAATTCTTTTCAGTAATCATAAAAAAGAAGAAATTTAAAAGTCGTTAGATTCAAATATACCTTCTCTGGTTTTTCAATTTGTTCCTCTGGTATTTCAATTTGTTCCTCTGGTATTTCAATTTGTTCCTCTGGTATTTCAATTTGTTATTTGTGATTTTAATCATAATAAAGTGGTGTCTCAAATTCCGCTGCAATTAAACCAATTCACGCAAAAAGACGTTCGAGGTTATCATGTGTGCATGGTGCATGTAGGGAACAGATGCGTCTATCAGTTCTAACGAATTGTATTACTTTACACGTTGATTGTGATTTGTTTGCGCTTCTCATAGTCGAAATTGGATATCCTATAAACGTTCAGCCATTACACACATACAGACGCATTTTAACGCATCATCATCATCATCAACAATTCACTTTTATAACTACATCGAGGGCTTGGGGTGAAATAGTTGTAACTAAAATACGTATTTCTTTACCAAGGTTAATCACCTCGCCATAAAGTCTTTATAAGCGTTTAATCATTTTTGTTGGTAAACAATGGAAATTTAGGTGCCATTGCTCGTTCTGAGCAATGGCACCTAAATTTGCATTGTTTACAAAGGGTTCAAAATTGTCCCTAAACCAGGGTTTTCAAAATAGGTTTTCAGTTACAACCGTTTCACGCCAAACCCTCGACATGTATTGTGACAAAAGGATGAATTGCTAGAAAAGAAAAATTACTCATATATCCACAGATACTATCAACAATACTCAATAACTATGACGCGCTAAATGACCTAAGCTGTCGATGCGCCATAAAACACTGTATATATATTATACATTCATTCAATAACTATGACACTCTAAATGTCCTAAGCTGTCGATAAGCCATAAAACACTGTATATATATTATACATTCATTCAATAACTATGACACTCTAAATGACCTAAGCTGTCGATAAGCCATATAACACTGTACATTCATTCAATAACTATGACGCTCTAAATGACCTAAGCTGTCGGTAAGCCATATAACACAGTACATTCATTCAATAACTATGACGCTCTAAATGACCTACGCTGTCGGTAAGCCATTTAACACAGTACATTCATTATACAAATACACTTTAACCTTTTCCCACGTACAGCAAATCTGCAGCAGACGACTTTGAAAACATAGGTACAAAAACCTGAAAAATCTCCATAAAAGATAGCTTTTTTGTTTAATAAAGTTGAAAACATTATGGCCAAAGGAGAAATGGCTCATCATCAGCAATTTCACCTTTGGCCATAAAGTTTTCAAAAGTCGTATGCCGCTCTTGCGTGAAAATACGTCTGCAGGTGGGAAAGAGTTAATTTATCGATGTTTTTCATGTTTTGCTGCAGCTTTGCGATGATTTATGAGAAATGGTTTATCTTCAAAAGTATAACTACCTGGGAGTTTTTACATTGACGGGTCTCGTCAATTTGTAATGGTTGTTTTACGCAGACAATCATCTAGACACTATGTATCAGTAATCGTTCCAATAATGTAGCTGCACCTGTGGATATTAATGTTTCTTCAATGAATGAAATGTTTAATGAGGTAATTAATCTCTTTTGCAATTTCCATTTTTATATAATTATTTTATTATTAAAATGGGCCACGCTATACCATATTCGACCCTCGTGAAGTCAGATCTGCTGTATTTGTCGTCTAGTCATTTATGCATCAGTGGCGGTTATGACATAAAGTGTGAACGTTGGTTGGCATTGAACCTCGGCTAACGAGTCAGTGTCTTAATGAATCAGTACTCATTACAGACTTGAGTGAGCCTGTGCAAATACACACAGTCTCACCAATGCATTCACTGTCCTTCAATCCTAAGTGCATCTATTGACAACAAAAATAAGAATTGTTGCCCGATGAGTTTAAAGACAGTTTATATTTTAGGTCAGCCCGTAACGTAGAGACAATGACACCATATGAGCCGTTCCGGGAGAAACCCAAAAGTATGGACTCTGCGTAATATATCGATCCAGATCAGCCTGCGCAGTCCGCGAAGGCTAATCCGGGCCGACAAATTCAGTCTCAGAGGGATAGAGGTATAGATTAATGATTCATTCACAGGAGGCGAAAAGTGTCTGTGGTAGCCTGCGGGACATGCTTATGCTGATCTAGATCGATACTTTACGCAGAGTCGACAATGTTCGTTCTCTCCTGGAACGGCTGTTAATTCCGAAACCGTTGATTAATGCTGTTCTAGTGACCTAACGCAAAGGAATAGAACAGTTCAAAAGATACAAGCGATTTGTCAGGCAAAACTATGAAAAGGTTAATTTATAATTACATTTTCAAAAACAAAATTAAAACTTTACGTGTAAATTGTCCACGCAAACGGCGCGAGTACTGGTTAAGTCTCCAGGAAGCAGACATCGAGCGTGGTTTATATAAGTTGTTACTTAGTCTATGTAAAATTAATAAGTTTAAACTTAACTTAAATAACGTGTAAAAATATAATTTCAAAAAGTATCTGATGGAACGGAAGTTTAAATATAGAACGGCTGGAGTCTTCTTAAAAGAAAATTGTGTTGATGTAATTATAGCAATGTTTGTTTATTTAAATGACTTTCCCTTTGAACAACAAAGTGCTACTTACACGTTTCGCTTTGACAGCTTAGAAAAAGTACGATCTCGTCCTCAACAAATGAGCGTACAGTGCTCTTGTTGTTGTTGTTGCTGTTTTTTTACGGTTAATTCATTTTATAATATTGATTGAGGTCAATGTTCTAAATTGGCTATGCCAAAATGGTCTTGTATGGTATTTTATTGTAAATCAAATGCTCATGGTGGCTAGCTTTCTATAAGAGAGAGCCAAATACGTTTATATTTCAATGCGTCAAAATATGCTCGTCATAATATGATTAATGCTATCACAGAATACTAGTACTTGATCGCATCTGTTGCTATGTGTTGGTCCATAATCCATATGTTAACCAGTTCTGATCGGTCATCATGACAATCATTAAACAGATGAAATGGTAATGTTACATATTGTCTGCGTCATTCCATTTACTGCATGAATAATTTGAGAGCACCCCTGCAACAAATGTTCAAAAGACTAATTTGAAAACATTCAGGCAACAACATAAAATAAACCTTTAAAATAAAGTACAATTATTAAAAAAAGTTGAAAACATTGTGCCAACAGGAGACGTTTCTCATTGCGTTTTCAAAAGTCAAGTTCTACATGGGCGTCAAAAATCGTCTTGCTACAGAAGCGTCAAAAGGTGTCTTTATGTGTAAAAAATGTGCACTGTTTTGTCTATAGTGATATTGCATAGTATGTATGATTACAACCAGTATAATCGCAATTCATATCAAAAGATAGTTAGCCAATGGCTAAAAGGTCAAGACTTACACGCCTAGATTGACTTATTTTTTTAACCATAATTAGTACCTACAATTATTTGATCGCTACAAATATAAATGCAAAATAGATAACATAGTATACTCACCCAGGATTGAATTGATGCTCGTGTCTTGTTTCAAAGGATGCCTCAAACCAGGATCTATAGTGTTTTTATTATATCAATACATACTGAATTGAATCAGGGTTCGGTCTGTATTGCTTGTTTCCAAATTGGTTCGTGCGTCTGGTTTCAAAGGCTGTGTCCGTTCAGATGTATATGCGTTTCTTTTGTAACAATACATATTGAATTGATGATCGCTTATCATGTCAATATATTGAGCAATTTCTGCTTTTCCCAAAAAGGTGGTTAAAAAGGGTTTGCTGCATAAGCAAGTACGTATCGGTGAAGAATAATTCAATAACAGAGAGGTTCATGTGCGTTAAACCAAACGACTTTTGAGGCTACATTATATGCATGTTCAAACAGTTAAATTCACATCGGCTTATGTTTGAATACAGACACCCTTACTCTAATATGCACTTTCACAACTGAGGGGTTGTAGTTCCAGCTCCTTATAAACATCTCTGAGTGATATTATGCCATACAAAGTTGAAACAGCGTGTAGATAATGACACAAAGAAGGATCCGTTTTGTACCGTCTCTTTGGGGTTGGCTTAAGTCGGATTTAGCGAAGGAGATTATGATGCCGGATACCAATCTGCCATTCTTAACTCAACGAAATATCCTACAATCCTAATTAACAAATCTCTGTCATGCGCGGGTGGTTAACCTTCTTTGTTTCATTCCTAATTAAAACCGTTAATGTAGGTCATGCACACGCCTTTTGGTACCTCTGCAGCAGACGGTTTTTGAAAATGGTGTGACAATGCTCACAAGACGAATTTTGATGCAGAGCATCAAAGGACGCCGCGCATGATTTTGAAGCATGACTTAAAGGAAGCAGATGTAGTTCAGTACATTTAAATAACGTGTGAAAACAGACAGGATGTAAATATTTCGAACAAGAAGGCCAAATGTCCCTTTATCATAACCAAAAAGGCCAAGATGTGCCTATATTGCTCACCTGGCTACCATAGCCTATAATAAAAGGTTACCATACAACATGAAGTTTCTTAATTTTTTACCAATACACGGTTTCAAATCTGCTCTAACTAGATCAATTAGATAAAAAAAACATCACATAGGTGCTTACATATTAACATGTAATGTCTCTAGTTATAAATTAAGTGTGACACAAGCTTTGGAAGGAGAGGGTGAAGTATATTCTCCTTCGTGTTTATCAGAAGTATGATAACAACAAGAGGCCCAAGAGGGCCAGTATCGCTCCACTGCCAATTAAATCTTCAAACAGCCCCGCGCCCTGGTTGCCATGTTTTTTACCAATCAACATGGCTTGAAGGAATCTGATAGAGGGTCATATATATATATATAAAATATTTTTTAAGTTTTCACTATAACCATATTATAAGGCAAAAATAGCTCTGCCCTCTGGCGGCCATAGTTTTCGACCAATCAACTTGGCTCGAAAAAATCTGAAAGAAGGTCACCCAAGCAACATTTCTACACAATTATTTGAAAATCGGCCTGATACCTACGGAGGAGAAGAAGATTTTTTAAGTCTTCACTACTACACAATTATTTGAAAATCGGCCTGATACCTACGGAGGAGAAGAAGATTTTTTAAGTCTTCATTGTTTTTTCTTTCGGAAACCAGAATTTTGCATGGATCCCAAACAGTTTGAGGAACTAAGGAGAGATCATTGAGAGGATACTTCCTATGAAGTTTCATCCTAATTGGTCCAGTGGTTAGGTAGGAGAAACAGTTTGAAGCAAAACGTTTACGGACGGACGGACGCACGCATGCACGCACGTACGTCCAAAAGGCGTTTGTTGGGTGTTTTCCTTTGATGGTCTCTTGTTGGG
Source organism: Serripes groenlandicus (assembly GCA_031761405.1). NCBI lineage: Eukaryota > Metazoa > Mollusca > Bivalvia > Cardiida > Cardiidae > Serripes > Serripes groenlandicus. The sequence continues at coordinate 55,366,719 of JASEVX010000001.1, forward strand.
TATACCCAACAAGCACATGGTTTATTCCGTAATTATCCCCCCTTTACGGAATAAATAGCAATAATATGTTAATTAGATACCCATAACACAATTGTATAAAAAAAAACACTTATCAAAGTGTCTTATAAGGGTGGTGGCTGGGGTTTACGAAAAAACACTATCCAACAAGATTACTCTCGTAAGTACGCACTCACGCACGGACGCACTCACGCACGCACGAACGCAGGACGGACGATTCCCCATGACATAAGCTCGACTGGCTTTCAGCCAGTGGAGTTAAAAACGGAAGTATATAAACAAAAAATACGATATCGCAAATTTCTGAGATAACGAGAAAAAAAAAATATAAAAAAAAATAATCGAGAAATCGAAATGTTCGAACATATTGATATCTTTTTTTTTTTTTTTTTCCGATATCTCGAACTTTTCGAAAAAGAAAATTATATTTTTTTCGATATCTCGAACTTTCCGATATCTCGAACTTACCAATTTGTTTTCCCATATTTTTTTCGATATCTCGAAATGTTCGGTATCTCGAACTTATCGATATCTCGTACTTGTCGATATCTCGAACTTTCCGATAAAGTTCGAGATATCGAGAAAAAAATAATTAAAGATATCGAAAAGTTATTGGAAAGTTCGAGATATCGAGAAGAAAAAAAAATAAAATAAAAAAAATATCGAAAGTTCGAGATATTGGAAAGTTCGAGATATCGAAAGTTTCGAGATATCGATATGTTCGATTTGTCAATAAATGTTCAAGTTAAAAACATTCGTTTTATCGATGTATTCGAGCTATCGATGTGTTCGAGTCATCGGTATGTTCGAGATATCGATATGTTCGAGTTATCAATATGTTCAAGTTATTTGACCAATAAGACATTCGTTTTTTGCGTGTACAATGACCTCAGACAAATTTCGTACCTAAACCTCTTAATTTGCGAATGTCTAATCGAATGTCTAATGTCTAACTGATCAATTAGACATTCGTTTTTTTAATGTACATTGATCTCTGATGAATTTGGTACATAAATCTCTTAATTTGCGAATGTCTAATCGAATGTCTAATGTCTAATTGACCAATTAGACATTCGTTTTTTTAATGTACATTGATCTCTGATTAATTTGGTACCTAAATCTCTTAATTTGCGAATGTCTAATCGAATGTCTAATGTCTAACTGATCAATTAGACATTCGTTTTTTGCATGTATAATGACCTCCGACGAATTTGGTACCTAAATCCCTTAATTTGCGAATGTCTAATCGAATGTCTAATGTCTAACTGACCAATTAGACATTCGTTTTTTTAATGTGCAATGACCTCTGACGAATTTGGTACCTAAATCTCTTAATTTGCGAATGTCTAATCGAATGTCTAATGTCTAACTGACCAATTAGACATTCGTTTTTTGCATGTATAATGACCTCCGACGAATTTGGTACCTAAATCCCTTACTTTGCGAATGTCTAATCGAATGTCTAATGTCTAACTGACCAATTAGACATTCGTTTTTTTAATGTGCAATGACCTCCGACGAATTTGGGTTATATATCTTGTAATTTGCGAATGTCTAATCGAATGTCTAATGTCTAATTGACCAATTAGACATTCGTTTTTTGCATGTACAATGACCTCCGACGAATTTGATACCTAAATCCCTTAATTTGCGAATGTCTAATCGAATGTCTAATGTCTAACTGACCAATTAGACATTCGTTTTTTGAATGTACAATGACCTCCGACGAATTTGGGTTATAGATCTTGTAATTTGCGAATGTCTAATTGAATGTCTAATGTCGAATTAGACATTCGATATTTAACATTTGCGATTTTTCTGAATGTCTAATTGAATGTCTAATGTCTAATTAGACATTTGATAATCAAAATTAGCGAATGTCTAATCGAATGTCTAACGTCTAATTAGACATTCGAATATTTTTTTTGAATGTCTAATGTCTAACGTCTAATGCTCTGCCAACTTCACACACTTTTATAAATAAGAAAAAAACATCCGGCGAATTTTGAGCCCGTAAACTAAACAATTAAAAACGCGTAGCCTAGAAAGTTTGGAAAAAGTGAACTTCTTCTCTGAGCTTTGATGAATTGGGTCAGGGCCGTAAACCAAACAATCAAAAACAGCGTAGCCTAGACAGTTGGGGAAAAGTTATTAAATACAAATTAAATGTGTATAAAGTTTTGTAATAACGGTAGAAGACAAACGTATTTTGTATCTTGTTGTTTCTTAAATCAGTTAATACAATTTATTGATTCATAAAGGTTGTTTTTTTCAATCAAACAACAGAGGTTTTTTTAACAATAATAACATTGGTTTCTCCCTTTTCGATTACGTCACCCCATGGTACAAAATTAAAACCTATCCCATACTGACGCCGCGCTCCCACGCGGCGTCAATAACTTAATTCAATATTGTTTACATTTTGTTATTTTATATACCTCTTGTCACATGTTTGTGTATGTGCTGAGTGTAAAAATAAACTTGAAACTTTAAACTTGATCTTTCATTTATAGAGATTTTCCAAACTTGTGACAAAATATTTTCAAAAGTCGTCTGCTGCATATTTGTTGTATGTGGGAAAGGATTAAACCACTACTTGATCTTCAAACCCTAAGCTGTAAATACTCTCCTGATTAGCGCTTGTTTGAGCCCCAACATGAGTTGAGTCAGTGCATAAGAAAAGATACAAGTTGAAGTTGGAATTGCTGAACGGTTTAGTTTCAGCTCATCTTGTCCAACCGATGAGTCTTATCAGATACTTCACAAGTTGACATTTGAGCCGTCCCGAGAGAAACCCAACATTGTGGATTCTGCGTAAACAATCGACCTGGATCAGCCTAAGCATGCCGCGCAGGCTTACCCGGGTAGACACTTTTCGCCTCCTGTAGATTTTCTGTTTCATGAATCATAACTCTATACCTCTTATCCCACTGAGACGGTATGTGTCGGTCATAATCAGTCTGTGCGGACTGCGCAGGCTGATCTCGTTCGATACATTACGCAGAGGCCATAATGTTGGTTTTCTCGCGGGACAACTCACATCTTCTAATAAGCTTGTGTACATAATGTGTGATGATCTTGATCAGACTGTGCGGGTACACGGGTTCATTTGTATTTCGGCTCGCTTCATTTAAAGGGACTGAACACCATAATGGTCCAAAATCGTTATATGTTATACTTATTCTAATTAATCCAAAATACGTCTATATATATGTAACGGAATGTTGTAGAAGGTCGTACAAGTCTTGTTTTTCATTATTTCATAGGAAATAAGCAGTTTAAAAAACGTCCGCTCCGTGTTTTCCCGTTTAAAAATACCGTGGAATTTCCTCTTACTCATTTGAATTTGTGGATTCAATTCGGGATTCTCTAACACTATCGACTCATTACAGTCATGTATGCGTAAGTGTAAGGAACAACAACTCTGGGAAGGAGATTGTCAATTCGGTTGTAGTGATAACGTGATAAATATACAGCGATATTAGATTTACTGGGTTACTAACCCAGTAGATTTTACAACGCAAAATAACGAAAAATCTCCGCAATATTAATAGTGTGCATATATTGTAGTACATCAGTCAGCAAATCTCAATGCCTTACATGCAAAAACATGAAGGTAATAGCAATTTTTAACAATTTTCTTTTCTTTTCGCTTTTTTCTCATATGGGATTCAGTCCCTTTAAACCTTTCTCTTATCAACGGACATTAGTTTGATTGTTATACACTATTTGTGTTCACATGTCAGTTTCCTACGGTTTTATCTTGTATTTATGGCATTGATTTAACTGCGGCTACAATACTTTTTTTCTCAACTGTAAAAACGTTTACTTGTTAATTACTTATATTCCATGGGGAAAACGGGATGAAAATCTCGGCAGGTTGCAGCGTTTTGGCAATGATGACACATTTCCTTATCTCTTGAACAGTGTTTAACAATGTCATTTCAGAATTTACATAATAACGCCTATTGTTTTCTTCCTCTTTCTCAATTTAAGGATGTACTAAACTGAGAAGTGGATTTTGTATAATATTTAACTTTTTTTGTAACATTGTCTTTTTGAAAAGTTGGATAAATGGATAATAAAAAAAAAAAAAAAAAAAATGGTATGCTGCTGCGCTTAATTGTATGTTAGATTTATTTATGACAGCCTTATGATATACCTTTTGTTTTGTTATTTCATGCAAATTACCAATAGTTGAAAGATGATATGCTAATTTCTTGTCTTCTTGTGGTTTAAATCACATCCTGAAGTTATTTTATCCAAATCTATGGAGGTTCACATTATATGTTGTAATTAAATCTAAAAAAATAAACTCTATTTTGCCCTGATGAGAACCCATATCTGCCAGGTGTAAGAACAGACAAGTGCAAAACTTTGAAATAAGGAAAAAACATATTTACAATATTTAACTATTTCTAAACTTTCTTCAGATTATTGAAATAACTATCATTTAGTTATCAATATTTTAAAAGAAAATTATACGTCCCTGAGCAAAGTTTTGAGTTTGTTTTGTCTTAATTATCTCCTTTATCTAAAGAATGAATATATACTTTTATTTTTCAAACATATCTTCAATTGTAATAAAAGTATTCCAATATGTTCTTCTTATTTTCAAACGCATATGATACTATAAAAGATCTAGATTAAAATATATATACATCTCATTATAGTACATACAATATACCATTTACAATATAAAATATACAATACAACATAACAGTACAATGCCACTCCGAAATGGAGTTACAAGAGATGAGGAATTAATAAAAAATAAAAAATATCCCTACATTGCATTAAAACGATGCACATAAATATAAATATATACATATACGTACACATGTGTTTACATATTATAGAACGAATACAAATAAGTAATTTCATTGCTAAAAAATGTAATGAGATCGAATTTCGTTTATATCAGATCAAAAGAAACAGGATTAGCGAAGTTATTACAGATAACGTATTCTACGTTTATAACGTGACCCTTTAAACAATGATACAGACGAATTAAATGAAAACAAATATATTGATATAAAAGGTATGATCTAGTTAGTAATATTTGGCGTCTTTGTAAAATATTAAAGAAGGTTTTGGCACAAATTCTTATCAAATCTACATTTGAAAACAGGAAGCAGTAATTATCCTTATCAGACATAGATATAAAATTGACCTTATAACCATAAGCTTTCTAGAAAAGATCGCTTCTAAAATAATCGTATACTGGTCAATTTAACATAACATGCTTTTCATTTGCTATAGAGTTATTATCACAAACAGGACAAATCCTAGATTCCTCATTTAAACCCTCGTATCTGCCTGTTCGTTTTACCCAGCTATATTATATAATCAAACATGGCGTCTGGACAGCGCTTGGAAGGCTTACGAAAGATAGTCTGCCCTTTATCTTAAACAAGTTTAATCTAATTTGTTTGAAATTTTGAAGCATTATAAAAAGGCATATTGGCTATACATGTTTTAATTGACAACTAAATCAGAAGATACAAAAGAATATATATTATAAAAAACCCACTTCTCTGTTCAGTACATCCCAGGGTGAGTGTATTAAATGTAATACACTCACCCTGGTACTTCCTTAAGTTATAAAACCTTTTACAAAGACGTGTGTTGTTTTTTTGTATATTTACTTCACGACAAAGCAAATAGTTCACTGTTTAAAATTACAGCACTTTACACAAACGTGTCAACTCTTTACCAGTCATCATTCATCATCGACGTTTCTGTTTATGACAAGCATATTGATTTTGTTTAGATTTCTAATAGATTTGACCAAGTTTTTGATGAGTTAGTAAGAGCAATCCTAAGTAGTGACAACCTATCATAAATGATGTAGTTTCAACTATTGAAACAGCAGCGTGTTCGCTATTCAGGTGTCAAAACCATCATTTTAGAACATTTTGGACTGACACTGACAAAAAATTACAAAAGATTACACTGTTTTATAGCAATGTACTGGAAAAAAAACCGTTACTCAGATAATGTTTACGTGACAAATTGAAGAACTATTGATTAAACAAACAAAATCAAAGTACAAAGTACTGAAGGTATAATTGCAATCGTTTAAGAAGAGATACAGAAGTGCATATATGAATATTTATTTTACCGGTTACCTTCAGGCAAAGTTTCAAGTGTGTAACCCTTTCCAGTGCTGAGATTTTGCCTCAACCTGAAACTTTAACCAAAATGTTGACGAACAGACAGACGGAGAGACAGACATCGCCAATCTATAGACCGGAATTGCTAGAGCAATCCGGCCAAAAATAAAAAAATCATCAATTTTAGCAGTAAAATCCTGCCAAGAAGTAATGAATTGAGAACAAAATGTGCTGAGAGGTCCATAATTTCAAACTTGCTAAGATTTGGTCTGTGCAATGAATGTACAAATTGAAAAATGTATTGTTGACATGTATTTTCTACACCATCATTGTAATGTTGTTTATCATAAATAAAATTATTCCTTTTTTTAAATAAACTTTTAATCAAAATGTGTGTCTCAGTGTTGTCTTCTTCAGCAGTTTGACAGAAACAAAGCCTAAATCTGAAATTGTGTCAATGTGTTATTTGTCAACTCTGTCCCATAAGTTTTGCTTGTGATTTGAACTCTCATAAAAAAAGCACGGAAAGGGACAACTTTCCCAACTTTGATTAAATATGTTTTCAATTAAATTGTAAAAAATCTTTTTCTTGTTTTTTGAAAGTTTTGTCATTATTATTTAAGACGGACATTATATACTAGAATAGCCAACTGACTATCATTTGAAAAAGTGTTTCTTATTTAAACATTTCCCACTTGCATACGTAATTGCAGCCGACGACTTTTGAAAACATTGATGCAGAAGAAGAAATTGCTCATAACAAGCTTTCTCCTTTTGCAACAATGTTTTCAACTATATTCAATGATTACACTTCCAATAAATGTGATTTTCTGTATCTTTGCTCAGATTTTTTTTAATTCGTCTGCTGCAGAGTTTTTATATTGTGGGGTGGGTTGTGATTTGTTAAAGGGCAAGCAGGATTGGGAATTGAGTGTTGCACTTATCCTAATGAAACACTCGCCTGCCTGTGCATGTTTTAGCTTAACTTAATCCATCATCAACTTAGTCATCTGTTAGTAATCAACTCTATGAACGAAATAATCGCGTCAAAATCTTGAATCGCGTCAAAATCATAACGAACAAACTGTCAAAATCTAATTTTGAACTGTGTAATACAAATTTAGAATAAAAGGATGAATCAGTTAGGTTGTAACAACCAATATCCGCGGGTCATTTACCTGATTTTGGCCGAAAGAAATGATCGATTTCTTGCAAGATTTATTCGTTATTCGTTCTGCCTATTATAATCAAAGTATTCTAAACGCTTTATAAACAAGTGATTTAAAGCGCTCAAATCATTTGATGAAATTTGTTTCTTTAGACGCGGACCTTGTCGAAAGCACCTATCCAAAATGCAAAAGTCATCGTTGTCGAAGGAATAGATGGACTGAGAGAAAGAGAAAGAAAAGGCTTAGCAATGCATACTATCCTTATGAATAAGGACATGAACGAATATGTATGGACTAACGCCTAGAATTTCGTACTAGCCGATCCTTCATTCCACTCGCTTATGCTAGCGGGCGAGTGGATGTTTACATCTCTGCCGAGAGGGAAAAAAGGGTTACAATTTACAAAGGGTAATTGCGCGGTGCAGTGCTATATTGGCGTAGTGATATCTAAATAATTGTGTACACTTTAAATATGATATTTACACTTACAAGACTTGTTATTTTCTATTATAAGCTTCAATAATCGGATTTTTTTTCCGTTACTCTATGTTTGCTTTTGTGAGCATTCGTAAATTAGTCAAACCAAAAATTGCACTTAATTGTTGGTGGTGAAGGGCATATACATCATGTGACTTCAAACTCACTATGACTATGGCAGCCTCTGCGCATGCGCAAGTCTACCAAAAATACCAAAGAAACCCTTATTTGGTGATAACAGAGAATTTGTCTTAACCCATTCCATTTTGCGACAAATCTGCAACTAACGATATTGAAAACACTTACGGACAACTATTAGAAAACATGAAAAGAGTGAACTCGACAGTAAATTTAAGTATAATTATTGAAAATATTAGAAAACGTTGTAGCAAAAGAAGAAATTGCTCATAATGATAAATTTCTACTTTTGTCACCATGTTTTCAAAAGTCTTCTACTGCAGATAAGCCAATTTGCGTTGCATGTTGGAAAAGGGGTTAACTGGAGACAGACTATCCCATGGTGTGGTCTCTATCTTTTTATGACAGTAAGCAATGTATAATCCGATATACTCTCTGTTTTGTACTTAATGATTCCATTGGGAAAACGTATCTTAGAACTAAAGAACACGAAATCGCATTGTAACATACGAACACCTACTTCATCATATGTCTTCCTTAATCCCTTATGTCCTCCCTTCTTCTTCTTCTTCTTCTTCTTCTTCTTCTTCTTCTTCTTCTTTTTCTTCTTCTTCTTCTTCTTCTGTTCCTTATTCTTCTTCTTCTTCTTCTTCTTCTTCTGCATATTCGTCGTCAGCTTCGTCAGCGTCTTCTTCTTCTTCTTCTTCTTCTTCTTCTTCTTCTTCTTCTTCTTCTTCTTCTTCTTCTTCTTCGTCTTCTTTTCAATCAGTCATTGAAGAATTCGAAAAACTGCTGTAAAACAGTATCTATTTGGATTGTTTACATGGATGTCGGGGTTTTCACACATGTGTAATGATGATAGTTTAGTTTTCGCAGAACATGTCTCTGTTCTACAATGAATCTACGAAAGTCAATTAATTAACCCTTTACCAAATACATATACAACACATCTGCATTAGAAAACTGTTAAGCCATCTAAGCAAATATATGGAGAATCTCTATAAATCAAAAAGTACAAGAAAGGTATAAACGCATCAATGTCGAAGGACGACTGCATTTGTTTTTACCACACATCATTAAAAGATTTTGCAATTGAGTATTCGTGTCATTCATGAAACTCATTAGTCTAAATATATACATGGTGCTTTCATTAAGGAATAATTCCAGAATGTTTCAAATTCCTGATACTAATTTTTTGATTTTTTTTTGGTCAGAATTCTAGAATTTTTGTTGTTATTGATAAAAACCACAAAAACTGCAAATTTGGGATTTACATGTGATAAAAAACCCTTTAACCCTGTTGTTCCCTGTTTAAAGCAACACTGAGCACCTTCGCAGCAGTCTACTTTTAAAAACTTGAGAAAATAGTTGAATTGCTGAAGACATGAACATTCTCCTTTTCTCAAAATGATGATAGGTTAATAGGCAAAGCCTAGGTCGTGTGAAATCAAGAACCATTAATTAAGCAGTGTCAGTACAGAAACAAGAAACAAGTTAATAAGTGTAGAAAATTACAGGGAATTTGAAAAACATTTATCGAAAAAAGAAACAAGCTTATCATGCTACATTAGGTTCAATTAGTACATATCTGTTTTATTTTCTATAATGTCAGGCAGGGGCGTAGCTTTGCAATAATCAATGCGTAGTCCGTCTCGTGGACTCTGGTAAAGTATCGGCCCGGATCAGCCTAAGCATGCCAGACAGGCCTACCCGGATAGACACTTTTCGCCTCCTGTGGATTTTCTGTTTCAGGAATCACTACTCTATACATCTATCCGCCTAAGACGGAATGTGTCGGCCGGACAGCGCAGGCATTTTGGGTCATTTTGAGAAAGAAAATGTGTAGGCACGTGACTACAGTGCCTAAAGGGAGTTACGCCCCTGTCAGGAGTGGACTAAATTGTAGGATGTCCAGGGATGGTGATGGAAAATAACGCTAGAAGGCTTTGAAGATTGTTCGGATTTCTTTTTACAAATGCCAGATATTTGTAAATTAGTAATACATATAATTGGAAACTGACTCTTACCTAGTCCTACATAGAAAGGCATCGCACACGCTCATTTCTTTTTCATTTTGTAATTATCCTGCATTGCCCTAAAATTACAGATGATCATGAAACGAGCAACCGAAAGTCTAAATTATTTGGACTAACCCTTACCATGGTTGGTTGATTGACTTGAGCTTAACATTATTTTCACAAATAGGTGAAAGGCGCTAGTAACAATGAATTTTTGCAATCATTGAAAAGATTTAATGGACCGATGATTTATGATAAATTATAAAAACCTATATTATAATATATATGGCAATATGAAAGCTACGGCTAATTATTCAAGGACAATGTATTATGCCAAGAAAATTTAAAAAGAGCCAATTAAATTAAAAATAGCTTTCACTGAACCATCAGACCGGCACCAAGGAGGGATATGATCGGGCTCAACGTATTATCTTGAGACAAAGATGAAAAGACTATGCATAAAGGATAAGAAAACTGTACTTTTTGAAAAATATTTTCAAAAGTCACAAAATGTATAAGATTTTTTAAGATTATGTGTCTATATATTAAGGGGAAATGGGTTCAACAAAATTAGGACGAATAGAACATTTTTGAGTTAAAATACAGCAGAAAACTTGTGAAAACACTGCGGCAAAAGGTCCACATGCTCGTGATTGGCAATATTTCTCCTTTTGCCACAATATATTTCCGTTTCCGTTTCTATTCATTGATTAAACTTTGGCTTATGGATATTTTCTTTTTTTATTTCAACATTGTCAAAGGCATCTGCTGCACGTTTAATGTTTTTTGGAAAAAGTTAAGTTTAGCCCCTTGCCTGATGTAAAAGACTTGATGTCTGAATACATTGTTGGAATGGTGTAATTACTCCAAAATGAACCATATCTTCCTATCCGATGTAGCATTTTCTCTTTGAACCACTATCTTCTTTGCTGGTTTTTAATTTGTAAAACATGAAACAGTATGAGGTTATTGATGATTACAAGTGTCAACAACTGATTATGTATACATATGTAATATGTCCTTTGAAAATATGGACAGTGAAGGATCTGATCAGACCTTGAACATGTTCGGCTTCTCAGAGTCATCATTGTTGATTTTTAAGTTAAGCTGCTTCTTTCAAAACATGTTCCCGCTGAGATTTGAAATCAGAACTCTTGTTAAACCAGGTGTTTTACCATTAAGCTATAGTATGTTTTTTTACTTTAAACAGCAGTTCATGGAAATATGTGTAATTTCATTACCAGTATGCAAATAAAGCATAGTAATGTATTTGATACAATGTTATACATACCAGTTTTACCATTTCTAATGTATAGATGAGACTACAAAATTTCACACATAAAAAAAGGAAATCACAATATGTTAGAAAGAAAACAGATCAAGTTATTTCTATAAGGGAACAAATAAAATGTCTGTTAAGTTATGATTTTGATAAATGTATGTGCAATTTTTATGCGGGGGATTCAGCTATGCTGAATACCTCCGTATATTGTCATGCCCAGCTTTAAGGAAGTGTAAATTTGTAAAGATTTTGTGCTGCCCTCTGTTTTTTCAAAATAGACAATTGTTCTTGATTGTCCAGGGATCAGTTAAATACGTTTCACAAGAAGCTAAACAGTATGCACATTAAACAAAGTAAACGTACACAATGTAACGTTTTAATCCATGAAGTTGTATACATAATTTAGAAATTTAAGTTCGACATAAGGATCTTAAATGTTTCTTTTAAATATATGGAAAACGTGTAGCTTGAAAACGGGTAGCTCAAAAACCTTTTGAGAAAATACCTGCAATAAAAATACGGAAACACGGCTGGCGTGCATCGCCAACACATTTTGCATCGGATCTTCATGAAAGTTTATCAGAACATTCATCTCCATCAAATCTTGGACAAGTTCGAAACAGGGCCATTTGAGGTCAAAAACTAGGTCAAATTTAAGGAAAATATTGTTAACACTCTAGAGGCCACATTTTCAACTTGAGCATGTTGAAACTTTATCAGAACATGAGTCATGTCGGGTCAAAAAGTAGGTCACTAGGTCAAATTGGAGGAAAAGCTTCTTAACACTCTAGAGGCCGCAAGTTTTGCTTCAGCAGTTTGACATTTTGTCAGAATGTTTGTATTAATGTTATCCAGGTCAAGATCGAAGATGGGTCACATTGGGTCAGAAACTAGGTCACTAGGCCGCATTTTTTTTTACTAAGGCAGCTTGAAATTTGGTCAGAATGTTAATCTAAATGATATCTAGGCCGAGTTTGAATATGGATCAATCCGGGTGAAAAACTAGGTCACTAGGCCAAATTGAATGGAAATCTTGTTAACACTTTGGATGCCTTATTTTAAACTTGAGCATGTTGAAATTTTATCAGAATGTTTGGCTTGATGATATGTAGGTCAAGTTCGAACATGGGTCATGATGGGGTTAAAAAGTAGGTCACTAGGTCAAATTGAAGGAAAAGCTTGTTAACACTCTAGAGGCCGCAACTTTTGCTTCAGCAGTTTGAAATTTTGTCAGAATGTTTGTATTAATGATATCCAGGTCAAGATCGAAGAAGGGTCACATTGGGTCAGAAACTAGGTCACTAGGCCGTATTTTTTCTTAACACTCTAGAGGCCGCAATTTTTCTAGGTCAAGTTCAAATATTGGTCATATTGGGTCAGAAACTAGGTCACTAGGCCGCATTTTTGTACTTAGGCAGCTTGAAATTTGGTCAGAATGTTAATCTAAATGATATCTAGGCCGAGTTTGAATATGGGTCAATCCGGGTCAAAGACTAGGTCACTAGGCCAAATTGAATGGAAATCTTGTTAACACTTTGGATGCCTTATTTTTAACTTGAACATGTTGAAATTTTATCAGAATATTTGGCTTGATGATATGTAGGTCAAGTTCGAACATGGGTCATGATGGGGTTAAAAAGTAGGTTACTAGGTCAAATTGAAAGGAAAAGCTTGTTAACACTCTAGAGGCCGCAACTTTTGCTTCAGCAGTTTGAAATTTTGTCAGAATGTTTGTATTAATGATATCCAGGTCAAGATCGAAGATGGGTCACATTGGGTCAGAAACTAGGTCACTAGGCCGTATTTTTTCTTAACACTCTAGAGGCCGCAATTTTTCTAGGTCAAGTTCAAATATGGGTCATATTGGGTCAGAAACTAGGTCACTAGGCCGCATTTTTGTACTAAGGCAGCTTGAAATTTGGTCAGAATGTTAATCTAAATGATATCTAGGCCGAGTTTGAATATGGGTCAATCCGGGTCAAAAACTAGGTCACTAGGCCAAATTGAATGGAAATCTTGTTAACACTTTGGATGCCTTATTTTTAACTTGAACATGTTGAAATTTTATCAGAATATTTGGCTTGATGATATGTAGGTCAAGTTCGAACATTTGTCATGATGGGGTTAAAAAGTAGGTCACTAGGTCAAATTGAAGGAAAAGCTTGTTAACACTCTAGAGGCCGCAATTTTGAAATTTTGTCAGAATGTTTGTATTAATGATATCCAGGTCAAGTTCGAATATGGGTCACATTGGGTCAGAAACTAGGTCACTTGGCCGCATTTTTTCTTAACACTCTAGAGGCCGCAATTTTTCTAGGTCAAGTTCAAATATGGGTCATATTGAGTCAGAAACTAGGTCACTAGGCCGCATCTTTTTACTAAGGCAGCTTGAAATTTGGTCAGAATGTTAATCTAAATGATATCTAGGCCGAGTTTGAATATGGGTCAATCCGGGTCAAAAACTAGGTCACTAGGCCAAATTGAATGGAAATCTTGTTAACACTTTGGATGCCTTATTTTTAACTTGAGCATGTTGAAATTTTATCAGAATGTTTGGCTTGATGATATGTAGGTCAAGTTCGAACATGGGTCATGATGGGGTTAAAAAGTAGGTCACTAGGTCAAATTGAAGGAAAAGCTTGTTAACACTCTAGAGGCCGCAATTTTGTCAGAATGTTTGTATTAATGATATCCAGGTCAAGTTCGAATATGGGTCACATTGGGTCAGAAACTATGTCACTAGGCCAAATTGAAGGAAAATCTTGTTAAATCTGTAGAAGCATATGTTTTGGCTACAGCAGCTTGAAATTTGGTCAGAATTCTACCTAAATGATATCTAGGTCAAGTTTGAATATTGGTCATGCCGGGTTAAAAACTAGGTCACTAGGCCAACTTGAAGGAAAATCTTGTTAACACTCTGGATACTGCATTTTTAGCTTGAGCATGTTGAAACTTTATTAGAATGTTTTTCTTGATAGTATCTAGGTCAAGTTCTAACATAGGTCATGTTGGGTCAAAAAGTAGGTCACTAGGTCAAATTGAAGGAAAATCTTGTTAATACTCTAGAGCCAACATCAATCGCATTTTAGTACTTTCAGTACTTTGATTTGTATTTGTACTTTATGCTGTTTCTATGGTATTTCAGTTATATCAAGGGTACAGAACACTTATGTGAGGTTCCTTTGTGATTATATAGCCTTTTCTGTTGAAAATCAGACAACATTTTCTACATTTTTCAAAACAAAATGTTTATATATATGTATTCGAATAAAAAGTATTTTGAGTGTTTATAGAATTTAAAAGAGATTGATACTCTTGATCTGCAGGTTTCAATGTTCAGTTTGGTTTTTTACCTCGTTTTAGTTTAATATAGTTATTGTACCTTGCCCTTAATCGGTGACCTTTTTATTTTGCATTTGATCTTCAATTTGAGAGTTTTATGGCATCATTGGTTGCTGTAGTCTCAAGTATGAACATATTGCTGTCAATAGCTTTTGAATATTTTGTGAATGTGGTTTGAATACAAAAATGCAGAGTATTTTAAATAACATAGTGAAAAAAATGCTTAAATATGTCCAATCTGATATTAGAGTTTGATTCGATAAAAAAATATGAATCTACTAGAAATTCATGTTTTCTAGCTGGCTCAGATGTGACATCATTTCTTTCAAACAATAGACTCATTTGAAGGCATGAACGTGTTTTCCTCTTTGTCAGGTTGGAGGATATATGGCTGACATTTACTATTTATACCCAAAATCCAGGGTGCACTGATACAGGTTAAACTTTCATATTTTGATAAATAGTAGGTCATATACATAGCTGCTTTCCCTGTTAAACCGTACAATGTTAAAATGTAAACAGTCCGCGCAGCCTTATCCGGGCCGACACATTTCGTCTCAGGGGGATAGAGGTAAATAGTCATGATTCCTGAAACAGAAAATCCACAGCAGGCGAATAGTGTCTGTCCGGGTTAGCTTGTGCGGCATGCTTATGCTGACCCGGGTCGATACTTAAGTCTTTACGCAGAGTCCACCATGTTGTTTTCTTTCGCGGAACGGCTCGTATTCGCATCCATATGATCGGTTTCAAGAAGAAACCATTTTTCGCCAGCTTCTTGAAACCTTCTATGACTCATTGGCAAACATTGCAGTACCAAATTATACTTCACGGTATATCACGGATGCACTGGCTGATCTAAATCTACACTCAAAATAAGGTTATCATTCAAATAACTTAACTCCAACCATAAATATCCTTGACCGTCCATGGGTCGTATGAAACGACATCTTCAAATTCCTTCAGATACAAAGGTTTAGTATCAACTTAAGTCAACTGACACAGTGGATCACATAAGTCTATTCACACGAAGCGACTTCATCACACTAGTACTTTCGTGTGTGAAAGGAATTCCTCAGAGGATCTTTGCAGAGGTCGCGTTACACCGTAATAGATTAAATGTCAAGGTCACAGCTGATACAATAAGGTCGACGTGACTGTATGTATAGTATGTATGAAACGTTATTTTTATGATATAAACAGTTGTAGATTAGTTTCCTACTACATACATATATCAAGGTCAATGAAACAGCTGCTATAAAGTGCTACCGTTTGTACGATATCTCCCTAGCCTCTTTGTTTCATTTGTGAGCGCAATTCATTCACACTTCATACAGATTCACACTACGTACAGACATTTAGTGAGGAGGGGTTCGCATTTTACTGACACATGTCAAATGTCAAAGGTCAAGGTCACATTTGCTAAAACTAGCATTTGTGTACGAAACCACGTCAAAATTCTGGAACTTTTGTTTACATGTAGATATTTTTGATTATTCGGCTGATTGTCCTCGGGCGGGTTCAAGTTACACTGACCTATATCTAAGTTCAAGGTTTCAACTACTATAAATATCCAACCCTGTAATCAACCTAATTTATAACTGTATTGACGTCTTTGGGGCATGTATGCCTTACAAACAATTTCGTTTCTGGTGTTACTTTAACCCTTACGCTTGTAAGCACTAAGGTTATGTATTCATGCAATAATACGAGGCACGTTTATTGCTGATAATATATAGATGATCATTTCTTATTCCAAGTAAGGTTCAGATATATTTTTTACTGAGAAAGGTAAAATGTTCACCAGTGCCTATGCCAAGATTGAAACTATATGTGTTGACGTTCAACTCTTTCAGCACCGAATTGTTTAAAGTAGCCTCTACCAGGTTCAAAATCTGGAATCTGCCTTTCTCATTTTAAAGGATATTTGGAATATTTTAATAGCAATTAGGCAAACAATGCTGATTTTAGATGAGACAACTCGTTACGAGCTGAATTACCTGAATCTGTAATGTTTACAAAAATCTCAATATTGCCATTGGCGCTGAAAGAGTTAAAACAAAGAAATGCTTTCTCAATATTTCTATTCGTGGACAATAAAAACAAAAGTTGATAATTATCTCTCTTAGCAAAGCTTCTCGTGGAACAAACGTGAAATTATATCTCGATCGACACCAAAACCGATAATTATCCGCTCTATGTTTTAATGATTTTTTAATGTAAATATTGCCAATTACAGTCTAGTTCTCTCTTTCCAGTCAACACCATGTGTGGTTTCATGAGGTAGAATAACGAAAAAAATTTGCATGCAGAAGAATCCACAGCCAATTCTTGGATTTCATAAGATATAAATGTTAGAAATTAGCAGCCAACAGTATAGAATCCTTTCAGACGGCTCTATGCTGTTGGCATAAACTGTTGGCATAAACTTCACAAAAACGATTCCTGAAAGCAAACGGTTTAGATTCGTTCCTCTGAAGTAGTAGAATGTGTTATTTTTTAATTTATGAGTATAATTCAACCTATCTTTTATTTATTGAAATTGTATATAGCTCAATGATTTTGAGTTGAGTAAAAACAGACCAAGCGGTTTGAATGATTTGTATTTAATAAATAATGTCTTGATAAGTTTACTTAAAGTTAACATAACTGCATCGGCAATATACATACCCCAGACATTATGCTTTGGTTAATTGTCCATAAACAATTAATTGTAAAGGTTTTCAACTCCGATGGTTTAAGCAATGTTACATACAATAATACCAATCTTATAGAAGTGAGCATGTGTTTTTGATTATCGTTTGTTATTGAAAATGAAATGGACGCTGACTCATGGATACACCATATTCACAAGTCTGTATCCAATGTACCTTCCAGAAAACACGAACACTCACGGAAATATCACCTCCATCTATTCTCGAGTGCAGTGGACCTAATCTCATTTAAATCATTCCAAAGTAGTTTGTCTTGCGCATATTCGATCTGACGACACCACACCAAAGGCCCTCTCGAATTTACCCTATAAAATGTAATAGTTAATACAATCGGAACACTCGAAAAACACCGCTTCTCTATCTCGTGTATCTATGGGGTGTTATCTCTCCTGTTGATACCTAACGATTTCGTAAGCGTCAATTTCATTGGCTGATGATCTAAGACGACCTGTAATAGGCAGACATCAGATTTTCAAGAGCGTTTGCTGCTGTTGCGAAGTTTATTTAAATGGTTTATTTCTCCTTTCGATACCTAACATTTTCGAATGCGGCAATCTCATTTGCTTATTCCAATGTCAATCTGAGACGACCTGTAACCGGCAGTCATCGGATGTACACGAGCGTTTTCTACTGTAGGTCTTATTTTAATGTGAATGCAATTTACTGAACAGTGTATTCACGTGTTCGAGGCCAATACAAGTTCACAGTAAACTTGTTTCATATACAAATTTAGCTGTTGTATTATTTATATAAGCAAAGATATTTAGATCATTCAAAAGTATGAATCTAATTTATAAAAGGTTCTCACTATGTCATTACTGTAACCCTGGGAGACGAAAATAGGTGACAGGTCAACTTTCTAGCTGTTAAAACAAGGAATTAGTGTCATTTTGTTTGTATTTGCTATATGTTGAGAATATGGTTTAGCAATTATGAATGCAAGGAGGATCATGTTTTGACAGTTATCACAGAGAATTGTCAGAACGCGAAACACAAGTATTACACAACGGAGACTGGTTTAACGACGTCTGATTCTTCTATAATTTTCTGGAAATCCTTCGCATTTCCTTCCTTCATTTGTTTTCTCCTCTCGGCGTCCATCTTTTCTTGTTCATCCTTAAATTTAGTGGCTTCTCGTGTTGCAAGTGTGTGGAGCTCATTGCCATGCATTAACTCTCTGAAATGAATTGTATACAAATAGAAGTATACGATTTTGAATTGATATTTGCATCTCATCATTTGAGCCATGTTCCATCAACGAATCGTCTTATCTGGAGAAAGCAAATAGTTCATGTCTATGAATTATTTAAACATTTACCAAGGTTTAACGAAGGACGCAACAAAATGCCATCGTCGAAATTCTTGTCTCGAAAAATTGAAATATTTCATGTCAATGAGTTATTAAAAGATTCACTAAAGTACACACTCAGTGCATATAATAGTGCCATCAGCAAATCGTCTTGTCTGAAAAATTCTAATGTTTCATTCTATTTTACTAAGGAGCAACCCAGGACAGGAAATAGTACCGTCAGCGAATTTTCTCATATGGAAATAGTAAATGTTTCAAGTCTATGAGATATACGGAATATTATGTTGTGGGGTGGATACATGAGTTCGTATTCCACGACAAGTAGCGTGGGAAAATCGATATCTTACGAGACCGTAGGTCGAGCTAAGATATGGATTTCCCCACGCTACGCGTCGTTAATACGAACTCTATTATCCACCCCACAACATAATATTTCTTTTATTACATACCTACAATCTATGAGCAGCGAAAATTTATTGAGTTTACATTTTATTAATAGTAAATAGTACTAATATCGTCATCAAACCGGTTACGTCACTGTATGACGTCACAATCTTGTATTTACACCGCATATAGATACGGAATTTTAATCTGTCGTGGTGTATTTGCGCATGTCAATCTGTGTGTATTTCCACCGGAAAATAAACAGGCATGTAATAAATTTAAATATTTAATAAGATTCAACGCAAGATGCAAAAAAACAAAGTGCAATCAGCCAAATTCCCTGTCTACAAAAAATCAAATGATTCATGATTTATTAAAATATTTACACAAGGGCAACATAGATGGGAAATAGTGCCATCAGCGAATTTTCTTATCCAGAAAACTATATTTCATTATGTTAGTTATTACGAATTTGTTAAGGTGCAAAGCAGGATGGGATATAGTTTCATCAGCGATTTGTCAATTTTCTGGATAATTCTAATATTTCATCATGTAAGTTATTAACATATTTACTAGGGTACAAAGCAGGATTGGAAAAAGTATCGTCAGCGAATTGCCTTATCTCGAAAAAGCAAAATATCCATGTCTTTAAATATTTACAAAAATACAAGACATGGTGCCAAAAGGTTCCATCCGCGAAAAAACTTTGTTTGAAAAAAAGCAAATGCTTTATGACTTAGACTTCTTAAAATGTTTATTATGGTAAAACAGTGCCCTTCTGCGAATTGTCTTGTCTGAAAATCTCGAACGGTTTCGTTCTGTAAGTTATCAAAACATTTACAAGGCTGCAACACGGAACGACACACACCAGCAAATTGTCTTGTCTGGAAAAAGAAATACCACCGTTCAGCACATGCCAGTTAAACGGCGGCAAAATAATTGTAATTCACTGCTGTAAGATTGTATCGTGTTTATACGACTGCGAAGTTGACAAGAGTACTTCTCTAAACGAGATCACATCAATCACGTTGGTTTTCAATTGTCCTTCCTATTACGAAATTGCAAATTTATCTTGCTAATACTTCAATTCCAAAAAAAAACCACTCATTGGTAGAGTCGTAGAATATCCCACTACATCACAGGAAAATCGATCTTCGAATTCCAATTGATGATTAACCAGATTGAAGCCGAAGATGAAAAGAAGTTTTCTTGCCAAAATTCATTTTTCTACAGATTAAAGAGAGTGTTTAATGACAGGAAAGAAGTATCCAAATTGAGGGAGTTCACAATTCAAATAAAAAAAAAGAAGGAATTTAACGTATTCACACGTTTAGTAAAAAGAAGACAATATTGACTTTCCTTTAATCCTTTAACTAATACGTTTTCTTTCTAACGCATCTGCTGCAAAACTCTCTTGAAAACCTTGAGGCAAAAGGGTAGACTGCAATTTCATCATTTAACCACAATGTTTTCTACTCTTTTCAAAAAGTTTACTCTCTATAAAATGATATCTATAAAGTATCTTAAATTTCAAGCTTTCGGCCTGACGGCTTTCTTCTGGATCTGAGATTTCACTTTTGTTTTCCTTTTTGCACAATTGTATTATAACGATTCTTGCACGGGTCTAGACACGTCTTTGCTCTACAATATCTCTAATATATCTATAGGTGCTACCTATTTACGGACATACTTTGGCCATACAAAAAGGATTTATAAGTAATTGACTAGACAATATTAATGTTAATGTCATGTTTCTTGCATTATCAAAACATATTTGGAATTCGTATTGCTGTCGTCTATTATTACGAACAGAAAATAATAAAGTAAAAACTTTCAGAAAATCAAGGAATACATTTATAATGAACGAGGTTAAAACATGAGGGCCAAGATGATCCTTAATCGATCACCTGCATTATGGTAAAGAAGCAAATAGATCAGCCCTTTTCTGATGCCATCTGGCGACTACCTTTTTCAACCAGTCAATATGACTGGAACAAATTATGTAAGGGGTCACATTTCTGCTAAACCCTTTCCCTATTAGAGACAGTTTCTGAGGCCTATGCAACAGACGATTTAGGAAAAGATTGTCACCAAAAGAACAATTGCTCTTTATGAGAAAGTTATCCTTTTGCCACAATGTTTGATAAATAATTATACTTTGAATGAGTGAGGCAATAGCACATGTATAGGAATTTGGGGTCTTTCATGTTGATGCCACTTTTTTAGCGGGAAACGACGTCGCTCCATTGACGTTACGCCAAGATGAAGTGTAACTGAAATGACGTCACGTCCTTCTTTGGCTACGATACAGTCAAAATTTAGGTTCGGGCGTAGAAGGCTAATGCTGTCGGTTTTTTACGAACGGGAAAACATATTTCTTACAGATTTCCATTTAGTTTTAACTTTTCGTACAAATGTTTATTCCCACATAACACAGCATTTTAATGATCTTAAATATCTATTTTAAAAAAAAATGATTAAAAAGACGACAATAATTTTCAATCCGTGTTTTTCCGCTCATTTTATACATACCCAAAATACCGATTTAAATAAAAATGATTAAAAAGACGACAATAATTTTCAATACGTGTTTTTCTGCTCATTTTATACATACCCAAAATACCGATTTAAAAAAAAAATGATTAAAAAGACGACAATAATTTTCAATCTGTGTTTTACGTCTGCCTTTTATACATATCCAAAATGGCGGCCCCCATGGATTTTTCCAGTTTCATTTCAGAAAGCTTCATGGGTTATTGAAAAAAAAAAAAAAAAAAATAACTCACACCTGTTAACTATAAGCGAAAAAACCCATTCATGGTTTTTTTTCCGTATTATCACACATGTTAATTGACGCTAAACAGAGATGGTTCTTTTGAGTACTAACACCATATGTTTTAAAGACTCAATAATGATTTTAGATCATGAAAGACCTCCATTATATAGAGCTCTGCCTTGTGTTTAAAGTCGTCTGCTACATTTTAGAAGGATATGGGAAAAGGTATAGGCAGATAAAAGGTCTGGTACTGATTTATGAAAAGTTCACAGGGACACAGGCTGATCTGGGTCATAGGCGATGGTAAAATCCCGACGGTCTGTGTTCTTGTGGCGTGACTCAACACAAACAAAACTATTCATATGAGCAATTGATTGATTGATTGCTTGAGTGAGGCTTAACGCCATTTTAAACATTTTGTCATTAATATCACGGCGGCCAGTTCACAGACTCGTGTGCTTTCTAGCTTTCTCACACCAGTACTCCACACAACATATTATTAAATGAAATTGACTGCTTTTTCACATAGGCTGTGGATAAACAGGCTGATCTGGATACATACTGTTAGAAATCCAACTCTTGCTCTTTCCAATGCACTGACTCATGTCTCCTAGCGAACGATAATCAAAGTATCTTGACAGTTTTTTATATGGACAGAACAAACATATATATGCATATCTCTATTCAATAGATTGTTCATATCTATTGTTATTAGAAAAGCAATTCCACGAATTCCGGGAACTTTTAGATCTGATGTGCCATCATGATTGTTTGATTTACTTAACACAACAATTACATTTTAACGGCGTTCTCTGATTATCACGCACACACCGGTAACGTGCTAAATTTAATTCGAATTATAGTGGAGCTACGGGCATTGTAATTGTTTCTAAAACATTAAATTACCACGTCAAAAGCATCCCCTTCTATATGCAAACCAGCCGTGTCCAATCTAGAAAATTGATTTTATGAACAAAGTAAGGCACTTTTCCTTCTTTGTCTTTGTACAAAAGTACCCCTTCAAAACATATTTAGGGGGGAATATTTAAAACAGATTGAGAATTAGCACGATCCCCCTCCTAGATTGGACTATAAACCAGTAAATGTAATTAATAATCAGATAGACTTACTTCATTTCAATGGTACCGCTATTATCATCATCCAACTTTTGCATCAATATTTCTATTTCTGCATCATTCATTGGTATACCAGCGCTCTGAAAAAAATATAGCCAGCCAGGATTCAAATTTAATATTTGAGTTTGGTCCTACTGATTCTCGGACATGTTGGATTCAACATGCCAAGTTGCCAGCAGGAGCGTAGCTCCCTTTAGGCACTGTAGGCACGTGCCTACACATTTGTTTCTAAAAATGCCCCAAAATGCAGCTGCGGCGATACACATCCGCGTAATTATCGACCAGATCAGCCTGCGCTGTCCGCGCAGACTGATCCGGCCGACACATTCCGTCTAAGAGGGGGTAGATAGAGTAGTGATTCCTGAAACCGAAAATCCACAGGAGGCGAAAAGTGCATATCCGGGTACGCCTGTGTTGCATGCTTAGGCTGATCCGGGTCGATACTTTACGCAAAGTCCTCAATGTTGATTTTCTCACGAGATGGCCTACACATTGAATATTGCCAAGCTACGCCCCTGCCCAGGGACCTACAATTATTAACTAGAACATCATATTAGATCCAAATGGATTGTGTTTGTTTTGAAACTTTCTATGTGACCAATCGGCGAACATGTCGAGCCAATCAAGCCAAATCAAAGTTATTTGCAAAACGTGTGAT
This sequence comes from Serripes groenlandicus, assembly GCA_031761405.1. Taxonomy (NCBI): domain Eukaryota; kingdom Metazoa; phylum Mollusca; class Bivalvia; order Cardiida; family Cardiidae; genus Serripes; species Serripes groenlandicus. The sequence continues at coordinate 55,390,253 of JASEVX010000001.1, forward strand.
CATAGAATTGTACCAATTTATTTAAACATAATAAATTGATCCTGCTTCATACATCATGTATACATGATATACGATGGCTGTACACCTGGATCAGTTTGTACATTAGTGTTATATCATCTTGGTCTAAATTGTTTGCTACTTATTCGTTAATATTTGACCCTTTAGCTGCCAAAGGCAATTAAAAGCTGTTGCAAACATTGCAGATTCAGGAGATACAGCTCGTAACGAGCTATCTCCTGAAATCTGCAGTGTTTGCCAATAATCCATTCAATTTAACCAAATTTTCTGTTGGATCGATCATGGAGTGGTCCAATATTCAGCTTGAAAAAGTCGACTTTGTGAAATTCGACAGTGAAAGAGTTCATAAATACGTAGGAGCTTGTCAATACAGTTTTCAGGCAGTCAGCGGGGAAACAATTAAAAACGATTGAAATTTTCTTACATGTATTCCTGCTTTCAGTTCTTGAAGGTCAAGGGACAGACTTCCATCTTTGTCAAAGGTTAACAACAAATCGACCAATCGGTAACCAGCTTGATCCAACCACTCCTTGAGCTTCGTCATCGGGTCGTTAACATGCGCTGCCCAGGGATCGAAGGAGGCGTTTCTGAAGCGCGTTACATCTAGTAACACTCCGCCGTATAAAATAGTGCTTTTTCGTTCTTCAATTAGCGAGTCGGACAGCTTTTTGAAATCTGTTTTGACCATCAAATTCTGTAATACAAGAGCAACTCACTCATATGATTGTGGTTTAACCCTTTCCCTCATATAGACGCTTTCTGACGCCTCTGCAGCAGACGGTTTTTCGAAAACATAGTGACAAAAGAAGAAATTGCACAAAACGTGCAATTTCTCCTTTTGCCACAATGTTTTCCACTTTTTGTCAGAGGTTATCCATTCAATTATAGAGATTTTCTATTTTTTGACAAAATACGTTCAAAGTCGTCTGCTGCAGAATTGTAGTATGAGGGAAAGAGTGAAATGTCTTCGGAAGCTTACGTATTTAATCATATTTATGAAAATATTTACCTTTTCAGATATTTTGTATCTATTGTGCTGTGTGTGAAAAATTGCACGTTGTCTGAGTTATCATTGCTATCTAGTGGACCCATTATTTTGTCAATTTTGACAAATGTCATGCAAAACACAGTAACATGAAACTTGGTGCGTTAGATACAATCTCATTAAAAACCAGATTTTAACTCGTATATATAGTTACATAGAAGTTTTTTTGGCCTGATTTTAATAAGATTGCATTATATAGAGACTTAACTAAACACTATCAGTGTCCTGCATACAAACAAATCTGCAGCAGACAACTTTGAAAACATTTAGTACAAACTATGGAAACTCTATAAATTAAAGAATAATCATTGAATAAAGTTGTGGCAAAACGATATGTTGCTCATTATGAGCAATTTCTCCATTTCCCACAAGGTTTTCGAAAGTCATAAAGCGTCTGTATGTGGGAAAAGGTAAGACCAACATCTGGTGAGAGTTAAAACAGTAACTGTAAAATACAAAAAAAAAAATTTGTGTTTTTACTTAAATATGCTTTGTTTAAATAAACTAACTGAGAATATATGAGTTAGCCTTGCCAATAGTTGACTGATAAACAGAACATGGCATATTTTATGATTACATATTTAAAAGGTAAAGGTTGTTGTTTGACAAGCATTTTAAATTAAAAGTATTTATTTGTAATGGACAAACATGTACTTATATAGACGTACTTATATAGACATGGGCCGTCGAAGACATTACATAATTAATTCATTTAGTTTAAACTTATTTAGTTTACATAGATGGCGAAACAAGCGTTAAGCTGATATTAATCATGCTCGATGTTTGTTCCTAGAGATATAACGTGCCCTCGCGCAGTTTGTGTGGACAAAATCCGAAAGGCAGAACCCGCTCAACAGGGGATTCGAACTTGGGACCTTTGGTACGAGAGTCCGACACTGCACCACTGTCTTCCATAACTAATTATATAGTGACTTACCCCAAAATTTAGATATTTTAAAGGTGACGATTCATTCCTGTCCAGTCCTACGATTATAACATAGCCACCCTCGCCTTGTATAGGATTGTAACCAATCTAGAACAGACATTTTATTTTCAACGTTTAAGCATTTACAGCTCATGGTTGATATGCACACATATACATGCAGAAACAATAAAATAATAGAACATGGTAATTAATTAGCTAAAGAGCGTGGGATTGTAGCAGGACGCACACAACAGATGTACCTTTTTAACCCTTTCCCACCTGCATACTCATTTTGACGCAATAATAGCAGACGACTTTTGAAAACATTGTGGCCAATGGTGAAATTGCTCATGATGAGCAATTTCTCCTTTGGCCACAGTGTTTTCAACTTTATTTATCAATTAAGCTATCTTTTTTTGGAGATCTTTCAGATTGTTGCCACTTTTATAGTCGTCTGATGCAGATTTGTTGTATGTGGGAAAGGGGTTAAAATAGAGAGTTTTCTCATGTCATAAGCCTTATAACCTTTGAAAGCCCATCAAACAGATTTAGTTAACTTCTGTCCTCGCTCCAAATACACGTAAAGCTGTTTTGCTATATCTCTTCCTTCTACAGCCCGCTCGAAAATAGTCCACTAGATGATTGGTTGGTTGGAGTTTAGCGCCGTACAAAGCGCTTCCATCGTATCTTAGTTGTATCATGGTCGTGTATCCTGTCTAAATTGAAAGTACTGATGCTGTGTCTATCCTGGCAATCCGTCACAATGCTTTCAGAACAACCCTGGGCTCCATGATAGTGATGTGATCCCTGTTACCACTGTGTTTAAAACCTTTTGTTTGACGTTATGTACATTAAAAGGAATGCCGTATGACATATTTCATATATATTTAACGAGTGGTCAAGAGATTACTTTGAGACTGCGCCGCTCAACCAACGGCCATGACGGGTGCACCCGGACAAACCATATAACCTAGCCAAGTCTTGTTGGATAGCCAGGGATTGTGAATAAGTGTACTTTCGCCGTGATATAACTGAAATACTGTTGAACACGGCGTTAACCAAAATGAAACCAATTTATTTAGCATCCTTCTGCAATATGTTAAGGTTCCGTGAATCTCAAACTTACGTTTAACTTTTCTAACGTGTCGTTGTTCTGTACGCCCGCCGCTATGTGGGGTGTACCTGTCAATGGTATCCGGCAGTAACTGATATCCAGTTCTAACAGTGTGTGGTTATTGCGTAATGAGTCCTCTAGGGCTTGGGAACCAGGCATGCCGAAGCCATTCATACTGAGATTTATCTTCTTTAGACCTGAGTTTTGCTGAAATTAGAATTTGGAGACATCTGACGAAAACCGTCCTTCGTTGCTTTTGCGACCAGTGAAGGCCCAGATCAGTCAGCGCTTCTGCGTCAAACCAAAATCAACATTCGTCCAGACTTATGAGGATAATCCCTGTTCGCCATCTAACCATACCAGTAAAATCATACGTCCACTATAAACGTATGCAGTTCCATGAAAGTTGCCATATATATTTACAAAGTCCCGAACGGTTGGTTTTGTTTTGCATGGTTTAATGTATGTGTTATGATAAAAATGTATTTCATATGAATCTCAAAAGGCAATCATTTCTGGTTTTGTAAAGAGACTGGGATACCAAGAAAAAACTTATCTGCCGACGAAATCACACCGTCCCCTTAAAAATCCTGCGTTAACAATTTTCACAATACAACAGATCTTCAGCAGACGACTTTGATAACATATTGGTAGAATACGAAAAATCTTTACAGATTAAAATACAGTAATCGGATATATTTTAAAACAATGTGTTGACATGAGAAATTGCTCATAATGAGTGATTTCCCATTTTTGCCACAAAGTTTTCAAAATGTGGGAAACAGTTTAACCCAATGTCATGCGAACTCAATAGAATCATAGTTAGGTACAGAAACAAATTGCATACATCAATAACCATTACTTGTTCAATATTGTCCATTTAATTCGATTTCTAGATGTTCACAATGATTATTTAATTGTACGTTGTCAGTCATTAGTCCAAATGCAAACTGACAGCACCATTTAGACTTAGTGGGCCTCTTATTGGTGGTGTGACACACTAGAGAGGAGACGAACCATTTAGATGTGGGTGGGCCTCTTATTGATGGTGTGACGCACTAGAGAAGAGACGAACCACTTAGGAGCAGCGTGAACTAGCCCAGAGCTGTGGCCAGCCCTAGTACATGTATGCATGACCTTAAAGGAAATGGCCATTGTTGTATTTCAAGGAAGACTGATAGTAAAGAAGCGGTTGGATATTTAGTTACAGTTGGCTTTCCGATGGTGGACACAAGTCATCGTGACTAGCGCGCATTTAGGCTTCCATTAAAGTGCTAAACAAGTGTATGTGGTAAAGCAGTTAGTTAATTTTGAAGAAGCTTCTGTGGAAAATAGAGGTGAGAAAAGCAGGAAACATATAGTTAAGTGAACAGGTATAATTGAAAAAACTATTGTCAAGCCTCAAACTCTAATCAATGAACAAATTAATACATATTTCATAAAGGAAGATCGAAACCATTGTGTACAAAAGGTAAATTGCTCGATTTGAACAATTGCATTCAAAAGTGTTTACTAAGAAAACAAAAAAACTAAATTATCTGAAAGAATGCACGGTGAAGAGATATCTATTGGATTTGGCGACCAGCAATGACCAGCAATAACCGGATCACTCAACGTGATTAACCCTTTTCCTCATACAGACGCTTTCTGGCGCCTCTGCAGCAGACGACTTTTGAAAACATTGTAGCAAAAGGAGAAATTGCTGAACAATTTCTCAATTTGCCACTTTTTTTAAAACTTTTTTTAAGTAATTTTCCCTATTTTGCCTAGATGTTTTCAAAGTCATCTGCTGCATATTTGTTATATGTGGGAAAGGTTTAAAGCATTGAAAACGTCTGGAAAGTGATTATGACCCTAGACGGTCTCCTCAAACTGTTCTGGATGGTCAATAAGTTAACCCTTAGAGTGTTGATTTGAAGCGACAAGTACAACCACACTTGCTTTATGGCTTTTTAGATTGTACGTAGTAATGGAATACTATCTTATACATTATAGATCGATAATTAAGTAACCAACAAGGTCGACACAGATTAGACTGCATGGATGTGCAGACTATTCTCGGTCTACACTCGATGATATTGGTATTAAAAAGTATGATATTGTGGCGCACGTAAATTATGTTTTAAGTCGCGTATCGACTTTTATAAAGAGTGTGACAAAAGGAGAAATTACTCAAAATTAGCAACTTCTTCTATGGCGCAATGTTTTCAACTTTATTCAATTTATATACTTTCGTTTACAGAGATGTGTCATAGTTGTGTCTAAATGTATTCAACGTTGTCTGTTGCAGATTATTTGTGTATGTGGGAAAGGGTTAAATCCCGTAAATTACTATCATGATTCTGAATAACTCGCAACCAACGCTTTTGCCTAGCAATACAATTGTCTTTGTGTTAGTCTCGCACGCGACGTCAAAGTGTTGATTACGTGTTGGAACATTAAAGGCAAAGCGGGAAACAAAAAGTACCAGTCCACTGACCTGATTGTCTAATGGCCTTTCATCGTCTAGTATTTACATCCGGGAAATCGTTCACAGAGGCAAATAAAAAGATAAGTAGGACTATGACACCATTTGTATATGACTCCATTACTGTAGATTGACACGACAGTCAACTGATATATTGTATAAAGTGATTGGATTGATTTTAACAATCTCCAGGAGATACTTATAATCCACCATTCCGAAGCATTTTCAATTTTCAGGATTGTTTTCAACTACAGTTTTTGCAAAAGTGTATGGTTTACGTTTGTTATTCTTTGACCATTTGGAAACTACGTCAAGTGGGGTATGTGACGAAACAGGAATGTAGGAAGTGTAAATACATGTCTGTCGAAACAGGAATGTAAATAAAAAAAATGATAGAACTAAATAAATATTATTAATATCTGATTTAATGTGCTATATTATTAAAATACATGCATGCACTATAGAATATATATTCCAGTGTGTGTTCAAATTGACCTTGTATTAGCTATGTTATAACGATTTAATTATTCGCTATATCCTTCCCACTCGAGAAATGTAAACAATCAAAGCGAAATGTAATATTGAAATACAAATATCTTAAGTTGTTTTATGTAAAAATGATTAATGATGTTTTTATATGAGAAAACATATTTCAAACATTGTATATTACTAATTTGTAGAAAAGTATGAAGAGTTAATGGTTTTAGACGGCATTTAATATACATCCTACTCGAGAAATGTAAAATGAAAAGACAGGAATACAAAATGACAGCATATTATTACATAATGTACATGAAGTGTATTGCATGCCAAACGTTGCAATTATCGATATTATCTTCTTTTTTTTCAGTTTAATAAAAAACAAGAGGGCCATGATGGCCCTAGTTCGCTCACCTTAATTATACAATGTACTGCAATGTAAAACACATCAAGACAATTATTCTGAATGCAACCTCCACAGTGTTAACAAGATTTTCCTTCATTTGAGCTAGTGATCTATATTTGTTTACCTGATATGACCCATATTTCAATATGGTCTAGATATCATCAAGACAACATTCTGACCAAGTTTCAACTTGCTCAAAGTGAAAATGTGGCCTCCGGAGTTTGAACAATATTTTCCTTTATTGACCTTGTATCTGACCCAATATGACCCATGTTCAAACTTGACCTAGATATAATTCAGACAAACATTCTGACCAAATTTCAAGCTGCTGAATTAAAAAAAATGCGGCATCCAAAGTGTTAACAAGATTTCCTTCAATTTGGCCTTGTGACCTAGTTTTTGACATACATTACCCATATTTGAACTTGGCTTAGATGTCATTCAGATAAACATTCTCATCAAATGTCAAGCTGCTGTAGCAAAAAGAATGCGTCTTCTACAGAGTTAACAAGATTTTCCTTTAATTTGGCCTAGTGACCTAGTTTCTGACCCAATATGATCCATATTCAAACTTGACCTAGATATCGTAAAGACAAAACTTCTGAAGCAAAACATGCGGCCTCTAGAGTGTTAACAAGATTTTCCTTCAAATTGACCTAGCGATCTACTTTTTTAACCAACATGACCGATGTTCGACCAATGTTTGAACTTGACTGACATATCATCAAGACAAACATTCTGCTAAAGTTTCATCATTCTCAAGTTAAAAATGCAGAATCCAGAGTGTTAACACGATTTCCTTTCAATTTGGCCTAGTGACCTAGTTTTTAACCCGGCATGACCCACATTCGAACTTGGCCTAGATATCATTTAGATACAAATTCTGACCAAATTTAACGAACTTCTGAAGCAAACATTTCGGCCTTTAGGGTATTAACAAGATTTTCCTTCAATTTGACCTAGTGACCTACTTTTTGACCCAAAATAACCCATGTTCGAACTTGACCTACATATCATCAAGACAAATATTCTGATAAAGTTTCAACATGCATGCTCAAGTTGAAAATGTGGCCTCTAGAGTGTTAACAAGATTACCCTTCAATTTGGCCTAGTGACCTAGTCTTTGAACCGGCATGACCCCCATATTCGAACTTGTCCTAGATATCATTTAGCTTAACATTCTGACAAAATTTCAAACTGCTGAAGCCAAAATTGCGACTTCTGGGGTGTTGACAAGATTTTCCTTCAATTTGACCTATTGACCTACCTTTTGACCCGACATTGACCATTGTTCAAACATTCTGATAAAGTTGAAAATGTGGCCTCAAGAATGTTAACAAGATTTCTCTTCAATTTGACCTAGTGACTTAGTTTTTGACCTCATATGGCCCAGTTTCGAACTTGTCCAAGATTTGAAGGAGGTGAATGTTCTGATAAACTTTCATGAAGATTGGATGCAAAATGTAGCCTGTAGAGTGTTAACAAGCTCAACTGTTGACGAAGCACGAAGCACGACGCACGACGCACGACGCACAACGCACGACGCACGACTTCGTGCATAGGTGAGCTAAAAAGATGATCCAATGAATGAGAATATTTAGATATATTAAATCAGAAAAAAAAATCATTACCAAAGATAGTTTTTAATAAATATAAAGTTTTGTTGTATGTATAAAAGCTATGATTCTATTAAAAAATAAATTGTACAACATCTAATTATTGTTAATCAAAAATGCAATAAAACACGAAAACTATTCATTAAATATTGAAAACATATTTATGTTGAATGATAAGCATTATGTGGTAGGACAAAGTCGTTTGTAAACGTTGGTTTTATTGGCTGCAATAATTCAATATGGCAGCGTACAGATAGATTTTAGAGTTATAATACCAACCACATCCATCCATGCTGCCATGCTATTGGGACTGCCATATTGAATGGTCATAGCCAATGAAAATCGCGGCTTGCATTGGTATCCAAGCATTCTCATTATGTATTATGTATTTTTTCCCTGCATGAATATCTTTTTGTAGAACAAATACATTGTTTATAAAACATTTTATTTAAACGCATATATATTTGTTATTTAATAAATAAATTGCAATTGAAAAACAAATATGTTCTGATAAGTCCATTTATATTTATATTGAATCAATATATCTGACATAAAAATTGCAACATTTGTCATGCCATGTAAAATATATCCAGTGTTGTTTTTATAGTTGCAATTTGAGTGTACTGTAGGGAAAACCTTTTAGGTTTTAGCGATTTTAGATTTAAGTTGTGCATCTCTTTTGTCAATCGCTTTGCTCGATATAATAATACCATACAACACGAACAATCAAGGTTGTGTGTTCTAACATTGTAATTATGGAGAAACTTGAAGTGGGTTGGCACTTACACGCAAAATGATTAACAACATGACACCAATTATGGCATACCAGTGAAGGATATAAGTACGTGCTCGTTCGTGACGTAATATCAATATGTTCAAAAATAAGTTGTGAAAAAATGTGCGGTCAACTCTGCGACACACGTTTTCAGGTGCTGGTCACAACTGTGTTGCACAACATTTGTGTATTGCCACTCCATATTTTCGTAATTTCTTGAAAAGTTTGTAAACGTATATCATTAAAACCTGACATAAACTTCGCCTATGGATCTGACGACTGCCTATTACAAGTCGTTTCAGATTGACCTTTGTGTCAGCCAATCAAATTTGCACCTACAACATCGTTCGGTATCACTAGGGGAGATAACCCATATACCTATACGAGAAAGCGAAGTGGTTTTGGCAGAGTGTTACGATTGTATAGTAATGATTTTGATAGTCAAACAGAGGATTAGTTTTAAGGTGCGATTTGATTGGACAGAAATCGAGCACCTGGTCATGAATAGTATCAATTCGAGACGACTGTTTATAGGAGTTGTCAGATCCAATATACACGCAGCGAATAAAGTCTACTGTACCTCAAGACCTTCTGCGATTGCGCAACATCCTTTCCACCGGAAGTGGTTCCAGCTGAGGTCAAGTTCCAATAACGTATCGTTGTCGATAAGAGAATCTCGTAGGTAGCCCGCGCCATCGTCCTCAAAACTGTTATGACGTAATATTAAGGTTTTAAGATCCGTATTTTTCTGAAAGTATAACATTCTGATTCAAACATCGCATAATATTGCAGGATACATTAGGGATGCATTCAGATTTACGTAACAGGTTTTTAGCCGATTCCACTAATAATCCAGTAGTTTCTGCTGTGCTCTTTAAATCTGAATACACCCCTGCAGGCTAGCATGCGTAGATCGTTTCCAAAAGAAATATTTTCTTATTTTGTGAAGAATTATTGTCCCGATGTTTTGGGGCCAGATATTTGAAAATGTATATTTCAATTATGACCTTATGTCAATACTAAGCAAAGCAATAGCAATTATATTCTAATAAAGTAGTATTCGTAAGTTGAGCCCGATAACTCAGTAACAACAGGGCTATCAATCCATTGGTCGTAAGTTCGAACTCCGGCTCGGCAATTTACTGCCCGATGAATGACAAAAGTCATTTTGACTGGCGGCATGCGTCTTGCGTCATGCGTCATGCGTCATGCGCCATGCGTCTTTAACCAATGGGCTTAATAATCTATGAGGGCAGGAAGCCAGTAACCTTCGGGAAATGTGTGATATAATGGTACGTGAAAACCATTTAAGCCTATCCCACATACAACACATTTTCAAAGGACGACTTTTACAACATCTAGTTAAAACATAGGATATCTCTATAAATGAAGGTTGAATTCATTGTGACCAAAGGAGAAATTGCTCGTTTTGAGCAATTTCTCCTTTGGTCACAATATTTTCAAAAGTCGTAGACATGACGCCTCTGCAGCAAACCACTTTTGAAAACGTTGTGACAAAAGAAGAAATTGCTCCTAATGAGAAGTATCTCCGTTCGTAACAACGGTTTCAACTCTATTCCAAAGCAAAACCTTTATATAAAGATGTGTTCCCCATTTGTCTCCGGAATTATTTCTAAATCGCCCGCTGCAGGTTTGTATTTATGTGTTACAGGGCTGAGGCCTCATTTAACCAATTTCATGTTGAATATAAAATTGTGTAAATTTAATCACTTCAATAATTATCTTTTGTACTTTTAACAAATTGGATTCGACCGAAACTCGGGATTGATTGAATTGATTGTCTGGTGTTTTACGCCGTTTTCAACATTGTTTCAGTTATATCACGGCGTTCCCTGAGTAAGTTACCAGTTCTACTGGTCCATTTATCCTGACACCAGCTAGTCAGTTGTAATGCTTATCCCGCAACCCTGGGCGGCAAGGAGGGCCGAACATCGGGAAGCTGTCCCGTTAACCTATGAACATATTTTAACCCTTTCCCATATACAACAAAACTGCAGCAGTCGACTTAGAAGACTTTAGCATAAGACTACAGAAAATTACCACTTATCAAAGTGTAGGTACTAAACACAATTTAAACCATTGTGGCAAATGGAGAAATTGCTCATTATGAGTAAAAGATTGAAAAGATTGATAAATACAAATAAAACAGGCACAAAGTGGGTATTTTAATTATTATATGAGATTGTTGTTATACTACATACGGAAATACTTCATCAAGAGTTAAAGATTTAAAACTAAAGATAAAAAAACAAGCACAAAGGGTGATTTGTAATCATTTTTATGAAAGTTTAAGGTTTGCTTACCTCGGGATATTTGAATATGTTTGAATAGTTGTCTTCATTAAAGGGACACAACTGTACATGTATTGTACAAAACGATCGCTCACATTTGTTGCTCATTTAACAATGGCGATATCACTAATTCATGCTTTTCTGTGGGATTAATATAGCAAGGCAGTTGTTTATTTCCTCATGCACTGACTCTATTTAAAGTTGTGAGCTATGAAGTGATAATTTTAACTGTTCGAATCTCTACGACTATCTACGTGTCATCAGGAAATAAAACATGAAATAAGCAGAACAATTGTTTGTTAACCTTTTCTTAAGCATGAGCAATTTCTCCTTTTGCCACATTGTTTTCAACTTTTTAAGTTTTAATATTTTCCTTAAAATGTTCAAAGTCGTCTGCTGTATAATTTTTGAATGTGGTTACATGGACTATCGAGATATAGATTCATTCTCAAACACCAAACAAAATACCCTTAGTTTCACTTATGACATGTACGATCGTGACAATATCACGTTTGTCACTTACTCAGTGAAAGTGTATTGATATTACACCGACACCATCTATATATGAAAGAAATAGCCGAGCTCCAGTAGCTCAGTCGTTAGCGACGCGGGTTGTCAATCCATGTGTTATGAGTTCGAACGAAGAGTGACAAAAGTCAATGAGACAGGCGTTATTAGTCTTCATCAATGAGCTAACATTCTATCTGGAACAGCAGCTAATTGCTTGGAAATACTGGTGTTTGGAGTACTGGTGTGGGAAAGCTAGGACAAACATGGGTAGGAGAACTGGCCGCCGAAAGGTGACTGAAAATCTGTTGAAAACGGCGTTAAACTCCTTAACTCAGTATCAACCACGGTTGCGAAACCGATTGACTAAAGAATATGTCCATTCTATAATAGGAATGGTAACTTACCGAAAGCATGTCATAGAAATCTTCTGCAACACCATCTCCTATATTGTTACCTGAAATAGATTTTGAAAAGGTTGGTTCAAGTTTGATTCCATGGTTTAGAAGTCGGATGAACCGTTCCGAGAGCGCTATGCCATGGGTTCAAGAATATATCGGATGGTAGCAAGTTTGATTTTCTTGTTTACTATGTATGTGATGAAAGAATAGTGGGTTGCTTTAGACCATTCATACGTGATAAAAAATATTCTGCAGCAGACGACTTTGAAACCACAAGTAGGGAAATTTGGGGAAATATAATAGGAAACATTGGGGCGAAAAATAATAATTTCCCATTTTTAAGAAGTTCTCCTTTTGATCAAATGTTTTCAAAATTCGTATACAAATGGCGCGCCATATGCGTCAAAACACAGCGCAAGAAAACTTAGCTTCAAGATGGACATAGGAGCCGTCCCGCGAGAAAACCAACATTGAGGACTGTGTAAAGTATCGACCGGGATCAGCCTAAGCATGCCGCGCAGGTTATTCCGGACAGACACTTTTCGCCTCCTGTAGATTTTCTATTTCGGGAATCATTACTCTATACCTCTATCCTCCTGAGAAGGAATGTGTCGGTCCGGATAAGCTTGCGAGGACTGAGCAGGCTGATCTCAGTCGATACATTACGCATAGTCCAAAATGTTTTTTTCTTTTCGTGGAATGGCTAATATGGGCTTTTATGGAGTTACCCATCGTGTAGTTATAGATCAACAGAAGCAATGCCTACAGTCTGGTTAGTATGTTTGCTCTTGTCAATGAGCGTATTCGTGGTCAGTTGACCTTAGAGAGAACAATGTGCAAAGTTAATGGTCAGATTTTGATTAAAGCGCCGATACAGTATGGGACCGCGTATGTGATTCTGTACAGGGCCGATCTGTCACATGCGGCCGAAAACCCACGTGGTTTTGGCTTAAGTGTTGGCTTGAAAGATTCTTTCTTTGATATTTGTGAATTTGGTTAAAACGAATTAATTCCGTGCCATTATTGGTAAATATTTTTTCATCATCAGAATTAATAATTGTCTAGAGATTGAAGCCATTTTAATCAGTATTTAAGCGTCCAGTTCATCTAACCAAGTGTATCGTAGCTCTATTGCATCAGTCCTCTACACAATACTGGTCCAATGCAGCTGGCTTCCTACTCATATAGGGTATCAGTAACCAACTAGTTGGAAGACGAATGACGCTAATCAAATGTGTCAATCGTCTGATAGATTGATTGGCCTAGCTGGGACTAGAAACTGGCGTTACCGACTGAACTATCATTGCTGGATTACAGTAAGCCGGGACCATCGGTACCGTATAGTACCAACGTCAGATTAAGATATTGTCGAGACTGTTTGGATAGCACTATTTATGACATCGGTTTCTCATAGAATATGCAATTTATATTCAAATGCATTTCCAACCCTGTTTTTGAAAGCGATAGGTAATCAAAGGTTTTAACAAATCAAAAATATGTAAAATGTAATTTCATCAGAACCAAATTCAGAATAAGAACATTTATATACCGGTTGGTGACAGCGCGCCGACAGTCTGCTTTATTTTATGTGACCATTGTAGAATACATGTAGCTTCTTAGCCCTTTCCCTCTTACAACAAATCAGCAGAAGACGGCTTTAAAAACATAAAGGTAAACACATGGAAACTCTATTCAAGAATATGCAGTCAGTTGTGTTGTTGCATTATGAACAATTTCTTATTTTGCCATGTTTTACAAGTTCGTCTGCTGCAGATATTTCAAAATGTGGGGAGGGTTAAACTGCGGTGGTAACAACATAAATGTGTTAAATATCAATAGTAGCAACAACTATGGCTCCTTACCCTTTAGGTCCAAATAGGTGATTGTTTTATTTTCTAATAGAAGATCACAGATTGCTGCTGCCCCGTCATTCCCCATTTTGTTTTCTGATAACAGCTTAAAAAGGAAACAAAATGAAATAAATCAGGTTATAACTTACTTTTCGAGGTCAATGACTTCATTAACCCTTTCCCACATGTGGACGCTATCTGACGCCTCCCTAGTAGACAACTTTTAAAAAATGATTGTGGCAAAAGGAGAAATTGCTCGTACAGAGCAAGTTCTCGTTTTGCCACAATCATTTTAATTCTTCTTAATAGCTTTACTATCATTCATAGAGCTTTTCTATAGTTTGAACTTAATAATGTAAAAGGTGTCTGCTGCAGATTAATTGTATGTGAGAAAGAGTTGGCTGGAGAATCTAAAAATGCATGTTAAATGTCTTCCATGGGAAAATGTACAAGTTTGATTTTTGATAACAGTTTAAAACCAGAACAGAACTTGCATCCACACAGTCCGATCACGATTTACTCTGTACACATATTTCTTACACAATATGTAGGACGATTCTGTGAAACTGTGTAGATAGTGATAACACTGTGCTGGATGGATAAGGTGATCTGAACCTACACTGTCCAGAAATACCAACTAATACGTTGTTGCAAAAATCGGGCAATGCAAGTATGTCTCGCATCAGGAGAGTATTTCAAACGTCTATGATTTGTCTCGTTCGGACATTTGATCTGATTTCTTTGGTCTGAATTAGATTAGTTATTGATTGATTGATTTGTGTTTAACGTCGCTTTAAATAATTGTTAAGTTATATTACTACGGCGTTTCCGGGGTTAGTTACCAGTACAACTGGTCCATTTGTCTTGACATCAGCAAGTAAGTCGTAATGCTTGACCCCGCAACCCAAGCGCCTAGAAGTGCAGCCGCTCTTACCATTTAAAGTATTTGGTATGACCCAGTCGGGGATCGAACCCACTACCTCCCGCTCCCGATTCGGACGCTCTACCACTAGACCATCGAGGCGGTTAGGATGGCGATATGCACTTGTTGTACCAGCTATGTGCCGGTAACGTTCACACTAAAGGATGATTTTAACGCATCTGCTGCTGACGAATTTTAAAACATCGTGGCAAAAGGAGAAATTACTCATAATGAGCATGTTTTCCTTTTGTCACAAGGTTTTCAAATCTTCTCATTAAGTATACTAGCAAGTACATAAAGCTTTGCCTAGATGTTTTCAGAGTCGTCTGCTGTAGATGCGTTGTATGAGGGAAAGGTTTAATGAAGCAATTTTTCCATTGGCCATTATACATCTAGAGCAATTCAGCCTGCATATCCGTGCAGTCCTGTTTTGGTCTACATAATTCGCGAAAACTAATCTTAAAATCTGAAAGAAATTGTTGAAAACCACAGTAAATGTTGCCAGTTGATAGAATTTCGCGGGATAAGGATTAACATTGTTGCCGAATTAGTATTTACTTGAGTTCATTTTTCATACCTATGAACTGGTTTCTAAAATACAAGAGTAACTGCTGACTTAATAACCATTTAGATTGAGTTAATCCTTTCCCTCATATAAACGCTTTCGGATGCCTCTACAGCAGACGGATTTTTGAAAACATAGTGACAAAAGAAGAAATTGCACAAAACGTGCAATTTCTCCTTTGGCCACAATGTTTTCCACTTTTAGTCATAGGTTATCCATTCAATTATGGAGATTTTCTATGTTTTTACAAAATACGTTCAAAGTCGTCTGCTGCAGAATTGTCGTATGAGGGAAAGGGTTAAGTGGTATACGAAGATCACTGATTACACTGAGATCAAGTTCATCCCAGTTATACGTACTCTAATAAGTTCGCACTTTCCACATCAATTGCAATTCTATTTAAGATAATCAATAAATGTGTGTAAAAGTTGGCACTTTTTTAATGTATGCACTATTTTTGTTAGCATACTTCTGCTAAACAGGAAGTGGAATTGACTTCCTCTTTTCCTTCAAAAGCTTGTGTCACGCCTAACTTATAACTAGAGGCATTAAACCTTAAGTTAATATCTGTTAATATTTCGGCACCTTTGTGTTCTTTATCTTATTGATCTAGTTAGAGCAGATTTAAAACCGTGTATTGGTAAAGATTAAGAAACTTCAGTCTGTTTGACACATTAAAGTTGCAGTTGAAGTCAAACCAAATGGTGGGACTGAACTTGTCATTTACGACTAAACTTCACATGCTGAATATCACATAGAAAATGTAAAACGTATAATCCCTACGTCAAAATTTACCCTTTCTGCTCTTGATAACCTTTTATTATAGACTATGGTAGCCAGGTGAGCAATATAGGCACACCTTGTTTAAAATAAAGATACATTTGGCCTTCTTGTTCAAAATATTTAGATCCTGTCTGTTTGCACAGATTATTGTTATGTACTTAACTGCATATGCTTCCTTTAAGTCATGCTTCAAAATCATGCGCGGCATATTTGATGCTTTGTCATAAAAATTATTCTTGTTATTGTATGGTCTTTGACACCTTTCATAGAATAACACGTTACATAACAAGTACATAGTGTATCGCAAACATTACCGAACATGGTATATCTCGAATAATACCGTACATGACATCACATAAGTGTACTTACTAGTTCGGTAACATAGACATTGTCTTTGAGTACTTTGGACAGAAATATTGTACCGACTCCAAGGATAAAGTTTCCCTCTAGGTCCATCCGTTCTATTGTCGTGTTTATCTGTAACATTGAAGGGGTCAAGTAAAAGCAAAACCATTTACATCGAGAACGGAATAATGCTTAATGCGAAGCAGGAAGGATCTCCTGATTTAATTATCACTCCACATTCAGTATTTGAGCCGTCCCACGAGAAATCCAACAATATGGACTCTGCGTAATGTATCTCCCCAGATCAGCTAATCAGGCCAATCCGAGCCGCCACATTCCGTCTTAGGGGGATAGAGGTATAGACAAATGATTCCTGAAACAAGAAATCCACAGGAGGCGAAAAGTATCTGTCCGGGTTATCCTGCGCGGCATGCTTAAGCTGATCCGGTCGATTATTTACGCCGAGTCCACATTGTTGGTCCTCTTGGGACGGCTCATTTTAAGTGCAGCGAAACTACAATTAAATATCGAAGATGAATCCTTCCAGATGCATTCACCAAACGAACATGAGCCGTTCCGCGAGAAAACTAATTGTGTGTAAAGTATCGACCCCGACCAGCCTAGGCATTCCGCGCAGGCTAAAACGGGCAGACAGGTTTCGTCTCCTATAGATTTTCTGTTTCAGGAATCAGCACTCTATACCTCTATCCCCCTGAGACGGAATGTTTCGGCCCGGATTAGCCATCGAGGACTGCGCAGGCTGATCTGCCGTTTTCTGTCAACATTCAGAAAGGTTAATACACGGGCGATCGAACCCATTGAATGTAACTTTCCGCGGAACTGAACATATTCATTATTTGGTACATGTTCAGAGTATAATTAAATAATTAAATACTATAATTAAATAACAATAAGGATGTTTAAATAATGAATTAAAGAAAAAGGTATCTTTTATTCCTACAATAATTAGTTTTAGTAACTACGGGTGACTGGAGGTCTACAAGGGGTAAAAGAAGATCCGTGTTCTAAAACTAGGCAGCCGTATTTACCCTTATATAAGACTCACTAATTGAACAGAAAGGACGTGATAATGTATTAATAATATTTCAAACATTTCATTTAGATCATAATAATAACGTCATAAATGTTATCAAAATTGACTCAAAAACAGATTTATTGTGAATAACAGACTTTCCTTTCTTAAGTCCAACATCGAATAAGTACATGCCTACATGGTACGTCAATATGTTTACTTGGAAACAGCAAGGGAAATACCTACTTCTAATGGGTCTGACATTGCTTTAACGCCTAGCGGACCAAGTCCGTGGTATTTCATCACCAACTCCGTGTCTTGCATGTGTTTTAAGAAGTATGTAATTGGCTGTATCTCCAGCTTTTGACACATCCGTAAATAACGACTAACCCCCGTCGTATCACGATCGTACATCTCTGGGTGCAGCCATTCTACAATAGTATCAAAAGATCAGTTTAATAGACACTGATATGCACACATGAATAGCTAAACTCTTCTCAATATGCAACATTTCTCTCGCAGACGACTTTTCAAATATAAAGACAAAGATATGGACAATCTAAATAAGTACATGTATTTAATTAAGTTAAAAATGTCATGGCAATGGTATAAATTGCTCACCATGATCAATTTTACCTTTTGCCACAATGTTTCAAATAACGTCTTTCGTAGTGGGAACAAAACGCAACTGTATGTATAAAGGGTAATCGCATATGTAACGTCATTTCAATGATTTAGTAAGCGAGTAGAAAGAGCAGTAGGATGATTAATTAGAATATGGTGGTATCCGAGGTTAGCTGCAACGAATGGTATTTTATTTATCCGAGGTTAGCTGCAACGAATGGTATTTCACTTATCCGAGGTTAGCTGCAACGAATGGTAATTACCCTTATCCGAGGTTAGTTGCAACGAATGATATTACAATTATCCAAGGTTAGCTGCAACGAATGGTATTACAATTAGTTTAAATGCAATTTAACGCCGCTTTCAACCGTAGTACAGGCATGTAACTGAGCTTCTTTGCTCAATTACCAAACCAATCATAATGATAGCACCGTAATCCTTATCGCCGTGGAGGGTAGCCAGGTATACTATGTTAACCCTTTCCCACATGCAGACGCATTTTGACGCAATAGCATCAGACGAATTTTGAAAACATTGTGGTTAAAGGTGAAATTGCTCATGATGAGCAATTTCTCCTTTGGCCACACTGTTTTCCACTTTATTTAACAATTAAGCTATCTTTTTCAGGTTTTAGTCACTATTTTAATGCAGATTTGTTGTATATGGGAAAGGGTTAAAGCCTTCAGTATGACCCGGCTAATGATCGAAGGCTGGTCTCCTGTCCACAAGGCACTCTTACCACTTAGCAACCCAGTCAGTCAGTTAGCATCCTCGGTACCCAGGCTATTCATAAAATATATGATACCCTGGGCAAATTGGCTGTAAAAATCTCGTACTCATGAATAAGTTATGAGGTGAAATACAGCCGCTTAATTGGCTGCATGACACAAACCTCATGCGATACAAAAAGTACAGTGTAGTTACGAAGATAATCGTGGTGCATGCTTTACGAAGTTTCGCTAGCCAATTTGCAGGGTATAATATATTTTATATGGAGGATGGTCAGTAAGAAGACGAGTAAGAGACTGAATAACTCTTATACTGACGACATTTAACGCCCTTGTAGAAGACGTCTTTAGAAACACTTTTTTTGTTTTACAATACTTTCAATTCATTCTGTACTTCTATAAAATGTTATTGTGTTTAACTAGTATAGATGTCACGATATGAAATTGAAATTGAAATCGAATTTGTATTTGTATTTGTATATGAAATTGAATTTGAATTTGTATTTGTAACAATGATGTACTTATTGTGTTCAAAGTGAAAATAAAGTATCTATCTATCTATCTATTGTTGTTCCAGTTTACTATTTGTCATGTGTTACATTTTTCTTCTATGGTATTTTCAAAGCAGAGATTTATATCAGGAAAACGTTATACCCTTTCCAACACACACATAATCTGCAAAATTGAAAATACTAAACATCATAGTTAATTGAAAACACTGTGGCAAAAGAAAGAATGTCTCATAATGAGCTTAGTACTGATTTGTCCCGAATCAGTGCCCTGTCGCCCTGAAACTAAATGACAAAGAAGGCAAAGATGAAGGTGAAAATGGTTTGAAAACGAAAAGTTTAAGAGTAGGAATGAATTAACACTTATCATTGTAGTTTGTTTGAAGTAAAGTACCAGCACTACTAGTAGTGTTTATCCTGCCATCTACGCATCAGTTACTGGGTAAAGTACCAGCACTACTAGTAGTGTTTATCCTGCCATCTACGCATCAGTTACTGGGTAAAGTACCAGCACTACTAGTAGTGTTTATCCTGTCATCTACGCATCAGTTACTGGGTAAAGTACCAGCACTACTAGTAGTGTTTATCCTGCCATCTACGCATCAGTTACTGGGTAAAGTACCAGCACTACTAGTAGTGTTTATCCTGCCATCTACGCATCAGTTACTGGGTAAAGTACCAGCACTACTAGTAGTGTTTATCCTGCCATCTACGCATCAGTTACTGGGTAAAGTACCAGCACTACTAGTAGTGTTTATCCTGCCATTTACGCATCAGTTACTGGGTAAAGTACCAGCACTACTAGTAGTGTTTATCCTGCCATCTACGCATCAGTTACTGGGTAAAGTACCAGCACTACTAGTAGTGTTTATCCTGCCATCTACGCATCAGTTACAATGATAACCCGCAACCCTGCAGGTCAAGGAGGGAATCAATAACTACCATTGTTAAAGTCTTTGTTGCGGCCTAACCATGGGATCGAATCTTGATCTCCTGCTCCGAAGGCGTACGCTCTTACCACGAAACCACGGAGATGGTCATATCCCACAAGGCAAATATTTTTACAACATTTACGTATGCCGTAAACAACAGTGTAACCCAAGATCAGCCTGTACATTGCAGTGCCAGATATTCTATGTTTTTAAAACTTAATAACATTGTACCAATATACAGACTGCTTTTTTGCGCCTCTCTAGCCATATCCAACAATCTGTCTTCTCCGGTTTCACTCAATAACTTTTATCGATATTTCACCTAATCGATCGCCGGAGTTTCTTATCTTTCGGCAGTTTACGAAGATAACCGACGCAATTCGTAGGGGTCATAAATCATAAATCATCAGGGTAATTCAAACGGATTTAGCAGTTTTAATCTTGGTAGGTTAACGGTTTTATTATAGGGATATGCTATATTTAAACGAGCATAGCAAAATTTGTGTTTTACGTTTTAATATAAAATCAAGTTTAAAATTGATTTTTCATAAAAAAATAACCATTAATTTAATTTAAAAAAAGCCGAATCATGAATTTATAATAAAGTGTTTAATTAAAAAGTATAATCCGAGCAGTTATACTTTGGTCATTAAAAAACAAAGAGATTCACTTAGGGCTGACTTCAACCACCAATATAAAACTGAAAGTCGCTATATATATATATATAAAAAAAAAAAAAAAAATGATAATGTAAGATTTTTAACTTCTCAGCTTAATATGCAGATTTTAGCTATATTGTATACGAAGATCAGAACCCATACTTCATAAGTTTGAAAATAAATTCAATCCAACCTGTATCAAAATAAACAATACAGAAAATCCATTATTCAGAAATGATATTAAATATTTTCATGAAGCTGATAACAATAATAATAAATATTATGTCGTAACTTTTAATTTAACACAAGTACATCTATTTTAAGTCACGCTGATAATAACAAATGGCAGAAAATGTCAATCCTGGTTTTTATGACCCAATTAACTTATAAAACGCCCGAGGCAGTGTCTATTAGAGCATTACAGATTAACCTGAATACACACATTTGACACTTATAATAATACATTAAAATTGAGATGATGTTTTGAAAAACAGCATTAAAAATAAAAACGGTATCCACTGAGAGTTCTCATAAACAGTATTAAAAAAAAAGAAAATACATTTTGTAGTTTTAATTAACTTGGGTAGAAATAATAGTGTGTTAATAACAAAAGGGTTATCTTAATAACACAAATTGTGTTTCCTTAATTCTTTTCACATTTTATATAAAAATTACAAGAAGCTGGCATATTTTTATTGCAAAAAGGTAGCAATTAAAATGTTTTTATTTGTATATTATGAAAACAGTTTTTATAATATCAGGAATAGTGTATACTGCATTTCCGTTTGCACAGAAATATTGTCAACATACATTAACACTTTGTGAACAATAAAGTGTATTAATCTAAGATGATTTTAGTAAAGTTAATAACATTTGTGTAGATTACATGATTTTTTGTTTTTGTTTTTTATTACGCATCAAACGTATGTATTTAACAGTTTTTGGTCAGTATTATTTCCATAACCAACATCGGATAATCAATCCTAGTGAGATTGACAACGTATCATGTATACTTATTTTTCGCTGATACTCAAAATCAATTATTATTCCTATTCTTTTAACACATTTAAATATGACAAATACATAATTGGCCTTAATTTATAGGTAATATTTATGTCAACGGCGGGCTATTATTTAATAATATTCCTATTGTTATTGCGCGAGGATAAAAACTATTTGATTAAACTCTTAATTCAATCCTTAATTATCCAGATATTTAAAACCTGCCCTGAAGGAGTAAGATTTTATTGCCCTGCAATAAAACATCGAAGTCATAAAACCAGTAGCGGTGAAATCCGATTAACTTCGTAAGTTTCCGCTACTGTTTGACGGACTCCACCGAATACAAAAAATACTTACATGTTGTTTGACAAAAGCATTAATTCCCCCGCCTAAGTTTTTCTTAATTTCATAAAAAATAAGATCCTTCTTTAAACAAATGAATATACTTTACGAATGTGAATGCGAACTTATAAAAAGTTTAAAGGAAAACAAGTTATAACTAATTAACCAACGAAATTTGATGGCAATTTCTGTGTAATTATCAAAAATCATATGTAATTCAATAGGAATATAGGGTCACCTAATGTTTATATAAATTCCCCCACCTAAATTTTATTTTTAATTAAAACAAATTACATATTTGAAATCGAGAGATTTTGTTCTTCCCAAATATGAATGCGAACTTAAAATATAATAAACATTAAGAAAGTTATGCCCACATTTGTTACACTGCCCTTCTTATTTCTATATAGCCGATTATTGATTTTTGACTGATCGGTAAAAGACAAATTGTTGCATATGAGACGACCTTTGGAAACTTTGTTGCGAAAGGGGAAATTGTATATAATCAGAAATGCTTACCATTTGCCACAGTGTTTTCAAATTATATAATATATTTCTTGCTCTGAGGCATATATGGAAGATTGGGACAATCCAAATATTTATTCAAAAATTGTTCTTTCATTTATAGAAAGTTTCCATACTTTTTCCAAGATATTTTTAAAGACGTCTGCTTCGTATTTATTATATGTGTGAAAGGGTTAACCCTTTTCCCACATAATTAAAATCTGCAGCAAATGACTTTGGAAATGTCTAGGCAAAAATATGAGAAATGTTTCCAAATGAAAGTATAATAAATGACTGCAGTTGAAAACCCAAGGAGAAATTGCTCATGATGAGCAATTTCACCTTTTGCCAGAATGTTTTCAAATGTCGTCTGCTGCAGAAGTGTCAGAAAGCGTCTATATGTGGACAAAGGTGATCACATCAACGACAGAAAAGCGGCATAAGGGATAACATTTGACGTACTGTCGGTATCTTCCAACTCCAGATCCGTATCGTAATCCACCTCTGGCTCGTCGTTACCCGACATCGTCGAGACACCGGATGCCATTGTTTCACGTGAATCGTTTGCAGCTTCGTCCAGGTCGTCATAGGGATCACGTGAGGTTAACAAAGTGAAACCATCGTCTTCGAAATCTTCTTCGTGAATAGCATCTAATTCAGGGAGATTTGTTTCTGTCATAAATGCCTGAGCAAATATAGATAATTAAATAGTTAACGTCAATCAGGAGTAATTAGGTCATGTGGCTTTGTATCTTCCGTAAATTCCTGTAGAAATATCGAAACCTAATCAAATATCGCAATACTTTGTAACGCTTAATAATAGACTGATCGTACACTTCGAACTATTTGATGAGGATGCATCGAGGTCTGTATAACATACAAATATACGCAGATAGTATACACAGCCCCGACTGAGTCATCATTATACTCAGATCAACGATATAAAGTATTCGTACATATCAGAGTTATTGCCGAAATATATTTACTGCTTTGAACTCTTACCCTTTTCGCCTTACGAAAACGTATATTTTATCCGTTTTCCAATGTCAAGCCAACGAACTAAGGATATACGTAACAAATGTTCTTTAATATCCATCTTTGTAATCATGGCTATCTGAATCAGTTTTACAATGGTTGTTATCAGTTTCTATGACTAATTGATGGAGAGTGCAAATTCATATTCAGATCATAGTGTGCGACTGTTCCGGGTGATCTGAATGTTGACTGATCGGAAATGCACTTACCTCGCTGTCCTTTTCTTGTAATTCCACATCCTCCAGTGTACGTGGTCTGTCAAGGTCAATTATCTCGAGCGCTTCATCTTCATCCTCCTGTTGTGTGTCTATTGGTTTGGAGAGTTGGCTCATTGATTCTTTCAGCCTCGCTTTCGATGGCGATAAAAGACGGGGCGGGGTAACAGATGGAAGAGGCGATGCGCCACTCCTCTTTGCACTCGAAGGCATCTTGAAGGTCGTTTCTTAAATGTTAAAGATAAGTCATCTTATGAAAGTAAAATAACAGTTAAAAAGATACTGAAAGTCTGCTTCGCATGAAAACATTGATGTTAAAAAACAAGAGCAACGCAAGCAGTTGTCTAGTTTTTAAATTAACAAATCCGACAATAAATCAGTTTCATACATAAATGAGTGTCTTGCCCTTGCAGCTCAATGTTGTCGTATGTGTTGAATAAGTTTCAAATACATAGCTTTGAAATTTAGATGAAACGCGTACTTTACCAATATTGTAAGTCAAATTAGGACCAAATTGCTAGCAAGCTGGACGGTAGAGTTATGACCCTTGCGATATTCATTCACACTACATCAGATTAGCTTACAAGTGAATTAAAATGCTTCGGCATAACTACCTAAAGAATACAATAGGAGTAATGAATTTATAATAACCAATATATGTGTGTTTATTTCTCTTAGTTCCATTGACCTAAGAATTCTTAATTATTTGAGATCTTTCGGATGTGTATGGTCATCTCATGTCAGAAGCCGAATTACGTTCGACAGGCAAAATAATACACCCTTTCTATTGAATACAAACCACTCATACAGTGTGTATTAAACAGGATGCACGATTTTCTTTACACAGTAATGGGTAATTCAAAAGATGTCATCCCTGACATCCGTATATTTGTTCAATAAGAATTTAGAACTAGTTTGAAGTGCGTACGTTTTTCATCGACAACTATAAGGTCAACATAGATTCAATATCAGATTGAACTCCGTCGCAAAAGTAATCTCATTGCGTTTTCAAAATGTTCTGCTTTGTTATTCACACATGACGTTCGTATATTCTTTATATGCATTAAGATTTTTTAACATGTTTACAGTGCGTACGGTTTTTGTGACGGTTATACGGTCGACATTCGGTGGCATGTGCTCTATCGCAAAAGTCGGCAAAATTGCTTCGCAATTGAGCCCGATTTAAAATGAATATATGTATCGGGATTGAACCTTAATCCATAAAGGTATTTATATAATCAAACGTCATGTCAAACCATTCAGGCTTATAGTCCTCAGTCACTACTCGCAGGCATGTGTTGTTTATCAAATTGTTGTAATAATAATTATCTATGGTTATCCCTATTCCTTTAATATACTGATTTATTTACGATTGGGACAGAGATCAAGTATCAATCTTTTAGTATGTGCAAAATATAGTTCACTTAGATCTAAATATTTAAGAAATGTAACATGGCCCTCAATGCAAAAGTTCATAGCAATAATGTCTTTAACAAACAAAAAGAAACTCTGTAATCTTGCTAAATATATCAGTGAAGCTATGTCAATTAGAAAAAATACCCTTGATGATATTGCTGTTTCTTAATGTATATCAACATTGAATTGTTTGAATTTGTATGTAATTTTATGTATTAATGTATTATGTCTGTCTTTGCCATATAATTCTTTTGTAAATGGCCAAAGGCAAAAATATTGCTGATTGCCAATACATATGAATGAATGAATGAATGAATTAATTAATGAATGCATGAATGAATGAATGTTATACGAATGTGTTAGAATTAATTACCTAAGCAATTCCATTCTTTCCCTCGTTAATTGAATAAGTGCTGTCTTTTATTGAAGTGTTGTGAGAAACAAATATGTAATTAAATCAACGAGTGATTATGTGCTCTTTGTAATAAATTGAAGAGCACTTCAGTTGATTTGAATATGTCTCGAGTTATTTGAAGAAAGTTGCAATTATTGGGTTTTGCGTAGATTTTGCGTTCCGCAATCTCCTGCATGACTTTTGGAATTGCGTCGGTTTTCTATAGACATATGGTCCATTTTCTTGTAATATAAGGCTATATTGTTTACTTTAAACAGAAATCAAATCGTTTACTTGTATAAACATACATATGCCAACTCACATTATCCTTTGAACTTCAAACATTTTGGTTGGGAATATTGATTTGGCGTCATACGTCCGTTTGTTTCTCTGTTTGTTTTCTTGTTGTTTTACACTTCTTTCAACAAGCTTTCATTTATATCTCGGCGTTTCCTTGGTAAGTTACTAGTACAACTGGACAATTTACCCTGACACCAGCGCGTCAGTCGAAATGTTAACCCCACAATCACGAGCACGAAATATGGAGGGAAAACCATATACCAAAACTATTTTCATATGTTTATTTCTTTGTGCGAATGTCCGCCACGTTTCTTTTGGAACATGCCATCACTTATGAACTGCAATTATATTGTATTGAACTTAATGTTAAATATGGATCTATCATGAACATTTAGCTGACTTTCAATTTGTCCTTTTCAAACCATTTGTACATCCATAAATATGTCCCTAACACGATGTCCATACAAGTAATAATGTAGTTTAAGTATGTTTTGTGTGCCACACACACACACACACACATATATATATATAAAACGAAGAAATATACCGGAACAAGAAAAAATATATAGTAAAAACGAAAAGAAACCACTACATTGGTTTTAAACGTGCACCGGTTTCGTTGATTCTACTCATCAGGAAAAACACTAATAATCATTATGACGTAATATATATAATAAGGACAAGGGACATGACTAGGGGAAGTGTTTTACAGGCACATTTCTAGTTTGACTGTAGAAAGCATTGTTGATGTTACAAAGAATCGAACTGCTGACATATGAATTTAGTGTGTGTCCTTTGCCGTACGGAGACGCTCACATTCTAAAACCATTTTGGACGGAGTTTCATTTTTAAATAGATTTGAAAACAGTGTGAAAAAAAATCGTCTGCTGTAGATGAATCAACAATCCGACATGGTAATTATAATCCCTGTTAACGTGTCTGACATCTTGCCAATATACTTAAACACACCTACATTACACGCAATAAATCATGGCGGTCTTTATGCACTCAGCCACAGTCACCGAAAAAAAGGTAACTCACGTTGAATGAGAGGCATTTCGTTTTTACAGGGTTGTCCTCATCGATTCCTTACAAAACATGATTATGCCAATTAAAAAACAACGCTTATTCAAACAGTTAAAACATGCAGTTTTAAAGCGCTATACAATATATATGTAAATCAAAGTGAATAACAACTCTAGTCAGCCACTTTGCGATGACATCTCTGTCTCTAAGTGCCTATCTAAAGGGCCTGTCACACACTACCAATGTACCTCGCCGGGACTAAACCGGAGCACACAATTAACAACGTCGAGAAAGCACTTGAAAAATCATAATTGGCCGTAGCAATACCGATATAGTACCGGCGTTTCCGTTGTGATACCGATGTGCTAATGTTGTCCTACCGATGTAAGAGCTGATGTGCTACCGAATATCACTTTTCTGTCACCTTAGTGTTACCGATGCGCCACCGATGTTATACCGAGGCACCGCCGATGTTCTACCGATGTGCCACCTTTGACCGAAATTATATTCGAGTGATACCGTTGCGCTACCTTTGCACTACCGATGTGTTACCGATGTGATACCAAAGTGCCGTCGAAGCGGCCCCGCGGCCGCGACTACGTGACCAATCTGTATAAATATGGGCCGCTCTTGGAGAACCTCACCATGACAACAGTAACTAATACTACTACTTTCAGGCCATGCCATCCAAGCAGACGGGACCTGATAAGTCAACTTCTAAGAAGAAGGCAAAGCCGTCTTACAAGTTTCCCAAGGGCCGAGGAGGTCGTGGCATGAAGAATTCACCAACACCCAAAGTCCCCAGACCCCTGGCGGACGCTACTGCTGATGGACCTGTGGGATTCCAACGCAACAGTGGCCTCCAACGGCGCCTCGGTGACCTCCATCGCCGCCTCCACCTCTACATTGGTTTCCGTCTCCTCCAAGGCCAAGATAAAGGCAGGGACTCGAAATAATACTAGCAGCCTGACACTCCAGGAGGAGAACCAGATGGCGGACTTGCTGGAGGACAATCTCACAACCCCATCCTGTATAACACAATCACACTACATAAACAGCAGCCCTCCTCAAATTCGTCGTTTTTGCAACATCAGCCACCTCGAACCTCTTCCTCCCCCGTGTCATGTAGTGCGAGTACAGCTGCAGCGACAATTGTTTTGGAGAACATTTCAAACATTTCAAATATTTCGGCAGTGTTGGACACCAGCCTCCTGAAGGGTGCTGCATAGCCAATGAACACGCCACCACCACAATACCAGTATAATGGATAGTGGCTGTGTGCGCCAGTTTGGATAGTGCAGACAGTGACTGTGTGTGGTGCCATGTGTCTTTACTGCATATATCATCATCTTTGTGTGTGTTGTATTTTAATAAAAGTTTTATCAACCTAAATCTGGTGTTATATCATGTGCAATACACTACCCTACACTTTTCATGAACAGAAAAAGCGAGCATGCTTACTATGTCTGAATTTAATAACTAAACATAATCCATCTAAACACGTGTTGCCTTTTATTTCTAAACACTGTTGTTAGAGTGTAGAAATCTGTTATTATGACAATTAGTTATACAGTCAATGAGACATCAATCACATCTCCTCTACAACATCCTGTCTTACCATGGCAAAGAACCGGCTTCAGTGTTGGCCCAATGTTTGATCAGGTTCGGCTGCTTCTTCCCTGCCTCCACTATGAAGTTTCTATTAGCATTCTCCGCACGGTCTAGCTGCTGGTTCTGCATTGTTGGATACCTCATTATCATCAAGTTGTGGGGAATAATGCATGCCTTCACGATCTTGACGGTGGATCGATGGCACTTCATTGTGGTAAGCAAAATATGGAAGCTCGGGACAGTCTGTAATTGGAGATCCTCTCTTCATCTGTAAGATCACGGTAGTTATATGGCTTCATCATATGCTTCCGTAGACCAAACGCGTCATGAAGCTAATGGTACCATCTTCAGCCTTTTCTTTGAGATCAGACAATGCTCCGGGAATACACACATCTGCCCAGATGAACTTGTAGTCCGCATTTACCAGTGGCATGAGCACGATGGAGTAGAACCCCTTGTAATTATAGTACGCGGAACCACTCTTAGGAGGAGCCGTGCAGGCAACGTGCTTGCCATCAAGGGCATCACCGGTAAGTGGAAAGTTCCACTTCTCCATTAGCTGGTTTTATATCTCACGCCAGCCTTCAGGGGTTGTGGGGTAGGTCATCGCCTCGTCAAGGTACTCGTCAACAATGGCTTGGCAGACTTCTCTCTCGGCCAGTGACTGGGTGTTGTTGGATACACATCAATTTTCGGATAAAATTCCCCCCTTGTTTTAGAATCCTAGATTGGACACTGATATTCCGGATGTAAGACTACAGTAAATGAATGCAATCGTATCCTTCTGTGGCTAGTTTCATTTTACACGTGTGCCAACAGTAATATCAGAGAAAAAACTTAAAGATCGGTGCTCCAGGAAAACCAACTTTAACGTTACTGTTAAACATGTTAAAAACACCTGCCTATCCAAATGGATACCGTTCAACAGATGCTTAATGGAACCTTCTGTGACTAATTGACGAACAGTGCATAATCAGATCAGATTGCGCCGATACGCTGCCTAATATGGTTCTACACCGGTTGGAAATTTTCGCAGAGCGCTGCTTTCATGTTAGAGACTCAACTCTGTGATATATTTGGGATTTCAATCAAATTCAAACTGTGTGTCCTTTATCCCATAGGTATGATATATAAACGACTACGTTAACCATTTCCCAATTACAGAAAGTTTCTGACGCAGCTGCAACAGACGACTTTTGAAATCATTTTCGGAAAATGAGAAATTGCTCATAATATGCTTTGTCGTTTTGTCACAATGTTTTCACCTTTATTCATCAATATCGTTTCAAAGTCGTCTGCTGCAGATGTGTTGTATGTGGGAAAGAGTTAAATGTTTCATTATCAACTCACACTACCTTAGAACGTTTCGAAATATAGCAGTTTTCCCTCTTTTTCGTTGTTGAAATGGCCATGAAAAGATGTCTTTGTATTGTATTACAAGATGCATGTAGATGGTTACGTAATACACTATAATTGTTTATGTCTTTGTCTATGAGTTTTCATAATGCAACTAGCTAATTTGATGAGTATAGACGATCGTCATAGCGCTCACAATATTTGTATAAAGGCCAGATTCGGGTCAATACGGTTTAGTACTTCACCCCAATTCTTTCATTTAAAAAATATAACTTAATATGTTGTCTTTATTTGTTTGCGGAAGATAACGACTTTGATAATGTATCCAATATTGAATCTTTTTCACAGAGGAGTTAAACTATTCATGAGTACAATAAACAAATTGTATCGGGAACAAATATCGAATATCGATTAATTTAAAATAGAGCTATGTCGAGGGAAAATGTGTCTTGTTACCTCCGCCAACCTCCATGCTATGTCATCTCGATACCCTTTCCCACACATACAGACGTTTTTCGAGGTATTTACAGCACCAGACTTTTAAAAACATTGTGATTAAACAGGAGCGTAGCTTTGCAATAATCAATGTGTAGGCCGTCTCGTAAGAAAATCAACATTGTGGACTCTGCGTAAAGTATCGACTCGGATCAGCCTAAGCATGCCACACAGGCCTACCCGGATAGACACTTTTCGCCTCCTGTGGATTTTCTGTTTCAGGAATCAATACTCTATACATCTATCCCCCGAAGACGGAATGTGTCGGCCGGATCAGTCTGCGCGGACAGCGCAGGCTGATCTGGTCGATACATTACGCAGATGTCTATCCTCGAAGCTGCATTTTGAGGCATTTTGAGAAAAAGATGTGTAGGCACGTGCCTACAGTGCCTCAAGGGAGCTACGCCCCTGTTAAAGGAGAAATGTCTCATAATGAGTCGTTTCTCGTTTTACCACAGTGTTTTCAACTCTGGTCAATATTTACACTTTGATTTGCAAAGAATATCAATCTCTTTGGTTATCAAAGTCGTCTGCTGCATATTTGATACATGTTAGAATAGGTTCAGGGGAAATACTTCAATAATTCATCTCCTATAGTAGTATTTCTCCATTATACTTAAGTTGTTTGTAAAAAGAAACTATGTATTGTATTTGTCAATAAATATTTTTTAATCTATCTATTTTTCTGGGGCTAATGCGGAAATGTTCTCGTTTTCCTTACATTCATTTACTGTAGCTTAAAGCTGTTCTACTGACTAATATAATTAAAATAGTTTTCGTCGTTTGAATAACAATCGTGTTTTGTAAAATCTCAGACCACACAAAGCTACAAGGTACACTGAATATTGGCGTTTTATTTCGTTTCAACACTAATTGAACTATATCAGGAAATATGAATTATGAATAGACACATCGTATGATCTCATATCCAGGGCACTCTTCACTTGTCCTTTGTGCATTGAGCAGGCTTGTCTATGTTAAAAGTTGATTGTATTTGACAATTGTATATGCCATATTCTTATAAAGGGGTTTAAGAAACGGTGTGTATATATTTATATATGTGGGAGCCACGTCTGCCAATTTTGGGTCTTGAAGCATGCAATTTGTTCAACCAATTGACAACCAACTGGAAGTGTAGCCCCAGCCGTTGTACGCCATTAAAACTTTAACTCACTGAGAGGATTATTTTGAGTACCATCAACATAGGGTTTGAATGTCAAATAAGGATTTTAAAACGCAGATGTTTGATGAAACGTTCTACAATCTATTGGCGAACAGTGCTAAGCCAGATCAGACCGTGTGATACGCTAGCTGTTCTGGCTCTACACTGATCGCAGATGCCATGCGCTTGGTATCGCAGAGCTCCACTCAAATAATCTTATACAGTTCTGCTGAAAGTGTTATGGTATAATGCCTTGGTCAGACATCCGTTCGATGTCCTTTTATTTATAAAACCGTACGATTCCACCAACTTTTAAAATTCGTACGGTCTCCGTAAAATCGTGGTCAGATGCCTACGGTCCCCGTATGATCGTTTGAAGCTCGCAGACAAGTCGTGCGGAGCTTGCAAGGAGTTCGGACGTAACTCGTAAGATGCACGTGTGTTCGTACAGTGTCCGTAATGTGTCCGTACGATAGTCACCTGAAGTGAATACACCTGGTAGTTATAAATTAAAAGCCTGGTGTAGAGCTAGCCGCAAGTGCATCAGTCTGAGACGCTGTGGTGCAATTGCCATCATGTACCATGCCTCGACAAAACTCAGTGCAACTCAAAATATATTTCGGGTTTTATAACACATTGAATGAGGTTGGTTGGTCCCCGTGTGGACATCGCAAGTTCCTCGCCCGGTGTCCGCAGTTTCGTACGAACATCGTCCCCTGCGATAGTCGTGCGAGAACCGGCGAGCTTTATCGGGGCCCTTGCGTGCTTGTAGCATGGATGTGACCAGGGCATTAGACGTAGAGTTGAACCTTTTTATGTGTATATGCATATATATCTAATAAATATTTCAGAGTCGTTTTTATCCTAAAATCAAGTCTTCGGAGGAACATATGTGTCACCGGTTAACAACTAGAGAAAGGAGAAGCAAAGCCAAAGCACACAACGGAAAAAAACATTAACCCTTTCCCACATACAACAATTCTGTAGCAGTCGACTTTGAAAACATCTTTTCAAAAATGTGAAAAATCTCAATTTATGACAGTTTAATTAATAAATAGAGTTGAAAACATTGTGGCAAATGGTGAATTTGATCATCATGGGCAATTTCACCTTTGCCACAATGTTTTCAATTGTTGTCTGCAACAGATGCGTCTGAAAGCGTCTATACGTGGAAAAAGGGTTAAATGAATACCTGTTTGCTCACGTAAGTCTGTATCTCCTATCTATATATTCTATATGAATTCACAGATATATATTAAAATATTTCAACTTATACATTACAAAAAGTGTAGTAAATTAACCAAATATTGGACAGAAAATAGTCCAAATCGGAGATTTATTTCTAATTAATCCAAATAAATCCAAATTGTTTTTCTGTTTTGTTTTTTAAATCCAAGACACTCGATTCGTGTATAAACTTAAATACCGATAGATTATCATTGTGAGATGATTTCTATTGTCTTTAAAAACCCTTCGCGCTACAATAGTAGTATATCTTACCCACAATGCATAGACATACGAGATACGCTATAAACGTACATGTATACACACATCCCCTTTGTATTTGTAAAGGATAGGAAGAAGTCATTAATTATACAGTCAAGCCTGTGTTTAAAGACCACCGATGGGAAGTGAACGATCTGGTCTTTGTTAACAGGT
Source organism: Serripes groenlandicus (assembly GCA_031761405.1). Lineage (NCBI taxonomy): Eukaryota > Metazoa > Mollusca > Bivalvia > Cardiida > Cardiidae > Serripes > Serripes groenlandicus. The sequence continues at coordinate 55,423,786 of JASEVX010000001.1, forward strand.
GGTCTTTAATTGCAGATCATGTATACAGAACATGAGTATTTGGGTAACTAAAAGTACGGTCGATATAGATAGGGGACTGCTATCCCTAGGTGGTCTTTAGCACAGGTTCGTTCGACTGTATGACTGCTATCCCAAGGTGGTCTTTAGCACAGGTTCCACTGTATGACTGCATTTTATTCTGGACAATTGATAAAACAAAATATAACATTATATGAGCCGCGTCAGAATTCCTTTTATATCTGCAAACAGTGGATCCTGTGCATTTGCAGAGTCTCGCCAGCCGGAGCACTCATGCACTGTTCGTCTACATGTAATTTAGTCCTAGATGTATCATTTTGATAAAGAATATTTAAATGTAGCCCACAACCAGTTTAAAGCAAATTTTCCCTTTATGTAAACCCGTAACGGATATTTAATAAAAAAAAATCGTGAGTCGCCTCAGTCGATAAGCGGTCACGTTGCATATTCGAACAGGTAAGTCTGCGTATCCACAAACACTCATCCGAGACGTCAATGTCTTCAACTATTTAACCCTTTCCCTCATAGGACATTTCTACAGCAAACTACTTTGAACATATTTTGTCAACAAATGAAAAAATCTCTTTTATTGAATGGATAACCTATGACTAAAAGTGGAAAACATTGTGGCAAAAGGAGAAATTGCTTGTTTTGAGCAATTTCTTCTTTTGTCACTACGTTTTCAAAAGGCCGTCTGCTGCAGAGGCGTCAGAAAGTGTATATATGAGGGAAAGGGTTAAAACAGACCTGAACACATGTACTTCTACATGAAGTTGTTTTACATATGCAAACCTGTTAATAATGCAGTCACAGAAATGTAACTAGTACCATCTTTCACCGACACCGCTCATGTTGAACCCTTTCCCACATACATATGATTTCTGACACCTCTGGAGCAGACGACTTTTAACACTTTACCTCATACGACAATTCTGCAGCAGACGACTTTGAACATATTTTGTCAAAACATAGAAAATCTCCATAATTGAACGGATAACCTATGACAACAAGTGGAAAACATAGTGGCAAAAGGAGAAATTGCACAAAACGTGCAATTTCTTCTTTTGTCACTATGTTTTCAAAAAGCTGTCTGCTGCATAGGCGTCAGAAAGCGTCTATATGAGGGAAAGGGTTAAAACATAGTGGTAAAAGGGATAATTCCTCGTGAGGAGTAATTTCTCCTTTTGCCACTATGTTTTCAACTATATCTAATATTTTATTTAATTTTCTCATTTGGGGACTTCTTTATACAATGTTTTCTGCTGCAGATTTAGTGTATGTTTTTGGAAAGTGTTAAAATAATTTGTGTCGGCTGTCTTTGCCTGTTTCATATCGCCTTGTGACGAACTCTTGTTTTTCAACAACAGGCTGCATGACGGTGTATGAAGTATGTAGGACCTCGTTTCTCTCAAATCACATTTGATGTGACATGCAATCACATTTTCCACTGGTTAATTTTTATCAAAAAGGTGCATTTTTACATCTGATACGAAGTTTTCACAGGCTACTGGTTTATGTTTTCGGTTAAATGTTTTCAAAAAGACATGTTATTTCCAGTGCAATCCTAGGAGCCATTGTATGAGCGCATGAGTCAAATTGCAGAGTGTTTTGCCTATGTTCCCTCTCCTGGATCCTGTATGTATGACTCGGTGTAAACCATTATCTTTCGCTCGACATCGATGATCATCTCGGATTCGGCAACAGTGATTGTCGTTGGCTGGGCTTCAGTTCATAGTGTGTTCGGCGTTAACCCTTTCCCTCATACAGACGCTTTCTGACGCCTCTGCAGCAGACGGCTTTTTGAAAACATAGTGACAAAAGAAGAAATTGCACAAAACGTGCAATTTCTCCTTTTGCCACAATGTTTTCCCCTTTTTGTCATAGGTTATCCATTCAATTATGGAGATTTTCTATGTTTTGACAAAATACGTTCAAAGTCGTCTGCTGCAGAATTGTCGTATGAGGGAAAGGGTTAAGGGTCATCTCGAGGTCCTGTTTAACTAATTTGTCATCACGTGATCGGCGTCAGTTGTTATCATCGGCACGGAGTCAGTGGCCATAGCGGGCTCGTCGCCAGAAGTAATTACGGGCTCGGCGTCAGTGGCCATAGCCGGCTCGGCGTCAGTGGCCATAGCCGGCTCGTCGCCAGAAGTAATCACGGGCTCGGCGTCAGTGACCATAGCGGGCTCGGAGTCAGTGGCCATCGCGGGCTCGTCGCCAGAAGTAATTACGGGCTCGGAGTCAGTGGCCATAGCGGGCTCGTCGCCAGAAGTAATTACGGGCTCGGAGTCAGTGGCCATAGCGGGCTCGTCGCCAGAAGTAATTACGGCGTCAGTGGTTTCCTCGAACTTGGCGAAAGTGATAAACCCCGGGACAGTGGTCATCTCGTGCACGGCGCTAGCTGGTTGGGTCTGCCTTGCTTCAGATTTCATTTCAGACACGCGGAGTCAGAGGTTATCTTATGCACGGTGGCACTACTATGTATGTAATATGTGGCATAATAAGCGCGGATGAATGAACATAACTTAATTCATTGATGATATTTTCGTGCTCTAATTTAAGTTATTTTTTATATAAGTAACACGAAGATGTTTACTACTTTGGTCCATGCGAATGTCACTGTTATAGATATCGGAACAGTTTGGGCGTTATAAATTTGCATATGAGCCGTTCCACCAGAAAACCAACATCATGGACTCTGCGAAATGTAATGATCGATATCAGTCTGCTCAGTCAGCGCAGGCTAATCCGGGCCGACACATTCCGTCTCAGGGGGATAGAGGTATAGAGTAATGAGTCCAGAAACAGAAAATCCACAGGAGGCGAAAAGTGTCTGTCCGGTTTAGCCTGCGCGGCATGCCTATGATGATCCGGGTCGATAGTTTACGCAGAGTTCACAATGTTGGGTTTCTCGTGGAACGGCTCACATGACTTTTTGTTGTTATGGTTGAATACATGGTTTTCTTGCAGTGATCAAGGCTATTCAGTATTCAATGTTGGATGAACACATATGTCACAGCTTAAACCTGTGGAGAATGTGATTAGTGAAAACGGAGGTCCTACAGATAGGAATTGCTTCTCCGTCACATACAGAAAACATATTCCTTGCAAATGTTTATACACATCTTCCATGTGACTCCCATTGCACAAACATGAGTATAACATAATACTATATTTATAGTGACATCCAAATGGTTCTGATGAAGAAAGTGGTGAGAACAAACATGTTTCTATCTTTATGTCAATATAATTCATGAAGCAGCAGTTGTAAATGTTTTAAAAGTATCGTGGGGAAATGAGTTATTGAGCATACTAATGCTTCTGTATTTCAGAGAACTATTCTATCCCGTTCTCAAAAACTTTCGAATCATATACGTCAACATTCTTGGTACCGCGAAATAGCTTTTCTACAACAAATCACTTACGCATCAAATATAACCCTTTCCAACACACGACCAAACTAGACGAATTTGAAAACGTCCAAGGTATAATTAAGGAAAATGTATATAAATGCAAGTATATATACTGAATCAAATTGAAAACCTTGCAGTTAAGGTAGAGAGCAAATACTCATGTTGCTAGAATTGTCATCCGTCGTCAGCTGCAGACCAACTGTCAACAATATAAGTCCAGGCTTCTCATCGGTCTTCTGAACTTCGAAGTACAGAGAATTAACCCTTTCCCTCATACAGACGCTTTCTGACGCCTCTGCAGCAGACGGCTTTTTGAAAACTATTGTGACAAAAGAAGAAATTTCACAAAACGTGCAATTTCTCCTTTTGCCACAATGTTTTTCCACTTTTTGTCATAGGTTATCCATTCAATTATGGAGATTTCTATATTTTGACAAAATACGTTCAAAATCGTCTGCTGCAGAATTGCCGTATGAGGGAAAGGGTTAACATCTCCAATATGCAGATGCATTTGATGTATCTCAATTTCTCCATTTGTTTTAAACTCGATTCATTAATATTATAATATACTTTCAGTGATTGAACATGTTCATAGTTTTGCTTCGATGTTTTTAAAGTCATATGCTGCAGAGTTGTTATATGTGGGAAAGGATTACATGTATCTATAGATACATGTTATTGAAACACTGTTTATAGAATGTAATATTTTCAGCACCTGTGTAACATTAAGTTTCCCCATATTAAAGTGATCTTCACCCTCTCTTACATGCAGACGAACTATGTCCATGTTGATTGCATGCATTCTCCTTTTGCCACAATGTTTTCCACTTTTAGTCATAGGTTATCCATTCAATTATAGAGATTTTCTATGTTTTGACAAAATACGTTCAAAGTCGTCAGCTGCAAACTTGTCATATGAGGGAAAGGGTTAAACATAGTAGTAATGGCTCGCCTCCTTGGTTCTCAGGGTTGTGGGGTTAACATTACGACTGACAGGCTGGTGTCAGGATAAATAGGCCAGTAGTACTTGTAACTTACCCAGGAAACGCCGTGATATGACTGAAAACATGTTGAAAGCGGCGTTAAACACCAAACAAACAAAACATAGTTGGAATGAAGATTCACATGTGATCTAACAAAAACATACGTGTTGTATGTAGTTCAATACATATTTATTCAACTTTATATATTGCATAATACAGAATACAAATATCACGTTTTGACATATATAAACAAAGACAATGTAAGACACCTGCTTTTCATATATACATGGTACATACACATACACATATAATGCTATAATGTTTAAAAATGATTTCTTAATGTGTTCAGAGCAAGTTCATGATAGAAATCAAAATTGACCAGTAAATTATGACCTCCCCAAATAAATCCATATATGAGCCTGCCCATGATAAAAATGTGCAAGCTGGCATTTCTGAACAGTGTAGGTTCAGATCAGTCTGTACATCTGCTACATCATGTCAACATCTACACCAGTTGGCATAAGCTTCTAACAAGCTTATTTAATTTAACCCTTACCCACATAAAGACGGTTTTTTGACGCCTCTGCATCAGACGACGACCTTTGAAAACATTGTGACAAAAGGATAAATTGCTCAAAACAAGCAATTTCTCCTTTAGCCAAAATGCTTTCAATTTTGTTCAGTTACAAAAACCTTCATTTATAGAGATTTTCTATGTTTTTGCCTACGTCATATCCAAGTCGTCTGCTGCGTTGTTGTTGTATGTGGGAAAGGAGGGTTAAGCAAAATGTGAACAGTGTGTATCTGGATGCGCGGGATGATATGAATGTCCACTGTTCATAAAAGCCAACTTAGACCATTCCTATGGACAGGCCCATATAAACCAATCAGATAAAACCTTTCAAAGAACAGCATTATGCATGAAGGAACGTTCAGATCATAGAGCCGAGAAAAATGAAAATTAACCCTTTCCCTCATACGACAATTCTGCAGCAGACGACTTTGTACATATTTTGTCAAAACATAGAAAGTCTCCATAATTGAATGGATAACCTATGACTAAAAGTGGAAAGCATTGTGGCAAAAGGAGCAATTGCACGTTTTGTGCAATTTCTTCTTTTGTCACTATGTTTTCAAAAAGCCGTCTGCTGCAGAGGCGTCCGAAAGCGTTTATATGAGGGAAAGGGTTAAAGTGAAATAAATATCTCTGATCACTTCAGTTTTTCCATCTAAAAACTTATTATTCCAAGAATTTAAATGGAATTTCAAGTTTCAATAAAGAGGCAAAGAGGTACTGGTGTAGCATGAGTAATAACAGGCGTTATCAACAGTTATTTTGATTGATTGATTGATTGGGGTTTAATGTCGTTTTCAACAATTGTTCACCTTTTCATGTGTTTCCTGGCTTTCCCACACCAGTACTCCACACAACATACTTTCCAAGCAACTGGCTGCTTTTCCACATAGACTGTTAGCCCATATGATGAAGACAAACGACGCTTAGTCACAGTGACTTTTGTCAAACGTCGGAAAGAATGTTGGCAGCCCAAATTGCTACCAATTGAACTACCAGAAAACAGTGATCTCTGTAATCACTGACAGGCATTTCATTGACATTAAAGAAGTAACATCAAATGTGTACCTAATGTGATATGTTAAAGTCATCTTCTTTCAAGTGCACGAGGAAATATGTGCAAAATCTTGAAAGTTGTTTACATTTTTTTTTTTTCAAAAGAGATCTGCTGCTAATGCATCATATTGTTTGTACTTTTTAAACAGTAAACTAATCCTTTCCCACATACAGGCACATACAGGCACTCTGAAACCTCTCCAGCAGATGACTTTTGATGAGAAATAGCTCATAATGACAAATTTCTCCTTTTGCCACAATGTTATCATTTCAACTCTTTTAGCATAGGAAAGGGGGATTAATTTAAGAATGGGTGGATTTTGCTTCATGCTCCAGTTGATGAAAACAAGCTGTTCACGTTCAAACAATGAATACAGCTTGGAATGACAATAATTTTTACTTTAAAATGATACAATTTCATTGAGATTCTTCCTATTACATACATATTGCACAAAAAATCTTAATAAATAACAATATAACATAAACAAGCAGTTAATATATCATAAGGATACAATTGCTATCATTATTACTTCTATTGCATTCTTTCAGGCTCATTCTTTATTTACAACAGTGTTGCATTACCCTTATAATGTTTAGATATTTTTTAACCCTTTCCCTCATACGACAATTCTGCAGCATTAAAACAGAAAATCTCTATAATTGAATGGATAACCTATGACTAAAAGTGGAAAACATTGTGTCCAAACGAGAAATTGCATGTTGTGTGCAATTTCTTCTTTTGTCACTATGTTTTCAAATAGCCGTCTGCTGCAGAGGCGTCAGAAAGCGTCTATATGAGGGAAAGGGTTAAAGCCTCTGTAGCAGACGACTTTTGAAAACTTTGTGGCAAATAGAGAAATTGCTCATGATGAGCAATTTCTCCATTTGCCACAATGTTTTCAACTATATCCTATAAATTTACTTTCATTTAAAGAAATTTGCCATATTTCTGTAATTATGTTTCCAATGTTGTCTGCTGCAGATTTGCTGTATGTCGGAAAGGGTTTTTAAATTGTCCAAGAAAGTAAAACAGAAGACAAGGTACACACAAAAATGAAAGACAAATTAACTTGTTCAGTATTATTGATCCCAATATACATTGTTTGCCAGAACCTTTATGAATGCTTCTGTGACTAGCTCTTGGCCAATGTAGATTCAGATGAGACTGTATAGATTAATAGTATCGTCTTGATCAAGTCTTTGCTCCATAATTATTGATTTTCCTTAAGCAGAACTTAAAGGATGTGTGTTATGAAATCCAATGTAAAGCTTTAGTCAAGTTTTAACAGTTTCGCTTCCTGAAACAGACCGAGATTTGATGACTCAACAATAGCTGATGTTTCAAAACAATGTGGGAAAAGGAGAGATTGTACAAAACAGGCAATTTCTCCTTGTCCTACAATGTTTACAACTTATAAACTATAGCCTCATTGATAAAACCTTACTTATCAGATAATAAAAAACAACAAATGTTTTTAAAAACCTTTTACCTCATACAGACGACATGGATTAACCCTTTCCCATATATAGACGCATTTTGACACATCTGCAGCAGACGACATTTGAAAACATTGTGGCAAAAGAATAAATTACTCAAGAAGAGCAATTTCTCATTTTGCCACAAACTTTTCAACTCTTTTTAATTATTAAACTCTCATTTATGGATAATCTTCAAGTTTTTGTTAATATGTTTTAAAAGACTTCTGCTGCAGCATTGCTGTTAAAAGGGTTAAAGGACATATTGCCAAAATTCAAACTTTTTTTTTTTTCTCACGATGATTCCAACTCGGTATCAAAAGTGTACATCCAATTATACAGCAGATTTTATGATTTCATTATTAGAACATTCGAAGCAGACAACCCAACACTTTTTGATTAGGTAACGGTTTAAGTCGAGAGCATGGTCGACAGCATTTCCTCGTCATAGGAATCAATGAACACACTTGACCTGCATGTGATGTTCTTCACCATGGAGCTGTCCAGTTTGGGAGGTTTGAGCAATGAGCGGTTCTGTAACTCAGATGTGTAGTCCTTGATCAGGTGGCCGATTTCAGTAGCCTGCAAGAAAAATAACAGCAAAAATAATTTGAATCATATGTCAAACCTTTCCCACATACAACTTATCTACAGCAGATGACTTTAAACATTTAGGCAAACATAAAGAAACTCTCTATAAATGAAACTAAAGTTATTGAATAAAGTTGATTATTTTTTTTGCAAAATGGAAAATTGCTCATGATTAGCAATTTCTCCTTTTGCCACAATGTTTTCCAAAGTTTTCTGCTACAGCGAGGTCTTAAAGCGTTTGTATGTGGGAAAGAGTTTAAAATTTCATAGAAGTATAACAGAAAGCGAAAATCCTAGGACATTTGTATCATTCGGCCAACACTCTACCTATGAACCAATATTTCCCATATTTGATGCCACTATCATGCAATTTCAAGAAGACCAAAAGAGCATGTTTTGCTTTTTAATCTTTTCCCACACACAACAAATCTACAGCAGATGACTTTGAAATCATCTTTGCAAAAATACTTAAAAGCTCTAATAATGAAAGTGTATTTCCTGAATCGAGTTGAATACATTCTGGTAAAAGGAGAACTACTCAGAAGTCACCAAGCTTCTAAAGATGTGTCAAAAAGCGTCTTTAAAAGGTAAAGGGTTAATTTACTGTACTAGCATGTATCTTTCTATTTCAATACTGAAAGTATGACTATACAATGATTTAATTTAATTTTTGTTCTAATGTTGCTGACTGGAGCACCAACAACAAAGTGGTAACATACGCTCGACTGAGACAAAAAGCTGGCAGACTAAAAAAGATCAAAGTTCAGGCAGCATTTAACCAACCTTTCCCACATACAACAAATCTACAATAGACGACTTTGAAAATTTCTAGGCACAAATTTGATATATATCTTCATATGAAATGTTAATTATTGAAAAGAGTTGAAAACATAGTGGCAAAAGAGAAAATTGCTCGTTTTGAGCAATTTCTCTTTTTGTCACAATGTTTTCAAAAGTCGTCTGCTGCAAAGGCATTAGAAAGCATCTATATGTGGGAAAGGGTTAATTAATCAAGGCAAAAGAATGGCCAATGAAAAGCATTTAAACCAAAGGCAAATGAATATATAAACAAATTTTACCTTGTTTGTCTGAAACATATATTTGGTTCCCTTGGCAACATCTCCGACAATCAACATTATACTTTTGATAGCAGGACTAGTGTGGAGTACATCGGTGTATTCATAGGACTGTATGATTCTCTGGAAAACACAAACATAGATTAAACAAACAGGGAATATAGAGGGGCTGTTTTAAAAAAATAATTGAGGGAAAAGGAGAAGCCAGTTTTGAAAGAACAATTTCTCATCTTTCCCCACTTTATTTTCAAACCTGCATTTCATTAAACCTTTCCCTCATATAGACACTTTCTGACACCTCTGCAGCAGACAAATTTTGAAAACATTGTGGCAAAAGAAGAAATTGCTCATTTTGAGCAATTTCTCCTTTTGTCACAATGATTTCAACTATTTCTAACTTTAAATTATGTTTATAGGTTTTACCGTGTTTTTGGCTTGATGAATTCGTCTGCTGCAGATTCTTTTTATGTGGGAAAGGGTGAAAGTCCCTGGCCTTTATTCTAACTGCCACATTTTTTACCTTTGGTGTTTCAAAGCAGACTATTCTCACACATTGTATAAATATTGTAAAATATCGTAATCTACAAACATTGTATAAATATTGTAAAATATCGGAATCTACAAATTTACTTACGAAAGTTTTGTTCTCCAATAAATGGACACCTTTTTGATCCACTGCTAACAATAAACTCTTTGGTAAACTGGATGTGTAACATTGCTGAAAAAAAAAAAATCACAGATCATTTGAGGGGTTTTCCACCTAGCTTAACCCTCTCCCATTTGCAGATGACATGACATCTGCTTTAGAAGACCTTTGAAAAATTTCAACAAAAGGAGAAATTGTTCATTTCGAGTATTTTCTCCATTTGCCACAATGTTTTCAACTCTTTTTAATAATATTGCCGTCATATATGGAGTTTTTTCAAATTTTTGCCACCTTGTTTTTTAAGTTTTCAGATGTTAATGTGTTGTATGAAGGAAAGTGTTAACTAATCCTTTATTGGATATAGTCATCTTAATGCTCTGCAAGCAGACCACTTTTGAAAATAGTAAGGGAAAAGAAGATTTGCTCAAATTGAAAAAATTCTCCTTTTCCCGCATTGTTTACAACTCTTTATCAACACTTAGCTTTTTCTTTCAAAGATGTAACATTACATATTTCCTGAGGTTTTTGTTATAGGAGATTCTTTCAAAATATATTGTTAAAAGTTAAAACACCAGGAAACTAAAGACAAACTGTCAATAAATAGCTCCATTCACACATGATATGAAGAAATAAATGTATATTGATTAACTTTTTATTGTAGTATAGATAAGAGACCATTGTGAGAAAAGGAGAAAGTGCTCATTTTGCGCAACTTTTCCTATTCCCACAATTGCTTTAAAAGTCATTTGCGTGTTGGTAATAAAACAATACAATACTGACTGTACAGACTTACTAACACACATAACCAATAATTCAACTTACCGATATTTCAAAGACACTAGCCCCGAACATGGGCCAAGATTTGAGGACCTCCACAAACTGTAAGACAGCCTGCCCAGGCATGAGATCTGACATGGATTTGTGAAGTATGACAACTTCTTCTAAACGGACATGAGGTCTCATATCTCTTGGCAAAATTCGCATGACAGAACTGAAAAAATAACAAATAATTAATATATAACATTGTGGAAAAAGGGAAAATCTATTCAACTTAACCCTTTCCCATATACAACAAATCTGTAGCAGACCACTTTGAAAATGTCTACTAAAAAATATGGAAAATCTCTATAATTGTAGTTACAATTACTGAAAAAAGTTGAAAACATTGTGACAAAAGGAGAAATTGCTCATATTGAGCAATTTCTCCCTTTGTCTCAATGTTTTCAAAAGTCGTCTGCTGCAGATGCGGCTATAGGTGGGAAAGCGTTAAGCCATTTCTTCTAAAACTTTTTATCAAAATAATACGTACCTCTGAGTTTCTAGATGTTAAATTTACTTTTGTTCTTATGTTAATAACACTTTCTCTCATACATACGCTTTCTGACACCTATGAAGGAGCCGAATTTTTTGAAATCATTGTGCCAAAGGAGAAATTGCTCACAACGAGCAATTTCTCCTTTTGCCACATTGATTTCAACCCTATTCAATAATAATATTTTCATTTATAAAGATTTTCTATATTTTTTCTTTGATGTTTTACAAATTGTCTGCGACTGATTTGCTGCATGTGGGAACAGGTTAAAGCAGACAACATAACAAATGGCGGGAGACCAGGGGAGCAGGAGTAAAGCAACTGCCTTGTGATCCAAAGCTCTGCGGGAGCTCTCTCCACACATGGGCCCCGGTAGCTCAGTCGGTAGCGATGCGGGCTGTCAATCAAGGGGTTTTGAGTTCGAACCCCAGCTCGGTCAACATTCTTTCTGACGTTTGATAGAAGTCAATGCGACAAGCGTCATTCGCTGCCGTAATATGACAATTAAGTTTAAACTAATTGTTAAGTTAATTATGTATAAGATTACCTGTAGTCAATATCACTGGGTTTGATTTCCTCGCTCTCTGATTGTATCTTTAAGGCACACAATCGAACCTGATAAAAAACAGAATCATAACAGTCCGCTATCTTCATTTAACCCTTTCCCAACATACAACATATCTGCAGCAGATGACTTTGAAGAGAATTTCGCAAAAAAATGAAAAGTCTCTATAAATTAAAGTATAATTATTGAATAGATTTGAAGACATTGTGGCAAAGTGAAATTGCTTATGATGAGCAATTTTGCCCCTTTAAAACAATGTTTTCACAAAAAGTCTACTGCAGATGTGTCAAAATGTATCTTTATGAGGGAAAGGGCTAAACATTTATCGGTAAAGTATTCACTTATTTTATGTGTCTTTGATATGTGTTCACCATCAAACTTTTCCCTAAAAAATCCATCTTTTCTGCTTTTCTATTTCTGATTTTGAAATATTTTCAAAATATAAACATATAACAAGAAGACCTTGATGGACCTAAATCGCTCACGTGATTTAATAGAAATCACAGTTTTCGATGTTCTTACACTATGAATCTACATATAAGGAAAACAATTATAGAAATGATCTATAAATGAAAATATAATTATTGACCATTATCAGCAATATATCCTTTTCACGATTTCAACTGTAGTCTGCTGCTGATGGGAAAGGAAGCTTTAACCCTTTCCCTCATACGACAATTCTGCAGCAGACGACTTTGGACATATTTGGTTAAATAATAGAAAATCTCTATAATTAAAAGGATAACCTATGCTTAAAAGTGGAAAACATTGTGGCAAAAGGAGAAATTGCTCGTTTTGAGCAATTTCTTCTTTTGTCACTATGTTTTCAAAAAGCCGTCTGCTGCAGAGGTGTTAGAAAGCATATGAGGGAAAGGGTTAAAAGAATCTGTAACTTACTGCATCTGTAGGTGTGAGAGGAACCCTGTGTTTAAAGACATCCTCAATCAACTGATGGAATACAAGGTCACACTCCACGGGGTCTATCGGGTTAAGATACGGCGCAATAAATAAACGTTTCTGAAACATAAATATTTCAATTTACAACCTTCACAGGAAAACCACGGCAATGCTTTCGTTAAACACAATTGTGATTAATCTTTGATTAATGGGGTTAAACCCATTGTCACTAACAAAGCATCTGGAGGAAAGGAAATTATATTTCTATAACATTATATTTGGAGTATACAGTTGAAAACCTTTTGTCAAAAGTTGTCTGCTGGAGATACTTCAAAATAACACATAAATGTGGGAAAGGTTTAACCCTTTCCCTCATACGACAATTCTGCAGCATATGACTTTGAACATATTTTGTCAAAAAATAGAAAATCTCTATAATGGATAACCTATGACTAAAAGTAGAAAACATTGTGGCAAAAGGAGAAATTGCTTGTTTGAGCAATTTCTTCTTTTGTCACAATGTTTCAAAAAGACGTCTGCTGCAGAGGCATCAGAAAGTGTCTATATGAGGGAAAGAGTTAAAGTAATATCAACACTTTGGTCTCTGAGAAATAATAATAACCAATCAAATGTATGCTTTCAATTCAAATGAATAAGAAACTCTCGAAAATGTTGTTGCAGATGCCGAATTTTAGATGACAACATCTCTCTTATCACTTCACCCAAGTCTATGTTGTGTGGATCACAGAACTGAGATGATTCTTTTGGGTACCCACAACACTGAGTTTAAAGATATGAATTTAAGAACATAAAATATACACCATATCGAAGGTCAGTTATCCTAAAAAGTAAGATAAAGTTCATTTATATAAGCAAAATCCTTTTAAGTATTGTCCCTTAGACATCCTTAGTTTTTTTTGCTATAATCCATGTGAAAGAACCAATATACAGGACCAACAAAAGTTCAGAAGCAAATGCAAATAAAATCTTCCTTTTTACCTTATATACATTCATTTTGAAAAATAATTTTGTACGAAAAAAACTTTGTATAAGTGAGGTACAAAAATTGATTAATTCACTGCCAACAATTTTGCATTTATATCACAGCGTTTCCTGGGTAAGATACCAGGACGTCTGGTCCATTTATTTTGACACCAGCCAATCAGTCGTAATGCTAACCCCGCAACCCTGAGCGCCAAGGATTCTCCTTTTGCCACAATGTTTTTTAAAAGTCCTCTGCTGCGGTTTAGCACCAATGCTTTTGCTAGACCGTTAGGGTTCATAGTTACTCGCTTACCTTAAAGACTAGCTTCATTTCTTGAATAGACGACCCCTTTTTGAGTCTCTCCCATTTACTGAGAGTGTCGGACATTCTTTCATCGTGGTTCATACTCCTCTCTGAAACACAAATCATACATTTAACCTTTCCCACCTGCACACGCATTTTGACGCAATAGCAGCAGACGACTTTTGAAAACATTGTGGCCAAAGGTGAAATTGTTCATGATGAGCAATTTCTCCTTTGTCCCCAATATTTTCAACTTTATTTAACAATTCAGCTGTCTTTTATGGAGATTTTTCATGTTTTTGTCATTATGTTTTCAAAGTCGTACAACATACAACAAATCTGCAGCAGATCACTTTGAAAACATCTACTCAAGATACAGAAAATCTCTAGAAATGATGGTATAATTACTGAAAAAGGGTTGAAAACACTGTGGCAAAAGGAAAAATTGCTTGTTTCGAGCAATTACTCCTTTTGTTACAGTGTTTTCAAAAGTCATCTGCTGTAGACATGTCAAAATGCATCTATAGGTGCAGACGCAATTTGACACATTTGCAGCAGACAACTTTTATAAATATTGCGACGAGAATAGACATTTTACCACCTGCACCATGTTTCTCATCTCTTTTAAATTATATATTCTCATTTATAGAGTTTATTAGCCTCATACAATTGATTTCTTCTTTCTCTTTAGAATGGAATACTTTTGTTGATACAGAGTAACATCTTCTCCTTCCTTTTCCACTCGTCATTTCTCCTCCATCGCAAACAGACACTTTCCTTTATCTTTTATTTCCTCACAAGATTTCAATTTTAAAAATTTGATTTAACCCTTCCTCACATACAACACATCTGCAGCAGACGACTTCAAAAACATCTAAGCAGAAACACAGAAAATCTCTATAAATAAATGTTTATTTACTGAAATAAGTTAAAAACATTGTGGCAAAAGGGGAAACTGCTCCTTTTGAGCAATTTCTCCTTTTGTCACAATGTTTTCAAAAAGTCGTCTGCTGCAGATGCATCAAAATGCGTCTACATGTGGGAGAGGGTTAAGACTGTGTAGATGTGCAGGCTGGTCTTAACTCTTTCCCTCATACGACAATTCTGCAGTAGACGACTTAGAACGTATTTTGTCAAAACATAGAAAATCTCTATAATTGAATGGATAACCTATGACAAAAAGTGGAAAACATTGTGGCAAAAGGAGAAATTGCACATTTTGTGCAATTTTTCCTTTTGTCATTATGTTTTCAAAAAGCCGTCTGCTGCAGAGGCGTCAGAAAGCGTCTATATGAGGGAAAGGGTTAATCTACACTTCTTGTAAATGAGCTACCGATAAACAAACATCCTACCTGAAGTACCAGTCACTTCATACAGGGAGAAACATTCGGCATCTGTCCTCATGCCAATCTTTGCTTTAACAGTCTTTATAACCTAGTGTAAAATGGAAAACAGCATAGAATCAGGGCTCAAAAACATTTGGTCTTAAAGGTGCGGAACTCCAAACTTTAGATAGTATAGACAAAGTTTTAAACTATTCAAAAGTTGTCTTGAAATTTTAGAATCATAATTCTGGGATAAAATTAGTGTAATAATTTAACTTTCCAGTACAATAAACATCTAAATACTGATCTTTTATGCTTCATTTTTACTGGGTTGACATGGTTGACAACCCAGTAAGCCAAATTGTGTTCATTTTCATGACTTTCAATTGACTGTTTTTTTAACATTTACTTCCAAAATACATATTTTGTTGTCATAATTAGCAATATTTGCAGAAGTTTCAACATTTCAAAACTTTGATCTCCATCTGAAGTTTAGCACCTTTAAGGATGGACAAGAGTGAATGAAACTAAATGTTTCCATCCCCAAAATCAAGTTATAACAAAACCCCACAATATAGCATTTAGCAGCAAGAATGTTCTTGATATCAAAGAAGAGCACAATTTTCCCCAAAACAATTCTTTCCTCAAACACTTTCAAAGCAAAAGATTCTAAATAAAGCATATCGACTAAAAAGCCAAATTTATGTCCAGGGATTGTTATCATCAATCAGTTTAAACCCTTTCCTAAATACAACAAATCTGCAGAAGACAACTTTGAAAACATTTATACACTATGCATACATACTATCTATAAATAACATTATATATTAATGAATATTAATTAAAATATTGTAGCAAAAAGAGAATTTTCCTTTTTCAACAATGTTTTGCAAAAGTTTTATTGTATTGTATAAATATGAATATTAGAAATATTCTTTGAATCATTACCTCGCCACAAACAGCTGCTCCGTCAAACTCAATCACTCGATGATCCCCATTCAAGAGAAAAACTTTTTCATTGATGGGTTTTCTGGTTATTACACATTCTATCTCCCGTACAGACGGTGGGAACTTTCTCTTCTTTTTCTCTTGGGTCCGAGTTAAACACTACAAATGAAATAAAGCAATTCTATGTCATTAAATCAGATAAAGAATCATGCAAAAATTTGATATTCGCCAGTTATAGATTACAGGGGTTGGGATGCCAATAAATCTTTCTTAACCCTTTCCCTCATACAGACAATTTCTGATGCCCCTGCAGCAGACAACTTTTGAAAACATTGTGGCTCAGAATGAGCAATTTCTTCTTTTGCCATAATGTTTTCAACTCTATTTCATAATTAAACTCTCATTTATTGGAAATAAAATCACTTTTTTTCATATATATATTTAACCCTTTCCCTCATATAGACGCTTTCTGATGCCTCTGCAGCAGACGGCTTTTGAAAACATAGTGACAAAAGAAGAAATTGCACAAAACGTGCAATTTCTCCTTTTGCCACAATGTTTTCCACTTTTAGTCATAGGTTATCCATTCAATTATTGAGATTTTCCACCTTTTGACAAAATATGTTCAAAGTCGTCTGCTGCAGAATTGTTGTATGAGGGAAAGGGTTAAAGTTGTCTGCTGCAGATTTATTGTATGTGGGAAAGGGTTCAACCCATCCATGATACAAGAACATATTATGATGCCTCTTCAGCAGATTACCTTTCCAAGAAATTGTGATAAAAGAATAATCTTATTTTTTTCTACAATGTTTTCACCTTTATCCCTTTCCCGCTTGTAGACACATTCCAACGCATTTGCAGCAGACGACTTTTGAAAGCATTGTGGCAAAAGGAGAAATTGGTCATGATGAGCAATGTCTACTTTTGCCACAATGTTTACAACTCTATTTAATAATTAAACTCTCATTTATGGAGATATCTCACATTTTTGTCAATACGTTTTCAAAGTTGTCTGCTGCCGAATTGTCGTATGTGGGAAAGGGTTAAATCACATTTGTATTTCCTATGTTCAAGAAGAAGCATTGTTTTCTTCAGATGCTTCCAAAGCAGCAGGCAATACCACATATTGTAGAAGGGTATAACAATTAAAGGAATTTCAAAGCTTTGACATGCTCAAGTTTCAGACCATTTAACTAACATTTCCCAACATACAGATGCTTTCAGACGCCTCTGCAGCAGACAACTTTTCAAAACATTGTCACAAATGTTATCAATTCTGTTTAATAATTATATTTTTAATTATAGATGTTTTCAAAGTTGTGTGCTGCAGATTTATTGCATGTTGGAAAGGGTTATAGCTCTTTCCACAATAAAATGCCTTCTAGTAGACAACTTTTGAAGACATTGTGGCAAAATGTTTCCCAACTTTATTCATTAATATCACTTTCATTTATAGAGGCTTTTATATAGTTGCCTAGATTTTTTCGTATTCAACTGCTGCAGATTTTCTGTACGAGGAAAAAGGGTTAACAGCCATATTAAACAGACTTACTTTATTGCAAAATCTGGCAAATTTTCCCTCTTCTGTAGTCGTGTCAAGAGAACATTTTCGGAGATGTGAATTTAAATATTTCAAAACACGACTATTACTAGGGACAACACAGCTTGTAGCGACACACATCAACTGCCAACTTCTTCTGTTGACGTTACTGTTAGGATCTGGAATGCAAGGATGTAAGGTTTATTTCAATAACGTTGATATAAGTCACCTTCAAGAATATTACATGTACATACTTCTTGGTCTTTATCAACTTTCCCACATACAGACGCATTTTACAGATACATCTAACTTAAATTGTCAGTGTTAATTAACCCTTTGCAATGTGCATACACACAGTTTGATGCATTTGAAGCAGATGACTTGTAAAAACATTGTGGCAAAAGGAGGTATTGCTCATGTTGAGTGATTTTTCCATATGTCATGATGTCAACTCTATTAAAAAATTATCCTTTCTTTTATAGAGATTTTTGCTGAGATGTTTTCAGTTGGTCTCGCTTTTTAGTTGTTATTGGGAAATGATTTAGTTTTCTATATCAGGGAAAAGATTTATCTTTCCCACATAAAGACGTTTTCTGACGCCTCTACAGCAGACAGCTTTTGAAAACATTGTGACAATAGAAGAAATTGCTAAAAACGAGCAATTCCTCCTTTTGTCACAATGTTTTCAGCTCTATTCAATGAGATACTTTATAGTTTTACCTAGATGTTTACAAAGTCGTCTGCTACAGAAATGCTGTATGTGGGAAAGGATGAAGTTGTCTGTACCAGGGAAAGTGTCAAAGTAATTCTCATCACAGCTCTTCACAAGCTTATCAACATTTCAATGACATTTACCGATCAGTTAATGTTCTATCTTAGTTAACCCTTTCCCTCATACGACAATTCTGCAGCAGACGACTTTGAACGTATTTTATCAAAACATAGAAAATCTCCATAATTGAATGGATAACCTATGACAAAAAGTGGAAAACATTGTGTCAAAAGGAGAAATTGCACGTTCTGTGCAATTTCTTCTTTTGTCACTATGTTTTCAAAAAGTCGTCTGCTGCTATTGCGTCGAAATGCGTCTGCAGGTGGGAAAGGGTTAAAAGAGCGGTGCCAGTTGTAAATATGATATAACCAAACACTTATAGAAAGATGGACTAATTAGGTTTAGTGAACACTCATCACCACCCTAATTTATTTTTTTGTATATATAATAAAGAAAGTCAGGGGGAAACAGGGATACTGCCTTAATTAGTTTCAAACATCAAAGGACAGTGGCTCAACCGAAAAAATAGTTCAAAAGAGAACCTGCCAATAAGTATCAAATGAAAGCATGATGAACAGCCAGATGATGGAAAAGTAATCCCAATGAGTCCCCTACTAGGGCTGGTGACACAATAATGTCCAATCTAACAATAGGTCCATGTACATCTCCTCTTGGTAAACAGAAGTATATCAAAAACACAGATGATGAGAAAAAGCCTGGAAACTAAAACGGAATGGAAAATATGAAAACTAACTGATCCCAATATAATGATCTCTCTCCACAAACTGACACATATTTAACCCTTTCCCTCATATAGACGCTTTCTGCAGCAGACGGCTTTTAGAAAACGTAGTGACAAAAGAAGAAATTTCTCAAAACAAGCAATTTTTTCCTTTTGCCACAATGTTTTCCACTTTTAGACATAGGTTATCCATTCAATTATAGAGATTTTCTATTTTTGGACAAAATATGTTCAAAGTAGTCTGCTGCAGAATTGTCGTATGAGGGAAAGGGTTAATACAGTAGATCACTTTTGGAAAAAGGTTGACACGAGGAGAAAGTGGTCAGGACGACCAATCTCTTCTTTTGCTACCATCTTTGCAACTCTATTCAATAATTATAGTTTCATTCATAGAGATTTCCAACATTCTTACATAGAGTCAATATGTTTCAAAGCTGTCTGCTGCAGATCTTTAGAATGTAGGAAAGGGTTAACCCACATATAGATGCTTTCTGACACCTATGCAGCAGACGACTTTTGAAAACATGTTGGCAAAAGGAGAAATTGCTCAAAACGAGCAATTTCTTCATTTGCCAAAATGTTTTCAACTTTTTTCAGTTATTGTACCTTCATTAATAGAGATTTTCGAACATGCTTTCAAAGTTGTCTGCTGCTGGTTTGCTGTATGTGGGAAAGGGAGGGTTAAAAACAATTGTTTACCTGGATGATCTGTTGTCTGTTTTATCAGCTGTAGGTAGTATTCATTTCCGAGTGGTTCACTCTCCTGACTTTTCTGCATGACTGTTTGTATCATCTCATTGTGGTCCACTGATCCATACTCCCCTGAAATAAAAACATCCCATAATTACACCTTCATGTTGCCATGGAAACCAGAATTCGACAAACAATTGAATACTTAGAGCACACATTTGAAAGGATGACCAGTCTAACCACATCACAGAGGAAGTTGGTTGAAATTAGCCTATTCCTTAAACCTAATCAAAAACCAACAACGAATTTGCAGCAGACAACTGTGAAAGTATCTAGGCAAATATATAGAAAATCTTTACACATTATTATAAAGTATCTTTATTGAGAAAAAATATCAAAACATTGTAGCAGAACTTCTTTGTCACAATGTTTTCTAAAGTGATCTGCTGCAGAATGCCAGAATGCTAAAGGGTTAAGAGGAGAAGCAATAACTATTGTTGACAATAAGTAATGACACATGAAAGACCGCAGACACAGTACAATATTACAGTTCACACATACCTATCCTACATGCAGATGCATTTTGACACATCTGCAGCAGATGAAACCTGAAAATATTGTGGTGGCAAAAAGAGAAATTGCTAAGTATGCTTCTTTTGTCACAATATCTTCAATTGTGTCCTTTTGCCACACTGTTTTCTGCTGCAGATACATTAAACTGCACCTGCTGGTAAGGGGCCAGGCATTCCTACTCAGTTCTGGGAAAAATACGAAAATTCTGAATACTAAAACTGTTTGTTTTAAGAGAGATAGAAAATACAATGAGTAAAGGAATTTCTCCTATTCATTATTTACCCGAGTCAATGACACCAGAGAATATGAGAATAGAGTTGAACACTTTGAGGGAAAGTTCTTCTAGGCTCTGATCTTGCATCACTGTTAGGGACTGTTTCAACGCCACTTTACAGAACGACCAGTAATTGACATCGAACATCCCGATATTTCCGCCAGCGTAACAACTTCGTAGTCGCTCCATCTTTGATTTGGTGATTCTGAAAACAAATGAAATCAGTAAATGTTTAACCCTTTTCCCACTTGCAGACACTTTTCAATGCAATATTGGTTAATAATCACCCAAGGAACATAGTGCAATATAATTATTTTCTTATCAGTACAGCACCTCTGGTTTAGGAGAAGTTTCTTTAAATTGTTTGAAGGAATATATGAACAGAAGGCCAGACAATGATAATAATAATGATCACAATAGCTCAACCTGCACAAGCTAAAAATGATGAGTTGAGCAGCCATCAATAGAGACCCTTTTCAGACGGTGTGGATGTGCAAGCTGGCCGTGCTCTATACTAGTTACACAGGTTTAACTAACAGGTTCTGGCAGCTAGAACAGATTGATACATTATTAAACAGTTTTTTCAGTTATATCATGGTGCCCGACCAGTTCACTTGACCATCATAATGACTTAAGTCAATCATTAGAAAGAACTGATTGCTGCGTCAGGGTTCAAAGTCAAAATGGATAGAGAATCTCACCGTCTGAGTGTATTTTTGAAGAAACTTGAATCTCTGTCTTGTATAGGTCTATTTAATAGGCGGGTTTCTGAGAGACTGCGTCTCGCACGAACAAGGTCTTCGTATAACTTCAACTTCTCCTCATCCGTCATCTTCATCTGTAATGTTACAGTAGTCATGTGTCATAAACCCTTTCCCACATACAGCATATATTAAGCAGAAGCCCTTGTTAAAATCTCAGCAAATATATAGAAAAATCTCTATAGATGAAAGTACAGTTTTTGAAAGGAATTGAAAACATTGCGGCAAATGTGAAAATTGCTCATTATGAACACTTTCTCCTTATGAAATAATGATAAAGATATCTACTGCATCCTTTTGGATAGTTTATGATGCATCAATTTATTCACCTTATCTTTGGCCTTTTAATAATCACACCTGTTCAAATTAGAAAGGAGCAAGAAAATATATGATTTACAAGAAGACTTCAGCTGCTTAATAATATTCTTGTTTCTAATTAAAAGAAAATTTCATGCCAACCATTACTATTACATACTAAAACAATAATTCTTAACTAAATTATTTTCATCAACGATTAAAATACTTTTTAAAATGTGTTTAATTAATGGTATAAAAAAAGAAATCCAAAGTTTCACTATGATTTAAACATTACAAGAATATCTATAAAACCTGATAAAATACTACAATGGGAGAGAGTCAATTTAACCTAGACTAGCTGTTTATATTCTAATGTGAGATCTGATCAGAGCTTATATGGTTTAAAGTGATAGAATAAATATTTAAACTAAAGCACTTTATTGTACAGTGTATTCAAGACCCTGATTATAATTATGATGGCAGTCTAAATTATAGTTATACACCATGTAATGACGAGTCCAACCCTCTGTCACAATCGGTAACTTAACCAATAATGATAATTGGCATTTATTCATTTGCCTGTTTTGAAAAATATCTAAGGAAAAAATTGAGCTTAAGCTTAAAATGTTACAGGATTTTGACAAAGAGTTGAAAGAATTGATGAAAAAGGAGATCTTGTTTGTTTGTAGCAATTTGTCATTTATCCACATTGAATGTTTTCAAAAGCAATCTGCTGCTAAGATTTTCAAATATCAGGTAAAAGTTTTACCTATGGGTACTCCCTTTTTAATTGGCATTGTCAACATAAGACCAAAACCTTTTATTTTTAAAGCTGAACCCTTATTATACATAATTTATGCAAACAGTTAGACCTTGCTTAATGACAATGACTCCCTAAATGAAACAGACAACTTTTCAAAGATGTTGCAAAATAAAAGATTAATTGATTATTATAAATCAGGAGGTTCCATTAATGGTTTCTAAAATATCTCAGCATTATAAAAACAAACTTAACTTTCATATAAAATATTAATTTGAAGAAACTTTCAATTTGGAAGACTGTCTTAAGTATTAGGTCTTGGACAGTGTTCTGGGTACCTATTAACCCTTTCCCTCATATAGACGCCTTCTGACGCCTCTGCAGCAGACGGATTTTTGAAAACATAGTGACAAAAGAAGAAATTGCATAAAACGTGCAATTTCTCCTTTTGCCACAATGTTTTCCACTTTTAGTCATAGGTTATCCATTCAATTATGGAGATTTTCTATTTTTTGACAAAATATGTTCAAAGTCGATTGCTGCAGAATTGTCGTATGAGGGAAAGGGTTAAGCTGCTAGGTTTTATATTTGTGTTCATTTTTATGCATGAATCTTAATTAACACTTTAACCAACATATAACAAATCTACTGCAAGTGACTTAAAACACCTCTATAAATGATTGAATACTGATTGAATAAAGTTAAACAAATTGTGGCAAACGGTGAATTTGGTTATAACTGAAATTTCTTTTGCTACAATGATTTCAATTATCTTCAAGTCATGTTGTCATTTGTAAAGATTTGCAATATTTTTGTCTTGGAGTTTTTCAAAATAATTGAATGAAGATGTGTCCAATGTGGGAAAGGGCCAAAGTTGCATATTGTAAAATAAGCAAAACCTGCCATGTAAAGCAGGATATGTGTGAAAATATCAGACCTCAACCAAACATCTTCACAAAGACTGACCCTAATGAACATTTCTAAAATCGTTCCCTGGACATACAACGAATCTGCAGCAGACAACTTTGAAAACATCTTTGCCAAACTATGAAAAATCTCTATAAATTAAATTATAATAATTGAATAAATTTGAAAACATTTGCAAAAGGATAAATCATTCATTATAAGCAATTTGTCCTTTTACCACAATGTTTTCAAATGTCGTCTGCTGCAAATGCTGCAAATGGGTCTGCATGAGGAAAAGATTTAAACAAAATCACCAAAGCACAAAATAAAGGTCACACTCAGCATCTGAAGCAGAAAAGCATACAAGGCACCGAAAGATGCGTTGTTATTAAAAAACAATTATTATTTTCTGGGTTATTACAGTACTAGCTAGCCAGGGTTTTTCTTCAAGAAAGCATCAGTTAACAATTTCATGATTCTGGATTAAACCCAAAGATTTTTCTGTAGGAGTTTGTTAATGCCAGAAAGAATTAGTTCACCACAAATTATGTAACTCTTTATACATACAATGTCGAACATGCGTCCATGCTGAAATTAGTCAAGTTATATAATATATTTAGATTTAAATCTAGTGTTTCATAATAGAAGGAACCTACTAAATTGGTGTTGTAATGTCTATTCCAAGCGGTTTATAAGGATATGAGCTTTGTCTAACAAGTTTGGGTCTTATTGCGTCTGTGCACAGTGAAGACTCAGGTCAGCTTGCGCATCTGCAGTCTCACCATAGCCTTCAGTGCCATGTACATGTTACACGTAACTTTTATCCTAGATGCAACTTTTTACAAAACAAGAGGGCCATGATGGCCCTGGATTGCTCACCTGATTTTTTTTTCTTCACTTTAGCTATATAAGCCCCGTCCCCTACCGGCCATAGTTTCTGACCAATCAAGTTGGCTTTAAGGAATCTGATATAGGGTCAATTATTTGAAAATCGGCCTGACACTTTTGGAGGAGAAGATTTTTTAAGTTTTCACTATAGCCATATAATGCAAAATAGCCCTGCCCACTGGCGGCCATGTTTTTCGACCAATCAACATGGCTTGAAGGAATCTGAAAGTGGGTCACTTAAAAAACATTTCTACAAAAATATTTGAAAATCGGCCTGACACTTTCAGAAGATTTTTTAAGTTTTCACTATAGCCATATAAGGCAAAATAGCCCATGTTTTTCGACCAATCAACATGGTTTGAAGGAATCTGATAGAGGGTCATCCAAGGAACATTTCTACAAAATTATTTGAAAATCTGCCAACCAGTTTGGGAGAAGAAGAATTTTGAAGTTATTTCAAATGTGAAGGAAATCTGGTGAGGTCATTGAGAGGATGCTTTCTGTGAAGTTTCATCCCAATTGACCCACTGGTTACTGAGGAGAAGTTGACGGACGACGCACAAAGGACGACGAACGCCGGAAAAAAGGCGATCACAATAACTCACCTTGAGCAAAGCTCAGGTGAGCTAAAATATAGAACTGTTTGCCCCATTAGTTTTCTGCCAATTTATGTTTAACATGATCCCATAAGACAGTCTATAAGGCCCTAAATCACTTTGATGAAGCTCATATGCTGTACACTGTCAACTATAATGTACGAATATCAATTCTTCAAAGCTAAAACAATTTGCTAATGTCACTCACTTCAGCTACCAACACCAGGATTAAAACGTCAACTCTATTGGGGGCGCAGTGACCGCGTCATGAAACTATTGTGTCCTACAACTCGGCTTGTCTTAACAATTGATATTTCATTGATGACGAGCACATTATACATTAAATTGCAAACTTTATATAGGATTTCAATAGGCATTATAATAAAGGTGCTCCTTTTCAAACTTGTCCTTGATCACCTTAATTCTTTCCCTAATAAAGATGACTATAAACAAATGTATTTTGACACATTTACAGCAGAGCACTTTTCATTTATAGATATTTTCCATATTTTTGCAGAGGTATAATTTTTTAAATTGTTGTATTGCTTGTACTGCGGTGATAAAGCCAAAAAGACTTTAGTGCCTCTAACAGCAATGTCGGCACAAATGGGTTTAGTTGCGCTTCAGGGCAGTGAGGACCCCAACATGCATTTGCATACACACAGTATTGTTAGATACTTCAGCCTAAGAAGTAACTTCAGACTCAAAACTAGAATAGTAGCATGACAAATTCTACTCCCATACACCTTTATGGTATGTAGAAAGAGAGATACAGTAAGACCCCTTTTTAACCCTTTCCCTCATATGACAATTCTGCAGCAGACGCCTTTGAACATATTTTGTCAAAACATAGAAAATCTTTATAATTGAATGGATAACCTATGACTAAAAGTGGAAAACATTGTGGCAAAAGGAGAAATTGCTCATTTTGAGCAATTTCTTCTTTTATCACTATGCTTTCAAAAAGCCGTCTGCTGCAGAGGCGTCAGAAAGCGTCTATATGAGGGAAAGGGTTAACTCATTACAATGCAATTGTTCCACATTAACCCTTCCCCACACGTAGATGCATTTTGCAGCAGACTTTAGTCTTGAAAACATTTTGGCAAATGGAATTTTTTTTCATGATGAGCAATTTCTCCTTTTGCCATGGTATTTTCAAATTTATTCAATAATTGTTCCATTATATACAGAGTTTCCATATTTTTGACTTAATATTTTCAAAGTTGTCTGCTGCTGTTTTATTGTATGTGGGAAAGGGTTAACTCATCATTAGGAAATGATTGAAAAAGCAGGACAAACTTTTTTTATAAAGAAGACTAGAAAATAATGACATTGTACCTTTTCCCTGATATGGTATTTAACAAAGTTCCCAGTAAATGTTAAAATATAGTATGAATATAGAGTCTAAATAAAAATTGCTAAAAATGAGCAACTTCTCATTTTCCCTCAATGTTTTCAAAAATTGACAAATGTATATGACTGTGTCTGTAGTCCATATCAGGGAACTATTAACCCTTTCCCATATACAACAAATCTGTAGCAGATGACCTTGAAAACAAATTGATAAAATCTTGAAAAATCTCCATTAATTAATGAGAGTTGTATTATTCAATAGAGTTGAAAAAAAATTGTCATAAAGTTTTCAAAAGTCATCTGCTGCAGAGGCATCTAAAAGCGTCTGTATGAGGGAACTGGTTAAATAATTCATAGAAATACAGTTGAGAGCTGTTGGTGCAATTATCCATGTATACTTACTGTATGTGATGTAAAGAACAATAATCAGGATATGAGGTAAAGGATTAATTAAATTTACCCTTTCCCACATACAATATATTTGCAGCAGACTACTTTGAAAACATCTAACAACAAGATTGAGAGCCATGATGGCTCACCTGAGTTATGCAATATTAATTGTAATGCAGTCAGGAAAGCTAATACAAGAGGCCCAATGAGCAATTTCCCCTTTTGACACAATGATTTCAACAGTGTTGAATAATTATGCTTTCTCATTGATAGAGATTTTCCTTATTATTGCCTAGATGTTTCAAAGTCGTCTGCTGCAGATTTGTCATATGTGGAAAAGTGTTAAGTTAAAACTCATTCCTATTATTCTATAATAATAATTCGAGTAAAACTGGGGTTGATCTGACAATGGCTAACATATTTTATCCCTTTCCCACATACAGACAGGTGTTGACGCCTCTGCAGCAGACGACTTTTGAAAACATTATGACACAAGGAGAAATTACCAATTTCAACTTTTGCCACAACTTTTCCAACTCTATACAATTATTATACTTTTCATTTACATAGATTTTTCATATATATGGCAGTATGTTTTCAAAGCTGTCTGCTGCAGATTTGTTGTATGTAGGAAAGAGTTAACCCTTTCCCTTGCTTTCTGATGCCTCTGCAGCAGACAGACTTTTGAAAACATAGTAACAAAAGAAAAATTGCACAAAACGTGCAATTTCTCCTTTTGCCACAATGTTATCCACTTTTAGTAATAGGTTATATATCCATTCAATTATAGAGATTTTCTATTTTTTGAAAAAATATGTTTGAAGTCGTCTGCTGCTGAATTGTTGTATGTAGAAAAGGGTTAAAGTAGTTATAAATATATCTTACTGTGGTTATCAACATTTCATGTTGAGATCAGAGATTCAACACAGGTGTGACACCACAAAATTGTGACATAATTAGAGTCACATCAAAAAAAATCCAATCTTCATAGATTTTTAAGACAATTTGTTTAAGCCTTTCCCTCATATAGACGCTTTCTGACGCCTCTGAAGCAGATGGCTTTTTGAAAACATAGTGACAAAAGAAGAAATTGCTCAAAATGAGCAATTTCTCCTTTTGCCACAATGTTTTCCACTTTTCGTCATAAGTAATCCATTCAATTATAGAGATTTTCTATTTTTTGACAAAACATGTTCAAAGTTGTCTGCTGCAGAATTGTCGTATGAGGGAAAAGGTTAACCCAGAAGTGTTCAAATATTCCCAGTTTTACTCTAGTTTGAGTCAATAGCTGAAATATGCATGTATGAATACTATTTATATAACAAATACTCCATTATTCCTAAGAACATTATCAAAAGTCAAGAGAACGTTTTCAGTAGTTGTATAGTTTCTGGACAAGAATAAAGTAAGTGTTGAAATTAAGTGACACAATAGATTCAAATTAAGTGCAGAAAACAGTATATTCACAAACGGGGCTACAATTGAAATTAAACCCTTTCTCACTTACATGTTTATACATATGCAGAAGACAACTTTTGAAAACCATTTAGCAAAGTGAAAAATTGTTCATCATGAAGCAATTTCTCCTATTGGCATGATGTTTATAGATGACTTAAAAGTTGTCTGCTGCAGATTTATTGTATGTGGGAAAAGGGTTAATGTTAGAATCATTTTATTTTGGATGCCTGTGAGTTAGTAAATGCATGACAGACGGACAGACATATAGAGGACAGAGAACCTATTATGTCATCCTGGCCAGGCAGAACAGACAAAAAGGGTGTGTCAATGCTTGTTGAGTATCAGGAAGCAGGCATTGAGATCGAATAACAGAAGTTATAAGAACTTATTTCATGATAGATGTAAATTAAACATTAAGTTCAAAGATCTTTGCCCATCAATATCTCTTTTATTACTCCATTAACCCTTTCCCTCATACGACAATTCTACAGCAGACGACTTTGAACATATTTTGTCAAAACATGGAAAATCTCCATAATTGAATGGATAACCTATGACAAAAAGTGGAAAACATAGGGGCAAAAGGAGAAATTGCACGTTTTGTGCAATTTCTTCTTTTGTCACTATGTTTTCAAAAAGCCGTCTGCTGCAGAGGCGTCAGAAAGCGTCTATATGAGGGAAAGGGTTAAAGGCAATGTGGTGGCACTCAAAAATCCCGTCTAACTGAGGTAGTTCTTTATCCTTTCCAACAAACAGAAAATCTGGAGCAATTTTTTCCTTTTTTTCTTTGAAAACATCTTGGGAGAAATAGGAACAATCTATATTTGAATCAAAGAATAGTTTTAATCGAATTGAATCATTATAGAAAAAGAGAAATTGCTCATTATGAGCGTCAGTACCAAAAACATAAAGATTGATTGCAAGTAAGGATTTCAGAACATTGTCTGGAGCTAACAAACAAATGTTTGGCAAGCTGCAAGAATATTCCACTGTGCCATGAAATTAAGTGAGCTATAATTGAAAATGAAAAGATGAAGCAACTATGGAGCATTTGTTACAAAACACAAGTCATTTTACCCATTCCTAACATAACTGCACCAGAATACAATGATTTTCCTGGATCGCTCACATGAGTTATAATCATCAATTTATCTTGCATAAGAAAAAAAAAAAAAATTTTCAATTGGGTTGGGAACGATGATTTTTTTTTCAACTCTACACAAATTAAGAAATCTGTTAGAAGGCCACCGAATTAAGTAACATTCCTTCAAAATCACATAACATTTTAGCCTGCAGATTCTGAATAATCAAAATGG
This sequence comes from Serripes groenlandicus, assembly GCA_031761405.1. Classification (NCBI taxonomy): domain Eukaryota; kingdom Metazoa; phylum Mollusca; class Bivalvia; order Cardiida; family Cardiidae; genus Serripes; species Serripes groenlandicus. The sequence goes on from JASEVX010000001.1 coordinate 55,453,270, forward strand.
CAGAATTACAGCTAACATTTGGAGGCCATGTTATTTATATTCACAAAACAGCACAGGTTGGGGAAATCTGGAAGAAGTTATTCAATGGAATATTCCTTGAGGCCAATTTTTTTTTTTTATTTTGAAATTTAATCAAATGAGGCATTTTATGGATTTGTTTTAATTAACATAATGTTTGAGGAACCCTGCAGGGTGGACTCAAACAATATCTCTTTATTTAAAATAGGAAGATGAGGATTTTTTAATTCTGCAATTTATTAAGCATTAAAGGCAAAAAATACCGTCACTTTTTTTTATAAACAATAAATTTGGTTATTTCTCTCGCGGATCAATTGTGTCTAAAATATTAGAAGATTTTAGCATTTACAGCCATTTATGATAAGACCCACCCCTGGCAGACATGTGGTTTGACGAATTACCTGTCTTCAAAGACTCAGGTGAGTTACTTTGGCTTGCTGACAAGATATCTTAAGATACCTATTCTTTAGGTTTTCTATTGAAACCTTGATGCCAAAGATTTTTTAAGACAAAGGATATAGAGAAGAAAATTGCTACAGGTTTTCGTCTCAATGGGGCCAATGGTTACACAGGAGAAGATGCTTCAATCAAACTATTGTCCGATGCTGGACACAGGGTGATCAATATAACTCACCTTTAGCACTTTGTACTTAGATGACGTTTACTTAAATATGTTAACCAAGTATGTTGAAAATGGGTTCAATATGAGTTAATTCCATGATACAACTAATATAATCTAGAACAAGACAATGTAGAGTCGTTACCAAAAACCTCACCTTTTTCACAGTCTAAAATGGGCAAACATAAAAAAATAATGAATGATTATGAACAATGAATGATAATGAAATAATGAATGACTATGAATAAAGAGTAATAATGACGACTGTATGATAAGGATAATAGGTGGAGCTATGTCATAGAAAATACCAACCAACTTTTAACCCTTTCTCATATACAACAAATCGTCAGCAGACGACTTTGAAAAGGTCTCTTCAAAAATATGAAAAATCTCTATAATTGTACGTACAGTTACTGAAATAAGTTGTAAACATGGTGGCAAAATGAGAAATTGCTCTTTTTGAGCTTTTTCTCCTTTTGCCAGAATGTTTTCAATAGTCATCTGCTGCAGAAGCATCAAACTGCGTCTGTATGTGGTAAAGGGTTATGACTTTGACAGAGAGCCATATTAGGATAATTCTACTGACTTTTGACAAACAATATATTTCTCATTGTTAATCTGAGCCCTTTCTCCATTGCAGATGCATTTTGAGCATATACAGACGACTGGCAAATGAAGAAATTGCTCAAGATGACCAATTATTAGCAATTTCTGTTTTTGCCACAATGTTTTTTCAACTTTTTGCCATAAGTATCTCTTCACTAATGGAATTTTTCATATGTTTTCATGTAAGATTTCAAAGTCATTTGCTGCAGAAATGTTGTATGTGTGTAAAGGTAACTAAACTCTATGTTATGCCTTTCCCTCATACATCAATTATTTAGCAGACAACTTTGAAAACATACCCAAATATTTTGGAAACTCCCTCTAAATGAAAGTACAATACTTGAATCGAGTTTAAAATATTGTGACAAAAGAAGAAATTGCTCGTTTTGAGCAATTTCTTCTTTTGTGACAATGTTTTCAAAAAGCTGTCTGCTGCTGAGGCATCAGAAAGCATCTATATGAGGGAATGGGTTAACCCAAAATGACCTCAAATGAATCTTCTCATAGAGACAAGCTATTTTGAGCACTCACAATAAAGGCTTTGAATTTTCATACCTTTTACCACTATGTTCAAAAGTTATGTTTTCATAAGCTGTCAGTAAAACAATGTATGTTTATAATGTTGATGATTGTCATGACAAGTGTTTAACTATCAGTCAGGTCCTCTATCTATGCTGTATGTAAATACATGTATTCACATCAATTCTCAAAATAAAGGTGACAAGTGTTGAGATGTTACAAATCAAATTAGTACTTTTTACTTTTATCAACAACTTAAGCTTTGTACAACAGTTCCTGAGCTTAAAGTTCCACAATTATAATTTTAAAATTCTGTTCTATCTATAACTTATAAGCAACAAAAAGTTAAAAACATTTAAAAGATCAACCAAAAACGTTGTTCACATGAAAAAACTAAATGAAATTAAATCCTGAAAGACAACATCATGATCATAGCAATAGAGGAAATAAAACACAATCACCTTGAGACAAATACTGATACATTAAATCCTTTAATACATTCAGACGCATTTTGACTCATCTGCAGCAGACAAAGTTTGAACAAATAGTGGCAAATTGAAAACTGCTCATAAAATGTAATTTCTAGTTTTGCTACAATCTTTTCCATTCTCTTCAATAATTGAACTATCTTTTATAGATATTTTCTAAAGTTGCATATCTATATTTTCAAATCTATAAAGATATTTTACAATAATTTATAAAGATTTTCCATATTTTCGCTAGATGTTTTCAAAGTCGTCCACTGCAAATGTGTTTTATGTGGAAAAGGGTTTAATATGCAAACTTTTATCGAAAGCAATAGCTTAACCCATTCCATCATAAAGACGCTTTCTGACGCCTCTGTAGCAGACGGCTTTTTGAAAACATAGTGACAAAAGAAGAAACAAATTGAGCAATTTCTCCTTTTGCCACAATGTTTTCCACTTTTAGTCATAGGTAATCCATTCGATTATAGAGATTTTCTATTTTTTGACAAAATATGTTCAAAGTCGTCTGCTGCAGAATTGTCCTATGAGGAAAAGGGTTAATTAATTTCAAACTTTTTCAGGTATCATCTTGAACTATTTAAGTAACCGCTCTATAAGTCCAGCATATCTACAATAGAAATTATGGCTGAAACAGAATTGCTCATTCTGTCTTTTTCTATTATGTTCTAAACTAACTTTACATTAAATTGGTCCTTAATTAATTAACCCTTTCCCACATACAGACGCTTTCTGACACCTCTGCAGCCAACATTTGAAATCATTGTGGCAAAGCAGATTTATTATGTATAATGTACAATTTCACCATTTGCCACAATGATTTCAACTTCATCTAATGATTTATAGAGAATTTCTATATTTTTGCCAAGATATTTTCAAAGTCGTCTGCTGCAGATTTGCTGTATGTGGGAAAGAGTTCAGCTTTATCAGTAACGTATATTAGACTGCACACTGAGTACCAACACCATTCAATACAGAAGTCAAAACTGTGTTTATATTCAAATTAAAAATCATAATCTCTACACATGAAATTATCAATATTGAGTGAAGTTGAAAACATTGTGGCAAAAGAAGGGATTGCTCATTATGAGCAATTTCTTCTTTTGCCACAATGTTTTCAAAAGTCGTCTGCAGCAGATGTGTCAATTGGTTTAAGTCTGTGAATATGATATGAAAGATAGAAACTTATCTCATTAATGAAGAAAAAACAATACAAACTTCTTTGAAAGGGAACATAATTTAATCTGCTGACCACAGTTTTGACTTCAATGTATTCAGTTGCCGATTATATAACACAGATACCACTGGATACACAGTGTATACATATTGTTACGTAGATTATAAGTTACAATAATACACATGTGTAAGGATCTACATACCTTTTTAACGCCCTCATAGTCCGGTTTCAACCATGCTGAATGGCCCGGGGAATAACTTGCAATCAAGTTGCCTAAATCTTCCTTGTGGTTCGTCTCAAACATGAAGCACCTCTGTGGACAATCTTTCGCGACATCATTCTTCAACTCCATAGTAACATAGTTATCATTAGGGTCCAGCGCTATCGATTCAATTTCCCCGTACTTGAAGTCATGTAGAACTTTCTTGTCCTTGGCTCTGACGAACTTTACACCGTCCATATTTATGGCAAGCAAAGCATCATGGGAATGAGACCATAAGCCTTTGTGAAGTATTGGGAAAAGGGTGCATCCGTATAACGCAAACTGTTTAACGATGGTGAGGTACCAGACTTTGGATTCTAATTCAGACTTGCATTGGCCATAGTGCTGCAATGAAAACAAATACAATTGTGTTTGACCTATGAACGCAAACTGTTTAACGATGGTGAGGTACCAGACTTTGGATTCTAATTCAGACTTGCATTGGCCATAGTGCTGCAATGAAACAAATACAATTGTGTTTGACCTATGAACGCAAACTGTTTAACGATGGTGAGGTACCAGACTTTGGATTCTAATTCAGACTTGCATTGGCCATAGTGCTGCAATGAAACAAATACAATTGTGTTTGACCTATGAACGCAAACTGTTTAACGATGGTGAGGTACCAGACTTTGGATTCTAATTCAGACTTGCATTGGCCATAGTGCTGCAATGAAAACAAATACAATTGTGTTTGACCTATGAACGCAAACTGTTTAACGATGGTGAGGTACCAGACTTTGGATTCTAATTCAGACTTGCATTGGCCATAGTGCTGCAATGAAACAAATACAATTGTGTTTGACCTATGAACGCAAACTGTTTAACGATGGTGAGGTACCAGACTTTGGATTCTAATTCAGACTTGCATTGGCCATAGTGCTGCAATGAAACAAATACAATTGTGTTTGACCTATGAACGCAAACTGTTTAACGATGGTGAGGTACCAGACTTTGGATTCTAATTCAGACTTGCATTGGCCATAGTGCTGCAATGAAAACAAATACAATTGTGTTTGACCTATGAACGCAAACTGTTTAACGATGGTGAGGTACCAGACTTTGGATTCTAATTCAGACTTGCATTGGCCATAGTGCTGCAATGAAACAAATACAATTGTGTTTGACCTATGAACGCAAACTGTTTAACGATGGTGAGGTACCAGACTTTGGATTCTAATTCAGACTTGCATTGGCCATAGTGCTGCAATGAAACAAATACAATTGTGTTTGACCTATGAACGCAAACTGTTTAACGATGGTGAGGTACCAGACTTTGGATTCTAATTCAGACTTGCATTGGCCATAGTGCTGCAATGAAACAAATACAATTGTGTTTGACCTATGAACGCAAACTGTTTAACGATGGTGAGGTACCAGACTTTGGATTCTAATTCAGACTTGCATTGGCCATAGTGCTGCAATGAAACAAATACAATTGTGTTTGACCTATGATCTGAAAACAGGAAACCATCCATAGCACATTTTAACCTTTCCCAAATACAACAAATCTGCTGCAGATGATTTTGAATACATCTAGGTAATAATAATGAAAATGTCAATTGATGAAAGTACAGTTTTAGAAGACTGTAGAAAATTTTATGGGAAAAGGAGAAAATTTGCTCGTTCAAAACAATCTCTCATTTGTCCATGTTTCTAAAGTCGTCTGCTTATAATCTGCAGCAGACGACATTGAAATCATATAGTTAAAACCATGAAAAATCATTTCTTAAGTTCTCAAGTTCATTTTTCAAATACAGTTGAAAACATTGTGGCAAAAGGAGAAATTGCTCATCATGAGCAATTTCCCCTTTTGACACAATGTTTTCAAAAGTCGTCTGCTGCAGAGGCATCAGAAAACGTCTATATGACTGTGGGAGAGCGTTAAAGCGATATAAGAGATCTATAAAAGGAACATATTTAGTGTTCTAATAACCCTTGTTTACCTGATAGAAGAACTGTTTGGGTAATAAGAAAGGCATATTGTAAGGAACAGTCCTGCTTACTCTACCCTTATTTGAGACTCCCATTGTTTGGAAAGGGATCGTTTATCTCTCTTTTTTATATATATGACTGTAGACAGAATTATTGTTAGTCAATTATTCAATTATTTCCAATTATTTTTTATCAGATTTCATTACTTTAACTGATTGAATATTTTCAGAATTAGCTTTAAAATGTCTGGCAAAAGATGAAAACGTCTGGAAAATTGAAAGTTATGATTTTGAAACACGAGTTTTGATCACTTTTTGCTTTACTCATATTATTAATTTAATCAGAAGACTTCTGTCTACACTCACATCATTTAATGTCTTCTGTTTTCAGGAAACAATCGAAAAACCAATTCAATATGGCATTTTCTTTGAAATAATATCCCTTTAACCATTTCCCACATACAACAAATCTGCAGCAGACCGCTTTGAAAACATCTGGTCAAAAATATGGAAACTCTATGAATGTAAGACCAATTATTGACAAAAAGATGAAAACATTGTAGTAAAAGAAGAAATTGCTTGTTTTGAGCAATTTCATCTTTTACCACTTTATTTTTAACAGTTGTCTCTTGCAGAAGCGTCAAGAATGCATCTATATTTGGGAAAGGGTTAAAACTGGTTGGTTTTTTGGGGGTGTTTTAAATATCATTTTATACAAATTGAACCCTTATCAAGCAATACAGAATCAATTTTGAATGAACTTCACGAACAACAATGCAATACATGTGTCTCCAATTATGAAGTTTGATAAGAATGCATACAGTGCTGAAATGGAACATACTATTGAAGCATCTGTAGCTGACAACTTTTGAAAACATTCTGACAATAAGAGAGATTGCTCATAATGAGCAATTTCTGCTTTTGCCACACTCTGTTCAACATTTTCAATAATTCTATTTCAATATAATAGAAACCTTCATTATTTTTGTGTTTAACCCTTTCCCTCATATGGCAATTCTGCAGCAGACGACTGAACATATTTTGTCAAAAAGTAGAAAATCTCCATAATTGAATGGATAACCTATGACAAAAAGTGGAAAACATTGTGGCAAAAGGAGAAAATGCACGTTTTGTGCAATTTCTTCTTTGGTGACTATGTTTTCAAAAAGCCGTCGGCTGCAGAGGCGTCAGAAAGCGTCTATATGAGGGAAAGGGTTAACGCTTTCCCACATACAATAAATCTGCAGCAGACAACTTTGAAAATATAAAGCCAAAAATATAAAAAAATTCTACATATGGAAAGAATGAATGTATATTGTTTTATGGCGCATCGACAGCTAAGGTCATTTAGCGCGCAATTAAATTTAAGTATTCATGATCCCTGGGTAAACAAACCAGTACTAGGTTAGAAAATGTGCCTTGCCCAAGGGCACTCCACCATGACCGTAGTGCCGCGACTGGGGATCGAACCCGGGACACCCGGTTTCGAAATCCCCGACGCTAACCACTCGACCACAGCGGATTCCCTACATATGGAAGTATTATCATTGAAAAGGGTTGAAAACTTTGTGGTAAAAGGAGAATTCTCTAATTATGAGCAATTTCTTTTTTTGTTACAATGTTTTCAAAAGTCGTCTGCTGCAGGGTTAAATAGTTTCAGGCATTTACTGCAGATTTGTTGTCTGCAAATAAGAAGAATTATAGTTTGACAAGAACTTTGACGGAGAAATTGCACACACTAATAAAACATCTACCATATTTCAAGTTATCAAAACTATCTTACTTTATGTGCTGACTGTACTTCTTCACTCCAGTCTCGACCTGGAACGTTAAGTATCCGCCGACACAAGTACTGTTCCACCTCACGGTAACGCATGTTTTTACCGTCCTCATAGTTGCCGAGGATAACTTGGGCCTGCAGACCCGCCAACTGGAGGGCAACCTTGTCTGACACTGAAAATTCGTCCTGTCGAAATAAATGGTATTGCCTCAAAATATTGACCTAATCCTGATCTTAATACAAATACAGTCAAACCTGTGCTAAAGACCACCTTTGTTTATAGCGACCAATGACTCATGTTCTAGACGAATGACCCTGTGATTAAAGACCACCTGTGAACAAGAACCAGATAGCTCTCTTCCCATGGGTGGTCTGTAAACACAGGTTTGACTGTACATTAATTATAATGACAAGCACATATTTTTTATATCAAATTTATGTTTTGTTTTTATAAATATACACATAAAAGGACATTTTCCGCATACAGACACTTTTTGATGCTTCTGCTGCAGACAAATTTGGAAAACTGTGACAAAAGGAGAAATTGCTCAAAACGAGCAATTTCTCCTTTTGCCACAATATTTTCAACTTTTTTCATAAACTGTAACTTTATTCATAGAAATTTGCCATGATTTTGCCAAGATATTTTCAAAGTTGTCTGCTGCAGATTTGTTATATGTAGGAAAGGGTTAAATGAAAGTATAATTGTTGAATCAAGTTGAAAACATTGTGAAAAGAGAAATTGCTTATTGTGAGTAGTTTGTACTTTCGTCACAATGGTTTCAGAAGTTGTCTGCTGTATATACATCAGAATGCATTTGAATGCGGAAAAAGGATTATAGATCACATCTCTGATTATTTGTCTGACGAAGACAAGATCTGTGAGGTTATTATTTCTAGCTATTGGCAGACAGCATAAGTATGTATTCTTTTCAACACTTATATTTATTTATATAAGAGCTGCAATCTATCGTGTTTTTCTTCATTCATCATCAGCCTGATTTCTTTCCAATTTCCATCTAGGCTAACTTTGAAAGCATTGATACAGAATTGGTATATAGTTCATTACTGTAAATGTGTTTCACTACAGGATTACCAATCCTTTCCCACATACAACAGATCTGTAGCATAAACAAGAGGGCCATGATGGCCCTTGAATCGCTCACCTGTTGTTTTTTTTTTCACTTTAGCTATATAAGCCCCGCCCCCTGGCGGCCATAGTTTCCGACGAATCAACTTGGCTTGAAGGAATCTGATAGAGGGTCACCCTAGGAACATTTCTACAAAATTATTTGAAAATCGGGCCGACACTTATGGAGAAGAAGATTTTTTAAGTTTGCACTATAGCCATAAAAGGCAAAAAAGCCCCGCCCCATGGCGGCCATGCTTTTTGACCAATCAACAGGGCTTGAAGGAATCTGATAGAGGATCACCCAAGGAACATTTCTACAGAATTATTTGAAAATCGGCCTGACACTTTTGGAGGAGAAGATTTTTTAAGTTTGCACTATAGCCTAATAAGGCAAAATAGCCCCGCCCACCCTGGCGGCCATGTTTTTCGACCAATCAACATAGCTTGAAGGAATCTGATAGAGGGTCACCCAAGGAACATTTCTACAAAATTATTTGAAAATCGGCCTGACACTTTTGGAGGAGAAGATTTTTTAAGTTTTCACTATAGCCATATAAGACAAAATAGCCCCGGCCCCCCCTGGCGACCATGTTTTTTGACCAATCAACATGGCTTGAAGGAATCTGATAGAGGGTCATCTAAGGAACATTTCTACAAAATTATTTGAAAATCTGCCAACCAGTTTGGGAGAAGAAGAATTTTGAAGTTTTTTCGGTTTTGTTGCCATGGAAACCAGAATTTTGCATGGATCCCAAAAATTTGAAGGAATTCTGGTGAGGTCATTGAGAGGATGCTTTCTGTGAAGTTTCATCCAAATTGACCCACTGGTTACTGAGGAGAAGAAGTTGACGCACGACGCACGACGCACGACGGACAAAAGGCGATCACAATAACTCACCTTGAGCAAAGCTCAGGTGAGCTAAAAAATGCAAGATATTAATATGGAAATTACAAATGCCACTTTTAACAATTTTTCAGTTATATCTTGTATGTTATAATTGATTATATTTTAAGCATTGTGGAAAAAGGAGCAATTGCTAATTATGAGCAATATTGGTTTTGCAACAATGTTTTCAAAAGACGTCTGATGAATATGCATCAAAATGGGGTCTGCATGTGGGAAAGGGTTGATTTTACAGCCAATGTATACTCAGACCAGCTCTACCTACTGTTTGAATAATAAAAACATCAAAAGTAACTACACATTTTAGACAAGATTCCTAAATACAACAAATCTGCAATGAAATTCTTTATAAATAAAAGTTTGATTAAAGTTAAAAAACATTGTGGCAAAAGGAGAAATTTATCCTTATCAGCAATTAATCCTTTAGCCACAATGATTTCAAGTGTTGTCTGCTTCATAAATGTCAGAATGCGTCTACATGAGGGAAGGGTAAGTCAGTAAATGAAAGCATGAGTGACAAACAGACAGACAGATGACTGTGTGAAATAATCTGGAGGTTACTGCATGAGGGAAAGGGTAAGTCGGTAAGTGAAAGCATGACTGACAAACAGACAGACAGATGACTGTGTGAAATAATCAGGATGTGTCTCCCTGCCAAGGCAAATGACACAAAAAATAAACATTTCATCTTTTTCAAATACATTTTTCACTAAATCTATCGAAAATTATAGGTCTTAAAGTATGACCCCCCCTAAAAAATAATGAAAGAAGTTGTTTTCTTTGCTTTTTATAATATAAAATAAGTAGATCAATATTAAATTACCAGACAGACTGACACATTTTGTCTATAGGCTTGTTGTTTAGAGACCTATTGTTTTTATCATACTTCTATCCTATTAAAAACAAGTTGTTCTTTTTCTCTGTGACAGAACGTGTGGCTCCAGAGCTTAGATAAGGATAATTTAATAAATCATTGATCCACAATATCTTGCTTATAACTCAATTAAACCCTATGTTGTGGGTACTTAAAAAATATTCTCACTGAGGTGATTATTTTGAGTACCCACAACGTAGGATTTGGAGATCTAATAAAGATTTTGGACATGAAAACAATCTCTTATCCCATGCTCACGGCTACAGACTAATCAATTTTCTCCCACAACCATCCTACATGTTATCATGGTAATCTTGTAAATTGATAGTTATGTGAAAGTGCTACTGAATGTTCACCAATCTTCTCATATCTCAAATATAACAAATAGATTTGTATACAGCTGGATAAATTCATACATTTGGGCATCAACTTTATACATAAGATGTGTTTGTTTGTTTGTTTTAAAATCTTTACTTGTCTCTAAAACCTAATGTTGTTAGTTTCAAAAGAAATGTCTCAATGAGCTGTTTCAATTGAGAACCCAGAACATTGGATTAATTTGGTTTTAACCCTTTTCCTCATATAGACACCTTCTGATGCTCTGCAGCAGACAGCTTTTGAAAACAATGTGACAAAAGGATAAATTGATCAAAAACAAGCAATTTATCCTTTTGCCACAATATTTTCAACTTTTTTCAGTAATTATTTCTTTATTTATAAAGATTTTCCATGTTTTGCAAAGATGTTTTTCGAAATCATCTACTGCAAATTTGCTGTATGTGGGAAAGGGTTTAACCCAATGTTGTTGGTTTCAAAAGAAATGTTTCAATGAGCTGTTTCAATTGAGAACCCAGTATTGCGTGGCATCTCCCTATCTAGGACTCGTCATATAACATGATATATATTCTGTATTCTGAATGAAAAATATACACAAAATATAATCAGTCTATATTCCAATCAGCTTGGATTTTAGAAATTATCAAACCCTTTCCCACAACGAAATTCTTTCTTCAGCCTCTGCAAGGAGATGTCTCTTGGAGACATTGTTGCCATTTATCACAGTTTTCAACTTTTTTCAATAATTGTACTTTCAATTAACCCTTTCCCTCATACGACAATTCTGCAGCAGACGACTTTGAACATATTTTGTCAAATAATGGAAAATCTCTATAGTTGAATGGATAACCTATGACTAAAAGTGGAAAACATTGTGACAAAAGGAGAAATTGCATGTTTTGTGCAATTTCTTCTTTTGTTACTATGTTTTCAAAAAGCCGTCTGCTGCAGAGGCGTCAGAAAGCGTCTATATGAGGGAAAGGGTTAAAGAGATATTCCATATTCTTGCTTAAAATTGATGTTTTCAATGTCTTCTGCTGCAGATTTGTTAAAAGGAAGACGAAACATTTTCAGTATTTTTTTTCTGTTTGTCACAGCCAACTGTTTTGTATAGAAATGAAAACTTTAGGCGTTTCGATATAGATGCCTCGAAAGTATATTCCAGTAAAAAAATCTCAATAGCCTTTCTTGGGAAGTCCGAGCTCTAGATAAGGGGCGTTTTGAATGTTCTAAAATCCTTATTTGACCCTTTTACCCCATGTAGTGGGTTCTCAAAAGAATCGTCTCAATGAGACGATTCTTTTGAGTACTCACAACATACAGTTTGCTTTAATAATAAGAGAGAAATTATGGGAAAAAGAGCTGAATACTACTCATCCTCTGGACCTCTCGGAAGTTTGTGTTCAGTTGAGCTAAAAGCTTGTAGAAATGTGTGAAAGTTACCATGACAACTTTGTTGACAGCTTCTGCATACAGAAGATGGTACTCGACTGGATCATTTGGAATATCATGTACATGCTTGTATACACGCTTTCGGAAAACCAGCTTCGCATCACTACCTCCAAGAGCCATCTTTGGACCTTTTTTAGATACTGTCTCATACTTGCTGGGTTGTGCTGACATTCTTTCTTGGCTGTAAAATAAAATCCTGTCTTTAAAACTTTTTCTTCAAAATACTCGGGTCTCAATATGTAAGCAGAATAATACAAATAAAATGGGAAAAGCAGTCAGTGTTCATATTCAGCTATTACGTGTTTCTTTCAAGATAAAAATCACAATTACAATTTCCCAGATACATGTATAACATTCATTTTCTTCCCCATCAATTTTCAAATCGACAACTCTAGAAAATCATATTTGGGTAACAATTACCATTCATGCATGCATGAAGTTTCAGTTGGATGTGTTTAACCCTTTCCCACATACAACATGCCTGCAGAAAATGAATTTAAAACATCTGGTACAAATGTCAATAATGAAAGTTTAACCCTTTCCCTCATATAGACACTTTCTGACGCCTCTGCAGCAGACAACTTTTTGAAAACATAGTGACAAATGAAGAAATTGCTCAACACGAGCAATTTCTCCTTTTGCCACAATGTTTTCCACTTTTAGTCATAGGTTATCCATTCAATTATAGAGATTTTCCATTTTTTGACAAAATATGTTCAAAGTCGTCTGCTGCAGTTTTGTCATATGAGGGAAAGGGTTAAGAGGATGTTTATCAAATATTATGCCCCCCGAGTGACACATTGTCAGATTGAAAAACATATGCATGAACAGAAATGGGAGCTAACAATCTTCTTGTGTTCAAGGTCACTGTGACCTTGACCTTTGAACAAATGACCTCAAAATAAATAAAGGTCATCAACTGGTCATGCCCGACATCCTTGCCAAGTTTAAAATCTGAGGTCCAAGCATTATCCAGGTATCATTCGGACAAGCTTTGGTCTACCAAACAGCATGTGCAAAGAAAATTTATCTCCACTTCTACGAAGGGGGGTTATGGATGGGATAATAATGATTGCATAAGAGTTGAAAAGATTGATCTATTTCTCATTGTCACTATGTTTTTCAAAGTCGTATGCTGCAGATGTGTCGAAAAGTCTGCATGTGGGAAAGGGTTAACATTCCATGAGACAAACACCTAGCAGGAAATGAGCAGGAAGACCAACCTTAACATAATTAACCATTTCCCGCATATAGACGCTTTCTGACGCCTTTGCAGTTGACGAATCTATAAATCATTGTGGCAAAAGGAGAAATTGCTCATAATGAGCAGTTTATCCATTTGCCACAATGATATCAACTTGATTCACTAATAATACTATCGTTTAAAGAGATTTTTTATATTTTGGACGTCTTCTGCTGCAAATTTATTGTATGTGGGAAAGGGTTACTCATGCCAAGGATAACAAGAGCACCGCATACGGCACAGACGCTCGACTGATAGAAAACAGGAAAAAACCTGAGCTGAACAAAAAACCTTAACCGGACGACCACGCCGTCGCCGCCACCACCGACGCCGACGCCAGAGTCATGACAATAGCTCTCGATTTTTCAAAAGTCGAGCTAAAAATGGTTACTCCTTTACAGAAGTTACCTCAAACCTTGCATATGCAAAGACTCACCAGAATCTGTACTGTACAGATGCTACAAATATATGACAAATTGAGATATATATATCCATTCATGTAAGTTTTTAAATTTATTTAGTGATTTGTCACAGAGCCCACTCCGACATATATATCTCACTTCCTCTTTACATTGTTGGTACTTACTTTTCCCAGCTGGCCAACACATCAGAAACATATTCATATGCTCTCATATACCTCTCATACTCTGATGTTACCTGTGATAAAAAATCATGATATTTAATAAATGCAAGTCGATGATCGACGGAGATTACACTTCATCTATTCCCTGATACAGATGACATTATAAAAACCTTTTTGCAGCAAACGGTTTTTTGAAATTGTTGAAGAAGGAGGAATTGCTTGAAACAATAAAATATTTCTCTTTATCCAAATTGTTTTCGCCTTATCCATAATACCATTCGCCTCACTATAAAAAGTCGTGCCTTGCCCTCAAGAGCACCTCTTCTGCAATGGAGGACATGTGAAAGAATCAGATGGAGGATATTGCTTGAAGTGAGCATTTTGCCATTTTCTCATATATGTAGTGTTTTCTTCTTTGTCTTTTCCTTTCCCTTTTTCAGATACAACAAATCTGCAGCAGATGACATTCTATAAATGTATGTATAAAATGCAACAACGTTTTTTAATGTTGTCTACAGAAATGTCTTCTGCAGAAACATTTGTGTACGGGTAAATCAGGTGTTTTAATTTTTCTTGATATATCAGTTTAACCCTTTCCCACTTACAACAAATCTGAAGCTGATGACTTTAAAAACATCTGGACAGAAATATTGCAATCCTCTAAAAATGAAAATATACTTACAGAAAAGAGTTGAAAACACTTTGGTGGAAGGAGAAATTGCTCATTTCTTCTTTTACCACAATGTTTTTCAAAAGTCATTTGCTGCAAAAGCATCAGAAAGCGTCTACATGTGAAAATGAGTTATTAATGATGAGTTATTGATCAAGCCAATTATAGAATAAGGTTGAGATGTCATGCCCACAAACATTGTTTGGCTGACAATCAGCAGAGAAAGACAACTCTGTGTACACTGTCCACCATATCATGTGTGTACCTATATAAATTGCATGGCCGTCTCAAATGCTTAATATTAAATTCTGGAATAGAGCTTTACTTTATGTTTTAAAAGTTGATTAATACCCCTTTCCCTCATACGGCAATTCTGTAGCAGACGACTTTGAACATATTTTGTCAAAAAATAGAAAAACTCCATAATTGAATGGATAACCTATGACTAAAAGTGGAAAACATTGTGGCAAAAGGAGAAATTGCACGTTTTGTGCAATTTCTTCTTTTGTCACTATGTTTTCAAAAAGCCGTCTGCTGCAGAGGCGTCAGAAAGCGTCTATATGAGGGAAAGGGTTAAAAGGCATATAATTTATGGACTTAATACTTATTTACGCCCTAAAACCCTATGCTATGTTGCTTTGTGACAGTCAACGCTTTCCCACATACAAGAATTCTGCAGTAGGTGACTTTGAAATAATCTAGGCAAAAATTTCCAGTAATAAGAGAGATATTATGAGATGTACTGATCTCCCTTTGAAATAAATAAGGTTTAACCCTTTCCCACAATTTGACATATCTGCAGCAGACAACTTTGGAAATAATGTTGTAAATGAAGAAAATGTAACAAATTAAGTATCAACCCTATTCACCAATAATCCTTTCATCTATAAAGATTTTTTTCTATTTGTGCCTCGAATTTGCAATGTCATCTGCTGAAGATTTGTTGTACATGTACATCGTAAATAGTTAAGCAAAAACATATTTTCTTTGAAAAGGACAAAACCTAAACCAAAGTACAAACCTCGTATATTGACCATCCCTCAACTGACTGAAGTCCTATCTTTTTGGCAACCTTTGCAAGTACTTCCTGGGTGGAGTCACATGGCATCACACTGACAGCCTTTGTCTTACTGTCCATGAAGTGGACCTTACATATCAGTGGGCTCAGGTTCCTCATGGACTAAAATACAAAAACATTTCACATTTATAACAACCTTGGAATGTTAAATTACTGACAATTCACCACAATAACGACTCGCTACAAAACGATTTGCCAGTTGAATAACGATTCACCACATTTGTTTAACAATTCGCCAGGCTTTTTTTTTTAAGGATTATGATGATGAAAATAATGATTTTTATTAAATATAACCGATGTATATAAAAAATTATATTTTTTAAAAAATTCATCTATACAAACACTTAACCCTTTCCCCCATACGACAATTCGGCAGCAGACGACTTTGAACATATTTTGTCAAAAAATAGAAAAACTCCATAATTGAATGGATAACCTATGACTAAAAGTGGAAAAGTGGAAAACATTGTGGCAAAAGGAGAAATTGCATGTTTTGTGCAATTTCTTCTTTTGTCACTATGTTTTCAAAAAGCCGTCTGCTGCAGAGGCATCAGAAAGCGTCTATATGAGGGAAAGGGTTAAGACTCTCTGTAACAAACAGATAAGCAAGCATATTGAGCCAAATTTGATAGTTCATTTCTGATAACTCTGTATCTTAATACAGTTTTCCTTTGCAATTTCTGCAGCAGAATCTTTTTGACCACATTTTGAGTTTTCCCACAATATCTTTTTTACTCTGCATCAAAAGATAACCTGCGAATTTCCAGAGATTCAATCTTTTTTTCCCTCATCAAATGTTTTCAAAGCTGTGGACATACATGTACAAACAAAATAAATTTGATTGAATTTTAACCCTTTCCCACTTGTAGACGCATTCTGACTCATCTGCAGCAGACAACTTTTGAAAACATTGTGACAAAAGGAGAAATTGCTCAAAACGAGCAATTTCACCTTTTGCCACTTTTTGTTCAACTTTTTTCAGCAATTATACAATAATTTCTAGAGATTTTCAATCTTTTTGCATGATTGTTTTCAAAGTCGTCTGCTAAATATTTGCTCTATGTTTGAAAGGGTTAAGCTTTCATACCATTATTTCGGAGAATGAAGGTGGAAACTTTCTGGCCATGGCTCTTGGCACAGTCACATGTTTAAGAACTTGGTGGGCATACTTCCCTATGACAGGATGCGACTTAAAACGACGGGCATAAGATACCAAATACTGAAAGTAGAACAGAGTTATGCCAAGTGAAAAACAAATCAATGAAAGATATGAAGGAAAAACATGAAACTGAAGTTTTGCAACCAAATATTTAACATTAAACATTTCCTGCATACAGAGCCTCTCGATGCCTCTACAGCAGACAACTTTTGCAAACATTGTTGCAAAATAAGAAATAGCTCATAATGAGCAATTTCACCTTTTTTTTACCACATTTTCAACTCAATCCTATAATTCAACATTCATACATAAAGGTTTTCAATATTTATGCCTTGATGTTCGCAAAAAACGTCTGCTGCATATTTGCAAGTTGATCTTTATCATATCTTGTTGCAAAGGTTGCATGAATGTCCCAATTAACAGATGCTAACTTTGGTAAATTTGACAGAATGATGTTCCTCAAATGGGTTGTAAAATATGAAAGGACCATTACTCCCTCAAAAATGTTGTTTCACGGCAAGCTCAAAAATATCCTCTTGGTTCTGAAGATTTCATCAAAATTTGATTGAATTCTAATCAGAAGTGGCTTTAAAAAATGCTGGACAAGTACAAGCACAAACAACGTGGCGGATATAATAGCATGCTTCCATTAACACTTTCTCAGTTATGACACATCTGCAGCAGAGAATAATATGGGAAATCTCTTTATAGGAAAGATAAGTTTTAGAACAGAGCTGAAAACATTGCGGCAAAATGAGAATTGTTCATTATGAGCAATTTCTCTTTTTGTCACAATGTTTTTAAAAGCTGACTTCTGCAGAGGCGTCAGAAAGCGTTTGTATGTGGAAAAGGGATCAATGTTCGAAGAGTAAAATAGTTACCTTATGCAATGTTTTACTTGGAGCAAAGGAGGCTGTACTCAGACAGAGAAACAACCAACCCAGCATCAGACTTCCATCATCTGGGTTCTCCGTCGTCTGCCGGATGAGTTGACACAGGATCTCATCCCGTAGTTCAATCCTCTCAATACCGTATCTGATCACAGCCTGTATCACTCCGGCTGCCGAGTCGTCTTTCAAATCATCCTTAATACACTTTGTGATATCCTGAAATATTACAAAACTTTTACATGATATGATATCTTAAGAGTCCACAACTTTTAATTCTTTCCGGCATAAAACAAATCTGCTGCAAACAACTTTGAAAGTATGGAGGCATCTAAGCAAAAACATGGAGAGAATCTTTTTAACAAGAGTGCTCTACTGCTTTTTTTCTATGTCAAAACAGGGGCATTACTGAATAATTGCTTAAGCCAGAGTTATGTGACTTGGTCTAGACATGTGTATTGTTCCAAGGAACATGACTGTGTACCAAGTTTCAATTGAAAATGTTGAAAGGGTTTTTGAGTTGTGACGAAGCTGCCGATAACGCCAAGGGCATCACAATACCCTGTTTTTTTTTCCTTCGATAAACAGATGAGCTAATAACCCTACCCTCTGTTGCATATGTCTTTTATAATTAAGAGGGTCATCCTAGGAATATTTCTGTAAATTAATTTGAAAAAATCAGACCAATATGTTCTGAGGAGAAGACGGTTCAAGTTTTCGATCACAATAGGCATAAAAGATTTAACAGCACATCCAACCAGTTGTTATGGTTTTGGGACAATCAATATGACTTGAAGGAATCTGGTAAAGGGTTAGCAAGAAACATTTCTATGAATTCAAAATAAGGCAAAATGGTCTGAGTAATACATTTTTAAAGTTTTCCCCACCTCCATGTGGCCATACTATTTTATCAATTGACATCTAATAGAGGGTCTCTAAAAGGCATGCAGTTTCTGAGGAGAATGGTTTTTAAGTTTGCATTATGGCCATGTCAGACCTAAATGCATAAAAAACTGGGAGCCATGTTTTTTTACGAATCAAGATGAGTTTGAAATTGTTTAATAGAGACAGGGACGTAGATAAGATCTATCTACATCCCTGATAGAGGGTCATTCAAGAAATATCCCTGTGAAATTATATCAAAAGTGGGCAAATGGTTTCTCAGGAGAAAACTTTTGAATGTACTTTCTTTAAACCCTGCTTTTTACGATGCTGCAACAAGAGTTCTGTATGGATCAATAACATTTATAGGAATTTTGAAGAAGTACATTGAGAGGATGCTTGCAGTGTACTCACAATTTGCGCATAGGTTACTGAGGAGAATTTGTTTGAAGCCGAAATTCATTGCAGGGACAGACGCACAGCGGATAATTCGCCATGACATGACCTCCACTAGTTGAGTGCAAACTAATGTCTTGTTGAAATACAAGAGCTAAAAAGGCTTACCTTGAACAAGGAGCATGAGAGTACAGTATTTTCTGTGTCATGCAGTTTTACATGTGAAGTTAGGATGGTACCAGATTTACAGAACTTCAACATATCTTCTTTACCCAGAAAGTCCCTCTGAAACAATAAAATATTACACAATAGTAACCCATAAAGTTATGTGCCATTTATACCATGCTTAACCCTTTCCCTCAAATAGACGCTTTCTAACGCCTCTTCACAGCTTTTTGAAAACATGGCGACAAAAGAAACAAGAGGCCCAAGAGGGCCAGTATCGCTCCACGGCCATAAGGCAAAAATAAAATCTCCAAACAGCCCTGCCCCGTGGTGGCTATTTTTTTTACCAACCACCATGGCTTTAAGGAATCTTGTAGAGTGTCACCAAAGGAATGTTTCTGCAAAATTATTTGAAAATATGCCTGACACTTTCGGAGGAGAAGATTTTTTAAGTTTTCACTATGGTCATATAAGTCAAAATAGCCCCGCCCTCTGGCGGCCATGTTTTTCGACCAATCAACATGGCTTGAAGGAATCTGATAGAGGGTCACCCAATGAACATTTCTACAAAATTATTTGAAAATCGGCTGAACACTTTCGGAGAAGAAGATGTTTTAAGTTTTCACTATAGCTATATAACGCAAAAAAGCCCCGCCCCCTGGCGGCCATGTTTTTCGCCCAATCAACATTTCTTGAAGGAATCTAATTAAGGTTCACACAAGGAACATTTCTACAAAATTATTTGAAAATCGGCCTGACACTTTTGGAGGAGAAGATTTTTTAAGTTTGCTCTTTAGCCATATAGGCAAAATAGCCCCGCCCTGTGACGGCCATGTTTTTTTACCAATCAACATGGCTTGAAGGAATCTGATAGAGGGTCACCCACGGAACATTTCTACATAATTATTTGAAAATCGGCTGAACACTTTTTGAGAAGAAGATTATTTAAGTTTTCACTATAGCTATATAAGGCAAAAAAGCCCCGCCCCCTGGCGGCCATGTTTTTCGCCCAATCAAAATTTCTTGAAGGAATCTAATAAAGGGTCACCCAAGGAACATTTCTACAAAATTATTTGAAAATCGGCCTGACACTTTCGGAGAAGAAGATTTTTTAAGTTCTCACTATTTTTTTCTTTCGGTTGCCATGGAAACCAGAATTTTGAATGGATCAAAAAAAATTGAAGGAATTTAGTAGAGGACATTGAGAGGATGCTTCCCATGAAGTTTCAACCAAATTGGCCAAGTGGTTAGGGAGAAGAAGTTGTTTAAAGGAAAAAGTTAACGCACGCACGCACGACGGACAATTCGCCATGACATAAGCTCGACTGGCTTTCAGCCAGTGGAGCTAAAAATTGCTCAAAACGAGCAATTTCTCCTTTTGTCACCATGTTTTCAACTCTATTCTATCCTTGTACTTTTATTGAAAGGGAGTTTCCATTTTTTTTTTCTGGTATGTTTTCAAAGTCGTCTGCTTCAGATTTGTTGCATGTGGGAAAGGGTAAAACTTTATTTGAATGGTGGGGTTTTAACCCACATACAGCTAGTAAATCTGCAGCAGATAGTAAAACTACGAAAAATCTCAATAAATAATAGCATAATTATTAACCCTTTCCCTCATGTAGACGCTTTCTGATGCCTCTGCAGCAGACAGCTTTTTGAAAACAGTGACAAAAGAAGAAATTGCTCAAAACAAGCAATTTCTCCTTTTGCCACTATGTTTTCCACTTTTAGTCATAGGTTATCCATTCAGTTTTAGAGATTATCTATTTTTTAATAAAAATTTGTTTAAAGTCGTCTGCTGCAGCATTGTCGCATGAGGGAAAGGGTTAAATAGTTGAAAAGATTGTGGCAAAAAAAGAAATGATGAGCAATTTCTCCATTTGTAACAATTGTTTTCAAAAGAAGTCTACTGCAGGCGCGTCAAAGCAGGAAAGGGTTATGGATCTTACAACATTATCTGCATCATATCATGGCTTTGCCTGGATGGAAGTTACCAGTACTGCTGGTTAAGCTTATGCTGGCACCAGTGCATCAGTTATATAGCTATCCCCTCAACCCTGAGCACCAAGGATGGAAGGCACTACCACCATTATTAACCCTTTCCCACATACAACAAATGTGCAGCAGACGACTTTGAAATCATCTCCGCAAAAATATGGAAAATCTCTATAAATAATTTTCTTATATTAAATAGAGTTGAAAATATTTTGGCAAAATTAGAAATTGCTCGTTTTGAGCAATTTCTTCTTTAGTCACAATGTTTCAAAAAGGCTTCTGCTGCGTAGGCGTCGGAAAGCGTCTATATGTTGGAAAGGTAGGTTAAAGTCTTTTGGTATGACACAACTCATAGTGATCACTTTCACCAAACAAACTTTATATCACAAACCTATTTACTCGACATTCATGAAACATTTGGTCAAACTATATGATATTTTAAGAGTCACCTGCTATGAAAAATATCTTGGGAACTACATGTAAAAGATGGAAATTTGAAAGTACAAATGTGACATAAGAGATTGAAACGGGTTTTAGAACAATTTCCCTCTTTTCCCACAACCATTTCAAATGTAATGTGCTGCAGAAGCATAACTAGAATGGAGTGCTCCCCGGAGCATGTGTGTCACCTGTCAGAAAATTTTAATTTTTTTACAGAAAAGGGGCAATAACTCTGATATAAACAATATTTGGATTATCCCCCTTTTGTGGACACATCACACACATTGCTATAAACATTTGTCAGAAGTTTCAATGTAATCCTTTGAGTAGAAAAAAAGTAATTTGAAAACGTGACGAAAAAGTGTGACGACAGACAGACAGACAGACGCCGGACAAAAAAAAAAGTAATCCCTAAGTGCCTACCATGCTACGCAGGTGACACAAAAAGTCAACTGTATCGAAAAAAGGATTTAACATGAAGGTAAATGATATTTTGAACTACATCTGGCACCTTGTAAATTAAATGGTTAATTAACAAGAGCTGGCTGTAAGACAGCAAGCTCGACTGTGTTAGTGCTTGACAATAAAACAAAACTTTTTGCAGTAAAAGGCAAAACAAAAATCCTTGACAGAGTTACCTTCTCTTGTCTACAGATAGGGGTCATGATGATAAACAAGTATTCCAAGTTTCACAGTAATATCTTAGAGGGTTAAGTCAATAATTGGATTTTACTCAGATTCAATACATTTTAAGTCGAAAATGGGCCATAATTCTGACAAAAACCTTCACAGATTTATTTACTCTTGTCAGTTGAGGGAGGTAATGATGGTGGAACGAAAAACTTAACTGAAATTCTATGTCCAAAAAGGGTAACAATTCTTACAAAAATGAGTCATGTACTTGTGTCTGCTGATGGATGAAATTATGGTGAACAAGTATTGTAAGTTTCAAAGCAATATCTCTAATGTTCATTTGAGCCATATAAGCCCCGCCCCCTTGCAGCCATAGTTTTCGACCAATCAACATGGCTTGAAGGAATCTGATAGAGGGTCATTTGAAAATGGGTCTGACACTTTCAGAGGAAAAGATTTTTTAAGTTTTACTATAGCAATATAAGGCAAAATAGCCCACCCCCTGGTGGCCATGTTTTTTTACCAATCAACATAGTTTAAAGGAATCAGATAGAGGGTCACCCAAGGAACATTTCTACAAAATTATTTGAAAATCGGTCTAACACTTTCGGAGGAGAATATTTTTTAAGTTTTCACTATAGCCATATAAGGCAAATTAGCCCCACCCCCTAGCGGCCAAGTTTTTTTTACCAATCAACATGTCTTGAAGGAATTTTAGAGAGGGTCATCCAAGGAACATTTCTATAAAATTATTTGAAAATCTGCCAACCAGTATGGGAGGAGAGAATTTTAAATATTTTTTCGTTTCGTTGCCATGAAAACCAGAATTCTGCATGGATCCCAAAAATTTGAAGGAATTCTGGTGATGTCATTGAGAGGATGCTTTCTGTGAAGTTTCATCTAAATTGACCCACTGATTACTGAGGAGAAGAAGTTGACGGACGATAGACAACGGACAAAAGGCGATCACAATAACTCACCTTGAGCACATTGTGCTCAGGTGAGCTAAAAAGTGAAATGATACAAAAAGTCAGCTAAAAAGTGTTTCCCGTAAATAGCTGAGCTCCATGAGCTTGGGAAAATTCAGATTTAAATACACAAATAAGAGGGCCATGATGGCCCTGGATAGCTCACCTGAGTTATGTTATGTGATTTGTCATTCAAACCACAATAACTCATTTAGGTAAGCTAGACAAGAGGCCAAAGAGGACCAGTCCACTGTCACAGTGCGAAAAAACTCTCACCGTCTTTCATTACTCTGTAGTTATCATTAAATTACTAAAAATCACATGTGCTAGTCAGGAGCATAGTTTCCATCAAGTGTTGATCAAAATAAGTGTGAGTAAGTCGGGCATTATTCAATTCAATAGAAAACAAAAACAAATACATACTTTTATGAGAAAAGCAACAAAACCTGTTAAATTAAATTGTACTTATTCAATTCAAAAGTAATAAAACATTGAAAATAACTAGCATCAAATATTTAGGTAATGCATGGGTGTTTGAGTCTGTGAAATAAGTATGATGAATAAGAATAAAGGAAATGCTCACCTCTGTAGAATGTCTCTTCTTTTTCAGACTTTTCATGCTCATGTCTTTTGGATGATCATTGAAGTATTTTTCTGCATACTCTATCATGTCATACACCTCAGCAAACTCAGCACCAGGATCAGACATTGGACTAACTGGACTTGTTGGTGTGAGGATATTTTTGCCATTTGGTACCAATTTACCCTCCTCATTCGCTCCGCTTAGCATCGTATTCAATTTCTCTTCCATTTTTGGAGAAAGCACTTCTGTATTAGTTGATCCCTGCACTTGCAGTTTGTTGTGATTATCACGAAGGTCTATAGTTAAACTATTCTTCAATTCAAGCTTCTTCTTAGCTTTGTTGTTTAGCTCTGCCTCTATTTCAGGTGGAAGAGGAGGCGCTGGAATGGTTGGCGGTGGAGGAAGAATTGGTGGTTGTCCATAGTTGATATCTATATTCTCTATCTCAGATATGGCATTCTGGATTTCTTGATATTCTAATGAGGTAAGTGATTCCCTTGAGGAAGAAGGAGGAGGTGGTAAGGGCCGTCCTACAAGAGAAGGAGGAGGAGGAGGAGGGGGAGGAGCTTGTCCATTTTCTACCAATGGAGGAGGTGGGGTGGTGGAATAGTAAAACTGTCCAATGGTACAGGTGGGAGTGGTGGAGGTGATGGTGCGGGCGCTGGCACTAAGCTTCCAAGAGGGGGTGGGGGCAATGGTCCCTCTATAAACAGATTCTCTGAACTCGCTGTAAGCTCTGGGGGTGGGGGTAAATTAATAAATCCTGGCTCTTCACTTGTACTCCTTTTCTTTTCTTCTGTAATCTGTCGTTCCTGCAATTGTTAAAAAGAGTTACTTAAATATCATTTATTTATTTTTCATACTTCAAATCTATCTTTGAAAATCTTACAGTTTAAGTTTAATGGTATAGCTAATAAAGTAGCTTTTGAAAATCATTCTACAGCTTCTTCCCCTGTCCCTTTCAAATAAACAGATAAAGCAGCAAATAACTATTGAAAATAATGTGAAACAAGAACGCCAACTGCCACAAAATACGCCTGTCCTGTTTTTTTTTTAGACCAAGTATAATGATAATTGGTTGTTATTTAGAGAGTGGACACTGTTAATAGAGTTTTGGCCATTTCGAGGGACATAAGTGTGGAGTGACTAAGATAACGTGGTTAGTTATCGAACCTGACCAAGATATTCTACGCATCAACATACTGTCTAAATTTGGTGATGATCAAATAAAATGTATTCCAGTTACAGCACGGACAACATAAACTTTATGTAATTTAAGTAATACAAGGGACATAACTCTGAATAGTCAAGTTATATTGTGAAACTAGTTTTTAACCTGACATGACCCATTTTTACAAAATTAACCCAGATATTATGCCAATACACATTTTGACCAAATTTAGTGGTGATTGGACAAAGGCTCCTAAAGTTATTGAGCAGACTAAACCAATTTTAGGTATTTCTATAATTAAAGGATGATAACTCTTGAGTGACTAGAGCGATACGGCTAGTTATCAAACTTGTCCAAGATATTATGCCAATACACATTCTGACCAAATTTGGTGATGATTTGGACAAAGGCTTCTAAAGTTATTGAGTCGACAACATACTGGACACCGCACACCCATCCGCCCATACACCACAAGTAAAACTATAATACGTCCCGTTTTAAAAAACGGGCGTATGAAAAGGAGAAATTGACCATGAGCAATATTTCCTTTAGCCACAATAATTTCAGATCTATTTTATAATTATACTTCCATTAAGAGACACGGTCCAAACTTTTGTCCAGATGTTTTCCAATTAAGTTTTATATTGCAGAACTGTTGTATGTGGGAATGGAATAAAGGAAACAACAGCAGAACATCAATGTGATTTATGAAGGTAATACTGATACAATCGAAAACTTCAAAATCAATATCATATCATTATCCTAAAATGGAAGCATTCAATTTAGAAAAATAAAAGCTATCAATCATTTTCATCGAAACAACACAATACATTGTAAGTTTATTATTCCAACTAGAGATCAATTTCTGATCCTTCTATGTCAGAGGTCATAACTACATTGAGCATAGAATATCAAAATATATAACCCTTTCCAACATACCAATAAATCTGCAGCAGACGACTTTGAAAACATGTAGGCAAAAATATGGAACCTTACTATAAATGAAAGTATTATCAGTGTGGCAAAAAGAGAAATTGTTCACTATGAGCAATTTCTCCTGTTTTAATAACGTTTTCAAAAGTCGTCTGCTGCAGAGGCATCAGAAAGCATCTGTACGTGGGAGAGGGTTAAAATCAGTGAAATGTTCTAATTACAATTTAAGGACAATGTTGTCATGAGTAATCATATTCTGTAGCTTATAAAAGTAAAACCAATCCAAAACCAATCTTCATGTACTGCAATGACTAGGAGATACCCGAGGGCTATATGTCTAGCCATCAAATTTGACCCATCATCCCTAATGCCATCCAACCTTAACCCTTTCCCACATATAACAATTCTGCAGCAGATGACTTTGAACATATTTTGTCAAAAGATAGAAAATCTCTATAATTGAATGGATAACCTATGATAAAAGGAAAACATTGTGGCAAAAGGAGCAATTTCTTCTTTTGTCACTATGTTTTCAAAAAGCTGTCTGCTGCAGGTGTGGGAAAGCGTCTTTATGAGGGAAAGGGTTAATATTCAATCAAATCTGTAGAAGTTATTGCCTGGACTAGCTCTTATTCACCTGGGTATTCTTTCTATAGCATAATCATAACCAAACTCTTCAGCCAAATCTTCAGTCTAACAGCCTTCCTCTCATTTATTACTATTATTATTATTATTATTATAACTTTAACAAGAGCTGTCGGAGAACAGTGCGCTCGACTATTCCACAGCTTATTAGTTTAACTTTAACTCAGATATGGACTCAAATGAAGTTGCATGCAAAACATTAACCAGAATTTCTTAAAGGGTGATAAGTGCATTGTATGCAGGATAGAGTTATCTAACTTGATTATTAACATAGGTGTGATGGTTGGGAAGGGTTGTTTAAAGTCTCAATGCAATGCATCAAGTAAATACTTAGATATTGACTCTAATTGTAGTTGTACGCAAAACTTTAATCAGAATTTCAAAGTAAAAAAAGGGCCATAACTTGCATAAAATGCAGGATAGAGTTATCTAACTTGATTATTATTATTCGGAAGCATTGTAGAAAGTTTTAATGCAACACATCTTGTAGTTACTGAGCTAAGGTGTACTTGCATGCAAAACCTTAATCAAGGTGTGACGTGGACACCAAGACCGATGCCGACACCAGGGTGAGTAGAATAGCTCTTATATTCTCTGAATAGTGGTGCTAAAAAGTGACCTCGACTTTTGAGGTACAATTCTGTGTCTTCCTGTGACACACCTTCACAGTAAGTTACGCAATTGCATCAAGTAGTTTGTCTTTTCAATGACAAATAAATCTTTTGTTTGATTTAACCATTTCCAACATAAAGCAACATAAAGCAGATGACTTTGAAAATATTTAGGCATAAATGTGAATAAATATAAAATATGTTGATTATTGAAAAGAGTTTTAATTTTTTTGGCAAAAGGACTAAAACTGCTCATAATATATGCAATTTCTTCTTTTGCCACAATTTTCTCAAAAGTCGTCTGCTGCAGAGACTTCAGATTGAGTCTATATAAGGGAAAGGGTTAAGATTTAGTCTTTCTCTCCTGCAGACCTATAATAACAATCCTGCAAAACAGATGACTTTGGAAAAGGCAATTTCTACTTTTGCCACAATACTTTCAATAATAATACTTAATTAATTTAATATATAGAGATTTTTCATGGGTTTGCCTACATATTTTCAGAGTCATCTGCTGCAGATTTGTAGTACACAGGAAAAGGGCTGATATTCATTAAGCTAAGATCAGATTGTTATCAGATCTTACATGCGGCTCATTAATTGCCTCTTATAATGGAAGGAAGTGTAATGTGGCTTGCCTTGTAATGCAACCTAGTTATACGAGCAGGATATATAGCCCTCAGACATTTACAAACAATGTGTTACATTTGTGTGTTTCACGCGATGAGTTTTCCATATGTTTCACCTAAATATAATATAGTCATTCATTGAAGATTTTAAACTTATTAATAAAGTAGCTCATTGACTGAAGTCAATAGTTGAGTTATTGTCAACTTTTGCTTACAGTTTTGAATATTAACATGAACTAAATTTCAAGATCTCTGCATTGAGAACCGGAACAATCCATTTCCATAACATTTATCCCTTGCCATGATACTTAAGACCTAAACATCCTAATTGCAGACGCAATTTGACCCATTTACTGCAGATAATTTTTGTGGCAAATGGAAAAAATGCTCAATATGAGTAACCTTCTGTTTGCCACAGTGTTTTCAACTTATAAATTGAAAGTATCTTCATGCACATATAATTTAAAAGTTTTGCCTAGCTTTTTTCTGTTTGTCTTTTGCAAATTTGTAGCAAGTGGGAAAGAATAAAAACGAACGATTCCTTCATTACCAAATACATGTAGTTTCAAATCTGTATTAAAATTATGCTCCCAATTTTACAGATGTTACGGTTTTTGCATCTGAGATATAAACATTTCAGAGCACTAGATATATAATTGATTGATTGATTGGGGTTTAACGCCGTTTTCAACAATTTTTCAGTCATATCACGGAGACCGGTTCACCTACTCATGTGTTTCCTGGATGTCTTACACCAGTACTCCATACAACATTTTTTTCAAACTACTGGCTGCTTTTCCACATAGACTGTTAGCCCATTGGTGGAAGACAAATAACGTTGGACACTGACTTTTGTCAAAGGTATAAGGCAGAATGTTCGCCGACCTGGGATTCAAACTGACAACTCCTGGATTGACAGCTCAAGTTGCTACTGACAGAGCTACCAGGGCTTGGTACTAGATATACAAAGGGCGTATTTCATGTTCTTAAAACTCTATGTTGTGGTTACTCAAAAGACTTGTCTTAATGATACAATTATTTTAAGTACCATTAACATAACTTTAAAATTGAGTATTAATCCTTTCCCTCATATAGACGCTTTTTGACGCCTTTGCAGCATACAACTTTTGAAAACAATGTGACAAAAGAAGAAATTGCTCAAAACAAGCAATTTCTCCTTTTGCCACAATGTTTTCAACTTTGTCCAGAAATTATACATTCATTTATGGGGAGTTTCCATGTTTTTGCCTAGACATTTTCAAAGTCATCTGCTGCAGTTTTCTTGTATGTGGGAAAGGGGGGTTATAAGAGAGATAATAAGGAATAAATGCCTGCTTTGTAACTTATCCTTATTTAAAAATATTTCAAGGCAGTGGAAGCTGAATAAAGTCTAACCTGTGCTAAAGACCACCTTTGTATAGCAATTCCCTGTCTATAGCAACCACACTTTTAATTTCCAAATTACTCATTTTCTGCATAAATGACCCTGTAATTTAAGACCACCTATGAACAAAGACCATATTGTACACTTCCCATGGGTGGTCTTTAAACACAGGTTGGACTGTATGTAACATCATATTGCCCCATAAACTGCACTATCCCAGTTTCAAGATTGATAATCTTTTCCCACAAACATCAAATCTGCAGCAGACGTCTTTGAATTATCTAGGTAAGAGTATGAAAACACTATGTAAATTAAAGTTTAACTACTGAATAAAATTGACACCATAGTGGCAAAAGGAGAAATTGCTCGTTATGAGCAATTTCTCCTTTTGTCAAAATGTTTTCAAAAGTCGTCTGCTGCAGATGCATCAAACTGTGTCTGTATGTGGGAAAGGGTTAAGTAAAAAACAAAGTACAATTATTGTAAAGTAAACTGACCTTGTTATTAACTCTTCATGCAATAGTTAAATAGCACTAAATGATAATGTGCTACAAACTATACAGAACTTTTTTCTATGGCTAAGCACCTATTGTCAGTAATGGGATAGATTTCTGTGTTTTTTTCCTTTTATTGGATTACTGGCTGTCAGGGGCACTGATAGATTACACAATTACACTACATTGATTGATACACAATTACACATTGAATTATATTAAACAAAATTGTCACAGTCACCACAATGTTCCTGGTATATTGGGCCCAGGATAACTTGCTGTTTACGAACATTGACACAACAAATTAATTAGGTTACTGTAAATAAAAGGACTGCCCTAATTATTAATCACCTCTGGGCTCAGCTCGATAGGGATCCGTATATTAGAGTAACGTAGGCAATCATAATAACCGCTCATAATCATGCACGTATGTTCAGTATTCACTAAACATGCACATATTATAGAGATTATAACAGACTGTTTATGTAAATGCATGTCCAGTAAGCCAAAGCAGTGGACCCTATTTACATCCAGCAATCCGTCCAATTTGTTAACTAACGGCTTTCCCATTTGCAGATGATTTTTTTAAAATGTAGTTGCAATAGAAGAAATTGCTCATGATGAGAAACTTGTCCATTTGCCACAATGATTTGAACTCTTTTTGATATTAATGCCCTCATAAATGGCGATTTTCCATATATTTTTCTGTTTGTTTTCAAAGTCATTTGCTTAAGATTTGTTGTATTTTGGAAAGTGTTAATTTGGATAATAGATGTAAACAGAAGAATGTGGTAATAAGGTACCCTATGTACAACCATTTCAAAGTAATCATTACATTCGTCTATTTATTTAAGGATCCCAATCAGATTACTTTTGTAACACCTGTTAACAGAGAAGGAAAAGAAAATTAACTCTTTCAAACATGCATACATATAATAAATCTGGATGCAGATTACTTTGAAACGTTCAGGTACAAACATTTTAAATATCTATCAATAAAACTATAATTGTTAAATAGATTTTAGGAAACTTTCCTTTTGCCACAATGTTTTGAAAAAATAACTGCTGCAGATGTGTCTGTAGGTTAAAAAGAGTTTAACAATTCACAAACACTTTCACCATTCACTGATAAATAAAACCTGTGTTTCCTGCCAATATATTGTCCACTAGTGAAACTTAGACAGACAGACAGACAGACAACAGAATTTCATCCATATCATTGCAGCAAGTTCACACCAAATTTAAGCTGTGCACAACATTGAGCAATAGCTCCTTTTCACACAACGTTTTCACATCTGTATCCAAGTATGACTTTTCCAATGATACAATTTCTTCCTCCGATATGTTTAAAGTTTTAAGTTGCATGCAATATTGTTCCTCTATCCTGGTTTTTGTTACTAAAAAAGACAGTGTCAACATTAGTCAGAGTCAAGTGGAAGACAATTAAAAAACAACTATTAAATCAATGAATATGCCATTATCTCCATAAAGGCATCCCTTATCTAATCAATTTGTCCGATTCCCTCCTAACATGTTACTATATGTGTAATTTTTAAAGTTGTTTGCTCCAAACAGATTGGAGGAAAAAAGTGAAAAAAATGTATCTTCATTTTAAGCATTTTAAGAATAAGTTTGGTACAGAGTTTGGTACAGAGTAAAATTTGAAAGCATTGTGGAAAAAGAGGAAATCACTTAATTTTCAGTAATTCCTACTTTTCTGCAATGTTTAAAAAACGGTTTTGAACATATCAAAGTTTGCTATATCTACAGTTGGTAGAAATATTGTGGAGAAAAATGCGTAATTTCTATTTTTCCAAAAACAAAATACTACTGTTTCTATAATTCAACTTATTTATCAAGATGATTGCATTTTCAAGCTAAAATTTTACTGCAGACTTCATTAACCCTTTCCCTCATACGACAATTCTGCAGCAGAAAACTTTGAACGTATTTTGTCAAAACATAGAAAATCTCCATGATTGAATGGACAACCTATATGACAAAAAGTGGAAAATATTGTGGCAAAAGGAGAAATTGCACGTTCTGTGCAATTTCTTCTTTTGTCACTATGTTTTCAAAAAGCCGTCTGTTGCAGAGGCGTCAGAAAGCGTCTATATGAGGGAAAGGGTTAAGAATTATCAACATATTTAAAATCCTTTTCGTTCAATTTTTTCCTTCATTTTAAAATAGTTGTTATATTATAGTTTCTTTTCATCATTAGGCGGTAAAACATGTAATCAAGAAAATTAAGTGATCATATTGGAAATCAAGAAACATTTTTAAACAAGAGCACCGCGTACGGCACAGACGCTCGACTGATAGGGAGGAAAAAAAAAAAAATGAGCTAAACAAAAAACCTTAACCGGACTACCACGCCGCCGCCACCGATGCCGACGACCACACCAGGTCCATGACAATAGCTCTCGTTTTTTTCAAAAGTCGAGCTAAAAATGGCTCTTTCCTCCGCCAAATTCTGGTTTAATTTTGTCATTTTTAAAAAGCATCTATTTTATTTCAATGAATAATTAAAGTATGTTAGCCATTACTTACTATTCTGAATATAGGGATAATACACATTTTCGAGGGCGTGAACATCTGCGGACGCCCGCAAAATGTGTTTATGCCCGAGTGCGAAGCACGAGGGCATAAACACATTTAAGGGCGTCCGCAGATGTTCACGCCCGAGAAAATGTGTATTTTCGCTATTATTGCATAAAATAAGAGCAAACATCCAACATACAGTCCGCTGTAACGTTCAGTTGTACGATAACCGCCGATGAACATGACCCGATAACGCATGTGACGTCATAAACACATGTGACGTCATAAAGTAAACAAGTAATGTTTTACATATCCACGAACCGGGCCTACATCAAGGTTGCCATCGCTGAGTCGACACGGGTCGAATTAAATAAATGGTTTTGGATTATTTTATGCTCTTTAACTGTGAATCTAGTGCATGTTACCGATTATCAAGTTAAAGAAGCTGATGTTATTGTTAACCCAACAAATTGCTCCTATTCTAGGGGAGATGCAGCGTCCATGTTTTGTTTACTAACGGTGCCCGGGTAATGCATATGTAAAACATCTAACCGGTCTGAAACGGCACGTACGCGCGAGAATCGCTTTGTTTATACACGTTTTCTCGCCGTTTACGCCCGGCTTTTGCAATGTTTCTGTATCCCTTAAGCGGGCGTAAAACATAGATTTTATGCAATAATGATAGTTTTACGACCTTCCACTTTGATGTGTTTGTAACAATTTCAACAATGTTGGAAAATGGAAACTATTCATAATCTTCACCTTAACCCTTTCCCTCATACGACAATTTCGCAGCAGACGACTTAAAACTTATTTTGTCAAAAAATAGAAAATCTCTATAATTGAATGGATAACCCATGATTAAAAGTGGAAAACATTGTGGCAAAAGAAGAAATTGCTCATTTTGAGCAATTTCTTCTTTTGTCACTATGTTTTCAAATAGCCGTCTGCTGCAGAGACCCTCTCCCACCTATCCCTCTCCCAAAGATAGACACGTTTTGACGCATCGCCAGCAGACATCTCTTGAAAGCATTAAATGTATCAAAACAAGAAATTACTCAAAATGAGCAATGTTTCCTTTAAATGTCAGAACTCCATATATTAATTATACTTTCATTTTTAGGGACTGATCATGTTTCTAGGTAGATATTTTCAAAGTCGTCTGCTGCTATATTATTTTATTTAGGAAAGGATTAAACTTATTTTTTGGTTTAAAGCAAATAACAAAAATTGTACATTGCATCCTTTCAAGAATACCCTAGGTCATGCACGGAAGCAGAGAAAAGCCGCTGTCTATATAATTCATAGTAAACACTTTTGTCACAATGATATCGCTGATGATCTCTATTCAATAGTTCTACATTCATTTATAGAGATTTTCCGTATTTTTGCCAGGATAATGTTAGATATGTGGGAATGGGTTAACCTTTTCCCTCATATAGACACTTTCTGACGCCTCTACAGCAGATGGCTTTTTGAAAACATAGTGACAAAAGAAGAAATTGCTCAAAACAACAATTTCTCCATTTGCCACAATGTTTTCCACTTTTAGTCATAGGTTATTTATTCAATTATAGAGATTTTCTATTTTTTGATAAAATATGTTCAAAGTCGTCTGCTGCAGAATTGCCATATGAGGGAAAGGGTTAAACACAAAAATAATGAAGGTTTCTATATATTGAAATAGAATTATTGAAAATGTTGAAAAGAGTGTGGCAAAAGCAGAAATTGCTCATTATGAGCAATCTCTCTTATTGTCAGAACGTTTTCAAAAGTTGTCAGCTACAGATGTCGTCTGCTGCAGAATTGTTGTATAAGGAAAAAGGTTAACCCTTTCCCTCATATAGATGCTTTTTGACGCCTCTGCAGCAGACGGCTTTTTGAAAACATAGTGACAAAAGAAGAAATTGCACAAAACGTGCAATTTCTCCTTTTGCCACAATGTTTTCCACTTTTTTT
This sequence comes from Serripes groenlandicus, assembly GCA_031761405.1. Classification (NCBI taxonomy): domain Eukaryota; kingdom Metazoa; phylum Mollusca; class Bivalvia; order Cardiida; family Cardiidae; genus Serripes; species Serripes groenlandicus. The sequence goes on from JASEVX010000001.1 coordinate 55,487,418, forward strand.
CATAGGTTATCCATTCAATTATGGAGATTTTTTATGTTTTGACAAAATACGTTCAAAGTCGTCTGTTGCAGAATTGCCTTATGAGGGAAAGGGTTAAAGAAGCCTTATGGAAAGAATATTTGGGTGTTGTTCTAAAGAGGTTTTTGTTCCTCAGAGTTCCTCATGATGAGCAATTTCTCCTTTTGCTACAATGTTTGTTTGAATCTTTTTTCAATGCTTATAATAATTATAACTTTCTGAAAATAAACTTGTCCTTCGAAATAAAAGAATTCACATGTATCACTTGAATAATTATTATCTTGGATGCAGAAGGGTACGACCGACATCTTTTGAAAACATAATGGGAAAAGTAGAAATTTTGCTCATAATGAATGATTAGTCCTTATCTCACATGACTAATAACTCTGTATCAAAACTACATGCCCAAATTGCAACATATTTAGATCTTTTCAAAAGATGACGTCTCTAGAATATCATAACGGGTAAATAGAGAATTTGTCATGCTGTAGATTATAATATTCAACCAAGTCCCACTGGCAGACACATTTTGAACATCTTCAGTACTGACTGCATTTGAACAAAGTATGGCAAAAGGAGAATTTGCTTAAAATGAGGATTTTCTCCTTTTGCCACATTATGTTCTCAAACAAATTCATTATTATATACTTTCAATTATACAAGTTTGCTCAGATGTTTATGCTGCCGCAGATTTCTTGTATGTGGGAAAGGTTTAACCCTTTCCCTCATACGACAATTCTGCAGCAGACGACTTTGAACATATTTTGTCAAAAAATGAAAAATCTCTATAATTTATATGGATAACCTATGACTAAAAGTGGAAAAGATTGTGGCAAAAGGATAAAATGCTCGTTTTGAGAAATTTCTTCTTTTGTCACTATGTTTTCAAAAAGCCGTCTCCTGCAGAGGCATCAGAAAGCGACAATATGAGGGAAAGGGTTAAACAACTCTACATGTATCTCTATAAATGTGGTATTTTCCATATATTTCTAGATAAACAATATTATCAGTATATCATTTTCTCCAAGAACTACTAGATATACAATCCAAACACACTATACCAGCACTCAAACTCACATTTAGCAGTGTCTAACACTCTAATAATTATATCAAATTACTATCAGCTCAAGTAATCCCCATAACCATTTGGTTCTTAGATCCCCTGTTCAATGATCGATGCTGGGGTAATATCTGCTTCAATACCAGTCAGGACTCCTTCCTACAGCTATCAAAGTAGCCTGTATCAGTATACACTATAGAGCAAATAGAATTATCTGGCTAGAGAAGCTGCGGAAATTTCCTCTGTGTGTGAGGTTGTTAAACACCATGCAGTCTGATGTGATGGTGTTATAATTTGAATTGAAGTATATAGCTCTGTGGACGCAAAAGAAAATAACCATCTTTTGCCACAATATTATCAACTCTTATTGATTATATAACTTAATTTAACCCTTTCCCTCATATGACAATTCTGCAGCAGACAACTTTAAACATATTTTGTCAAAAAATAGAAAATCTCTATTATTGAATGGATAACCTATGAATAAAAGTGGAAAACATTGTGGCAAAAGGAAACAAGATGTGTTTGTGAAACACTGATGCCCCCGAATGGCAACATCTAGGTCAAAGGTCAAGATCGCCAGGTTAAAAATGTTGGTACTGACAGAAAGGTCATGTCACAAGGAATACACATGTGAAATATGGTAGCCGTACCTGTTATGGTTCAAAAGTAGTGGTCAAAGTTAAAAAAAAATCTAGAAGGTTAAAGGTTTTTTTTCGAGAATGGCAACATCTAGGTCAAAGGTCAAGGTCGCAAGGTCAAAAATGTTGGTACTGACAGAAAGGTCATGTCACAAGGAATACACATGTGAAATATGGTAGCCGTACCTGTTATGGTTCAAAAGTAATGGCCAAGGTTAAAGTTTTTTTCAAGAATGGCAACATCTAGGTCAAAGGTCAAGGTCGCAAGGTCAAAAATGTTGGTACTGACAGAAAGGTCATGTCACAAGGAATACACATGTGAAATATGGTAGCCGTACCTGTGTGAGTGTTATGGTTCAAAAGTAGTGGTCAAGGTTAAAGTTTTTTTTGTGCAGACAGACAGACGTGCAAGTGCAGACAGGCCAAAAACTATATGCCCACCGAATCTATGATTCCGGGGGCATAAAAATTGCTCGTTTTGAGCAAATTTTCTTCTTTTGACACACTGTTTTCAAAAAGCCATCTGCTGCAGAGGCGTCAGAAAGCATCTATATGAGGTAAAGGGTTAAAGAGATTGTCGACTTTTGTCAAGATATTTTCGACTGCTGCAGATTGATCGTAGGTAGGCAATGGTTAAATGGGCTCTACAGGTGTCATTTCTAAAGATTACACTGTTACTGTAAAATGCTATGATATTTATTTGGCTGATTAAAAAGCCTTTAATATAAGACTATGGAACGCCGGCACTGTCTTTAGACGTGATGAAACTCCATTATTATGTCTGTTTGTTATTACATTATGTACATCGATCTTTACATGTTGTGCAAACATATTTATATTATGTCAGTATATGGTTATGTGTTGTGGTTTTGTACTTATATTCTGACAATTTTTATTATATTATGTAGTTACATCTTTACATTATGTAGATACATCTTTATATTATGTCGGTACATCTTTACATTATGTAGATACATCTTTATATTATGTAGATACATCTTTATATTATGTAGATACATCTTTATATTATGTCGGTACATCTTTATATTATGTAGATACATCTTTATAGTATGTAGATACATCTTTATATTATGTAGATACATCTTTATATCATGTGCTTGCTTTATTATATTATGTCCATACTTTATTATATTATGTGGATACATCTTTACATTATGTAGATACATCTTTATATTATGTGGATACATCTTTATATTATGTAAAAACATCTTTATATTATGTAGATACATCTTTATATTATGTAGATACATCTTTGTATTATGTAGATACATCTTTACATTATGTCCATACTTTATTATATTATGTGGATACATCTTTACATTATGTAGATACATCTTTATATTATGTGGATACATCGTTATATTATGTAAATACATCTTTATATTATGTAGATACATATTTATATTTTCAATAACTCTCCTAGTTTAATAGATTGAAGACGATTGGCCAAGGAGGCCTGTTGCCACGGCGACGCCATTTTAATTGTTTGCTTTACGGGCGTTATCCTTTACGGATCACATTACCGTCACATTCCGTACATTCGCGCTTTAATTTCCGGTGTCAAGGTGGAATATCACCCTGCTTAAACTATCCACAACATATAACAACGTTTGCACATCATATAAAGTTACCACAGATAGCACAAGATGTAATAACGTCACGACAGAATATAAGAAAAACAACTAACTAAACAATATAATATTGCATGGACATTATCACTACTTTGTTAATCATGGGCAAATATGAATGGGATGTGTTTGTCGTTTACCTTCCGTCCGTCCGTCCGTCCGTTCGTCTGTCGTCCTGTGCCATATTTAAGGCATTGGTGGATGGATTTGATTAAAACTGTATGGAAATGTTAACCTACATATTGAAAGGCTAGACGGCAAGTGAAACAAAGATTGCTTTAAAACACAAAGAGTTATGTCCCCTTAGACTTATATTGTGTATGTACTGGACATCATTTAAATTACTAGTTATCTACCTTAAATAAACTGTGTTCGTCTCAAATTCCTTATGGAAACTGTAGAGAACATATTTTATATCAAATCCGTATCTTAATGAATATTTATCGTCATCAAATCTAGGTCAATCTATAAACGCGATTACATATATGTGGAGTCAGAAACTAGATCACAAGGTCAAGTTTCAAAAGACTCTGAACACTTCAGAGGTTCAATGTATGTTCAAATATTCATTGAAATTCATAAGAACATTAATTTCCATCAAATTCAGTTCTTGTTCAAACATTTGTCATGTTGGATCGAAAAATAAGTCGCACATAGTCCAACAGACCCACTATATTTCCGTAGTGGGTCAGTAACAAACCCAATAATGTATTTATTTCGTCGACCACTTTAAACTGAACTATACTGTAACTTGTTGATATTTGTTGGTAGCATAATATGACGTCATGAGTAAAAGATCTATCAATATTGATTAAAGAATTGGAATAGATATATTATTTTAAAAAATACACCGGTTCAACATGAACATATTTATTTCAATTCATTTCATTTCCTTCTGGGTAACTGGTAACATTTGAGAGCCACTTTACGAAAACCAACCTTTGAACTGACTTTTTTTACTCTACTCACCCCCTATGGAATTTACTCAACCCCTATATAAATATATATTTCTGCACGTGACACGCTTTAAACAATGAAATTGCTAAAATTTCGTGTGAGGCGAAATAATATATAATAATTTGTGCACACACTATACTAAAGTTAATGCACATAATGTAAAAACGTATGGACATAATGTAATAAAGTATGGACATAATGTAATAAAGTATGGACATAATGTAATAAAGTAAACACAGCGCACAATAAAGTATCTACATAATATAAAGATGTATCTACATAATGTAATGATGTACCTACATAATATAAAGATGTATCTACATAACATAAAGATGTATCCACATAATATAAAGATGTATCCACATAATATAAAGATGTATCTACATAATGTAATGATGTACCTACATAATGTAAAGATGTATCTACATAATATAAAGATGTATCTACATAATATAAAGATGTATCCACATAATATAAAGATGTATCCACATAATATAAAGATGTATCTACATAACGTAAAGATGTATCCACATAATATAATAAAGTATGGACATAATATAATAAAGCAAGCACATGATATAAAGATGTATCTACATAATATAAAGATGTATCTACATAATATAAAGATGTATCTACATAATGTAAAGATGTACCGACATAATGTAAAGATGTATCTACATAATGTAAATATGTACCGACATAATATAATAAAAACTGTCAGAATATAAGTACAAAACCACAACACATAACCATATACTGACATAATATAAATATGTTTGCACAACATGTAAAGATCGTTGTACATAATGTAATAACAAACAGGACATAATAATGGAGTTTCATCACTTCTAAAGACAGTGGCCGGCGTTCCATATAAGACGACATTTTAACAATTATGTTTTGTTAGTCTCACCATTTTTTTTCCTAACAGTTTTGAAACAATGGAAACAATTCCAATTTGTACTTTCATTTAATAACTTAAAGCAAAGCAATAACACTTAGATTCTTTATTTTGCAGTATTTGTATGGATAATTCAAATTATAGAGCTTAAAATTTGTAGAATCTGGTCTAGTTTACGAGGTATATATAATTGGTCAGAAGCAAATTCACTCTTTTGAAATGGACCAATCAGAAGGCGCTGCATGATTTGGAGCAAGGAGGGTACCAAGAACAGTTCCAGAATTTTATAGTTTCGGGGGGGGGGGGGGGGGGGGCTCTATTGAATTTTAATAATATAATGTTCAAGGTGCTGTCAACTCCAGATTATAGATAGTATAGTCAAAGGTTTAAACTGTTCAAAAGTTGTCTTCAATGCAATAGATTCAACATTTCAAAATGTTGACCGCAATCTGGAGTTCAACACCTTTCAAACTGATAGATGGGGGTCAATCTAATTAGTACACTCATTGAAACCAGTAAAGTATTTACAACACAATTCTTAAACTACAAGGACATTATATAAGCAAACAATGTAATTTTAGTAATTGAAATACATGTATTTCTGTAACATAGGGATAGAGCAGCTTCATATAAACTTGCAATCTTATGACATTACTTTGACCATATAAGGGTATAGCCAGAAATTCGCGGAATTGTTCAATAAAATTAAAACCATTGGCAGCATGTCTTAAAAACATTCATACAATAATTATAAGGTAATTTGGAATGCGGAAGGCGAATTTAATTCACCGTATAGCATGTAATAATGGCAACGTAGTGGTCACTATGGTAACACATGGGTCGCGCGTGCGTACCTCCACAGTTGCTAAAATAACCATATACAACTTTTTTGTTTTGTTGATAACTCACATGGAAACCAATTAAAAGGCGCGAAAATTTGTAAAGCCCAGACACTGTTATATCTGTACAAGGCAGAGTGGTTTAGTGACATTAACCGGCAGTGGGTAGCGAGACATCGACGTTGTGTAGAGGCGAACGACGCTTACTTTGAGAAGTTATGACGTTGACGTCGTTTTCTGAAGATTGAACTGCTGAAGATTTATTGTATGTGGGAAAGGGTTAACCCTTTCCCTCATATAGACGCTTTCTGACGCCTCTGCAGTAGACTGCTTTTTGAAAACAGTGACAAAAACAGAAATTGCTCAAAATGAGCAATTTCTCCTTTTGCCACAATGTTTTCCACTTTAAGTCATAGGTTATCCATTCAATTATAGAGATTTTCTATTTTTTAACAAAATATGTTCAAAGTCGTCTGCTGCAGAATTGTGGTGTAAGGGAAAGGGTTTAGTACAAGAAAAGGAGTGGTAAACAGGCTTTTCGGGCTGACAATTTCATTCTTAACCCTTTCCCTCATACGACTTTTCTGCAGCAGACAACTTTGAACAAGAGGGCCATGATGGCCCTGGATCGCTCACCTTAATTATACAATGTACTGCAATGCAAAACACATCAAGACAATTATTTTGAATGCAACCTCCAGTATTATCAAGATTTTCCTTCATTTGGCCTAGTGATCTATATTTTTTTTCCTGATATGACCCGTATTCCAACATGGACTAGATATCATCAAGACAACATTCTGACAAATTTTAAACTTGCTCAAAGTAAAAATGCGGCCTCCGGAGTTTGAACAATATTTTCCTTTGTTGACCTTGTTTCTGACCTAATATGACCCATATTCGAACTTGACCTAGATATAAATCAGACAAACATTCTGACCAAATTTCAAACTGCTGAAGCAAACATTGCGGCCTCTAGACTGATAACAAGATTTTCCTTCAATTTGACCTAGTGACCTACTTTTAAACCTGACATGACCCATGTTCGAACTTGGCCTACATATCATCAAAACAAACATTCTGATAAAGTTTCAATATGCTCAAGTTGAAAATGTGGCCTCTAGAGTGATAACAAGATTACCTTTCAATTTGGCCTAGTGACCTAGTTTTTGATCCGGCATGACCCGTATTCAAACTTGACTTAGGTATCATTCAGCTAAACATTCTGACCGAATTTCAATCTGTTGAAGCAAAAATTGCGGCCTCTGGAGTGTTAACAAGATTTTCCTTCAATTTGACCTAGTGACCTACTTTTTGACCCGACATAACCCATGTTCGAACTTGACCTACATATCATCAAGACAAACATTCTGATAAAGTTTCAACATGCTCAAGTTGAAAATGTGGCCTCCAGAGTGTTAACAAGATTTCCCTTCAATTTGACATAGTGACCTAGTTTTTGACCTCATATGGCCCAGTTTCAAACTTGTCCAAGATTTGATGGAGATGAATGTTTTGATAAACTTTCATGAAGGTTGGATGCAAAATGTAGCCTGTAGTGTGTTAACAAGCTCAAATGTTGACGACGCACAACGGACGGACAAAATGTGATCACAATAGCTCACCTTGCACTTTGTGCATAGGTGAGCTAAAAATAGAAAATATCTTTAATTGAATGGATAACCTATGACTAAAAGTGGAAAACATTGTGGCAAAAGGAGAAATTGCTCGTTTTGAGCAATTTCTTCTTTTGTCACTATGTTTTCAAAAAGCCGTCTGCTGCAGAGGCGTCAGAAAGCGCCTATATGAGGGAAAGGGTTAATTAATCTTCTATCAAAGCTTAAGTTGTGGACACCCGAAAGAATCATCTCTGTGAGAGTACCCACAACACACACCCCTTATCTCGTGCTAACATTTCCACTATCTAAAACTATACATATAGAGAAATATTACCATATCTTCCGAGAGTAAGTCATTGAGTTCGTTCAGTTCATCTGTGATGTCATCTAGAGTTTTATTGGAATGTTTCCCCGTCTTTGCATCCTGACCCTTCTCTTCCTGGAGGAAGGAGAAGATCTGGTCCAGGTTCAGGTTGTTTGGTGACACCGATGGCTCATAGTGTGTCCACATGGACTCGATAAGTGTGGTCAATGAGTCCAACTCAACCTGGGATTCCCTGAAAGAATAAAATATCATAGTTATGTTAATGGTTTATTAAAAGTTTGAACCTGTTCTTTCATCATTGATTTGTGACGGACAGACTCTATGCTCTGGTGAGCTAAACAAACTAGAAATATCACTGAAGGTGATGAATACCCCCAGCTGGTGCCTGACAATATACATATGTATGAGAAATTCAAGGGGCCATAACTCATTTAAAAATAATTCCAGTGCAATACGCCGACAATATGCACAACCTAAGGCTTGGTATCAATCATTCTTGTGAAGTTATATTGAATTCTGACCAAGGGTTGCTGAGAAATAGTGTTCACAAGAAATGTCCACAGACCAACAGACCGACAAACCGACCGACCGACAGGCGTGATTCCTATATAGCCCCCATATACTATGTATCAGGGGGTATAATAAGTCAACTGAAGACATTTTGAGAAATAATGCTGCAAACTTTTCATTTGTTTGTAACACAAGATTTTATTTTGCTTAATCGTCAGACAGAGTTATGGAACTTGGCATGAGAGCTTTTTGATAACCAACATGCATAAAACAAATACACCAACTCAGAAGTAATTTCTTCCCAACATTAACCCTTTCCCACATACAACAAATCTGCAGCAGACGACTTTGAAAACATAGTGACAAAAACCTGAAAAATCTTCATATAAGATAGCTTAATTGTTAAATAAAGTTGAAAACATTGTGGCCAAAGGTGAAATTGCTCATCATGAGCAATTTCACCTTTGGCTACAATCTTTTCAAATTTTGTCCGCTGCTATTGCATCAAAATGCGTCTGTAGGTGGGAAAGGGTTAAAGGAAAATAAATCTCATATGTAAAAAGGATTTGAGCTGTGATACTGAAAAAAAGGCCTTCATAGATTTTGGATCAGCGAGTCCCAAGTCTGCCTGTACGTACACAGTCTTATCTGAATCTAAACTGTTTGGCATCAATTCAATTATTTGTTGAATATTTGGATAAGAATATGCGAGACAAACAGCAACTTCAATAGTCAAAAATGTTGCAAGGACTAATTTCCCCTGTCCAGGCTCATTTATCTCCAAATATGCTGTGTAAATCTACAATTTATCAATTTTGTTAAATATTTTGGCAAAAGGAGAAATTTCTCAGACATAACTTTGTCTACCTATTCAAGGGAAGTTATAGTTTTGTTTCTTGACGGTTCTAATGATTTAACACCACATTTTCAACTGCATTTCAGATAACTTTTACCCTTTCCCACATAAAACAAATCTGTAGAAGACGACATTAGAAACATCTAGGCAAGAATCTCTAAATACTATTATTTTATCATTGAAAAGGGCTGTAAACATTGTGCCAAAAAGAGAAATTGCTCCTTAACCCTTTCCCTCATACGACAATTCTGCAGCAGACGACTTTGAACATATTTTGTCATATAATGGAAAATCTCTATAATTGAATGGATAACCTATGACTAAAAGTGGAAAACGTTCTGTGCAATTTCTTCTTTTGTTACTATGTTTTCAAAAAGCTGTCTGCGGCAGAGGCGTCAGAAAGCGTCTATATGAGGGAAAGGGTTAAATGTGGGATTAAGAGTTAAATTAAAAGTCTTCTGGTGCAAGTCATTTATAAAATAAATAATGTTTAAAAAAACCAAACATAATCTGGTGACAAGCCTCTTCAAGCATGCAGACAACTTTTCATGATTTGCAACAGACACTTTTTGAAATTTTGAAAACATTGTGGCAAAAGTAAGAAAGATGAGCAATTTCTCCATTCATCACAATATTTTCAATGATGAATTCCATTCATATAGAATTTTTCCACTTTTTTATCAAGGTGTTTTCAAAAGTGTTCTGCTGCAGATTTTTATATGTTGGAAAGGGTTAACCCTTTTCCTCATATAGACGCTTTCTGACGCCTCTGCAGCAGACGGCTTTTTGAAAACATTATTTTAGTGACAAAAGAAGTGCCACAATGTTTTCCACTTTTTGTCATAGGTTATCCATTCAATTATGGAGATTTTCTATGTTTTAACAAATTACGTTCAAAGTCGTCTGCTGCAGAATTGTCGTATGAGGGAAAGGGTTAAAAGAAAAGAGTTCGTTTTTTTCATTCATCCAGCAATAATTATAAGTCATAAACCATACTGATACAGCTAATGCTAGATGCTTGGTGAATGTGGTCAAATCAATGACTTTATTCCAGGGAGAATCAGTATATCAACCCTTTCCCACATACAGATGCTTTATGAAGCCTATGCAGCACCCGACATTATGGCAAAAGTAGAATTTTCTCATAATGAGAAATGTCTCCTTTCCCTACAATGCTTTTAACTCTAGTTAATAATTAAACTCTCATTAATGGGAATTTTTCAAGCTTTTGCCATTATCTTTTGAAATTCGTCTGCTGCAGTTTTGTTGTATGGGAAAGGTTTAAATTGCAAATGGAGTAATTGTTTGTAATTGGGTGGCCTCTAGGTCAACTTAGTATACATAAAAATATTACGAACAGAAAATATTAAAGTAAAGACTTTAATGCGGGAAACAGCGTCGCTCGATTTGACGCCAAAATGAAGTGTTATGGAAATGACATCACGTCGTTCTTTGGCTATGGTACATTCAAATTCTATGTTCTGACGTCGAATTGCGTTTATTAAGAACGAGAAACAATATTTATTTCATTTATTTTTAAACTTTTTTGTACATAACCAAAATGGCGACTCCCATGGATTTCAGCCAGTTTCATTTCAGAAAGCTTCATAGGTAGTGAAAAAAAAATCTCATACCCATTTATGGTTTTTTTCCGTTTAATTCTGATTATGGAAGTGAAAATAATGTGGATAAACTAAAATATGCTTGTTTTGAGCCTACCTTTCCCTAGACACATTTATTAAACTCTTAACTCTTAAATATTCTCTGTGCTCGAAATGAACTCTATGTGCTTCGAAATGACTTCTGATTCATCAAAATTGAGTTCGATGAGGCTTCTGACCAAGCAGGTGTCTGCTGCAAGGAGGTATGAAAAGTCGTCTATATCAGAATAACTATGAAAGGAGACATTTTTGTGTATACTAAGTTGACCTAGAGGCCACCCAATTACAAACAAATGCTCCATTTGCATTAAACCTTTCCCATACATATTTTCTGTTCGTAATAATAGACGACAGCAATATGAATTCCGAACATTATGTGATCATGCAAAAAAACCATTTAACGTACATCACGTTTGTTAAGGCCAAAGTTTGCTCTTTAATTTTTGTTATCAATCATCTCACGTTTTTTCCGTAAATAGGTAGCACCTATAGATATATTACTTCCAATTGTACAAGATTTACCAATTCATTTTTTATGCCAGATGTATTTCACTTAACCCTTTCACTCAAATAGACGCTTTTGGACGCCTCTGCAGCATACGGCTTTTTGAAAACATAGTGACAAAAGGAGAAATTGCACAAAACGTGCAATTTCTCCTTTTGCCACAATGTTTTCCACTTTTCATCATAGGTTATCCATTCAATTATGGAGATTTTCTATGTTTTGATAAAATACGTTCAAAGTCGTCTGCTGCAGAATTGTCGTATGAGGAAAAGGGTTAAGTGGATGACAAAAAATATATGTTATATGTGGGAAAGGGTTAAAAATAAATAAACAGTAATTATTGAATTAAGTTGGGAAAATTATTTGGCAAATGGAGTAATTGCTCATGATGAGTAATTTCTCCTTTTTGCCATAATAATGCCAAATGTTGTCTGCTGCAGATGCATCACTTGTCTTTGAATTTCTCAAGAGTCAGTTAGATTAATTTTTCTGTATTCCATTTGAAATTATTTCAACATGATTACGATTGTACGTCATATTAGATATGATGATTTCATTTCAAAAAGTCATTTATGCCACCTCACACAAAAAATTATTCAGAATTTTTAACCCTTTCCAACATCAACAATTCTGCAGCAGACGTCTTTAAAAGAATTTTAAACTATAAAAAAATTCATAGAAATCATTTCTATGAATATTTCTAGAGTTTTCTTGTAAAGACGTCTGAACTTCAAATCATCTATAAATGAAAATTATTGAATTCAACAGTAGACGCCTTTTGAGTTGAAAATGGAGAAATTCCTCACAAAATTTTCAAAAGTTGTCTGTTGCAGTTGAGTTTAAATGCGTTTGAAGGTTGGAAAGGGTTACAATACAAAAAAAATAGAAAATATTAATAAATGAAAGTATATATTATTAAATAGAGTTTAAAGGAGAAAGTGTTCACAATGTTTTAAAGAATTGTCTGCAAATGAGCCTAAATGCTACAATACGAGGGAAAGGGTTAAATTAAATGTCAATTAGGATAAAATTGCAAACTTGTAGATTTGGTTTTCTGTCATAACATGCATGCTCTAGAGGGTTCCAGCTTGCTTGATCAAATAGAAGGTGATTAGGGATGATAGGAGCACAGACTGATTGCAAAGTCTTTTTTTTGTGCATCGTAGCACATTTATAGAAATGTTTATTCAGATATTCTTCAAATTGCTTTAAAGGCCACATCATTGATATGAAGTCAGGCATGCCTCAATCTCTTGATCATTACACTCAGAAAGTTCATAAAAGCTATCCATACAATCCACTCAAGTTTCGTTCAACTCTCCTTCCAATCACACACTTATTCCCATCAGATTATCAGATTCATGATGGACTGAAATATGGCCTATCCCCTATCCCGAACGAAAATATTTTATTTCCTACTATTTGCATATAGTCCCAATTACAACAAGAGCGCCATGATGGCCCTGGATTGCTCACTTGATTTATAATATCTTAAATAAATTTCCATGTTCTTACTCTTAGTCTTATAATGCATGCAAGGAAAACAAGCAACGCCCCCTGGTGGCCATGTTATTCAACAAATCTGAATAATTTCAACATTCTTGGTAAACGGAAACATCTGCGCTAAATTTTTTCAATTTGGGCCAGTACTTTTGGACAAGAATATTTTTTTAAGTTTTCACTATATATACATATGTCAAGAAACCAAGCCCCAGCCCCTGGTGGCCATGTTTTTCAATGGATCATAATAATTAGAACCATCTTGGTAGAGGATCACCCAAGGAGCTTTTGTGCCACATTATTTTCAAATCTGGCCAAAACTTTTGGAAATGAATATTTTTAAAGTTTTCACTATACATATATAAAGAAGGAAAATAGCCCCGTCCCCTTTCTGCCATTTTTTTCAACAGATCCGAATAATGTGAACAATCATGATTGAGGGTCACCCAAGTAACATTTGTGCAAAATTATTTTCAATTGGGCCAGTACTTTTGGACAAGAAGATTTGTTTAGTTTTCACAATTCACATATAAGGAAAACAGGAGCCGCCCCCTGACAGCCATGTTATTCAACGGATCAGAATAATTTGAAAAATCTTAGTAGAGGGTCACCCAAGGAACATTTGTGCTAAATAATTGTCTAATCGGTCTAGTACTTTTTACCAAGAAGATTTTTAAAGTTTTGCCAGTTTTCCCCTTTTCTTATTCTGAAGCAACCAAAGTTCTGCATGGAATTAAATTGTATGAACAGTTTTGAAAGTGGACCACCTAAGAATTATTCCTGGGTAATTATTTAGAATTTGGTTCATTGGTTTAGCAGGTGAAAATGTTTGTAGGAAAATGTGAACGGATGACAACAACGACGCTGGAGGGTGAGTGATCACAAATTAGCTCAACCCACACTTTGTACTCAGGTGAGCTCATTAAAAAAAATATATATATATATATATATATACACACATGTATCAAGCATTTAGCATTTAGCTATTTTAAAATCTATTGAGTTAATGATATCATTGATAAGTTTCACCGTATAACTCTATACCCATTGTCCCTACATATTTTATTAATTTTTCCAGACAGACATTTCAAAGTTAACCTCTAATTAGAAAATGAAATAAACAATTAACCCTTTCCCACTGTAATACACCAAGTCTGCAGCAGGAGCATGCAGAGGTCCATCCCGGCGTTAATAGTGTTGAAGAATGAGGGCTTGGTGTGAAACTAAAAAAACTATTTTGAAAACCCTGGTTTATGTGCAATTTTGACACCTTTAGAAACAATGCAAATTTAGGTGCCATTGCCCAGAACGAGCAATGGCAACTTAATTTCCGTTGTTTATAAAGTAAAATGATTAAACGCTTATAAAGACATTATGGCGAGGTGATTATAACCTTGTTAAAGAAATACCAATTTTCGTTACAACCGTTTCACGCCAAGCCCTCAAGATATTGTCATCATCAGTAAACCCAATCCCACATGTAGACGCCTTTTGAGTCAACTGTAGACACCTTTTGATACATCTGCAGCATATGCATATCATGTGCAATTTCTCATTTTGTCACAAGATTATTAACTGAGACTATCCAATGACAGTGAGTGTTCCCTTTCATTATAGATATTTTCCATGTTTTTGTCAAATATTTTCAGTCTGCTGCAGATTTCTTCTTTGTTGGAAAGGGTTCACGAAGTTTCAAATCATTCTAATTCAAATTTATTGAGATAATAGTCAATAGTCATGGCTGAGAAAGCTTAACCCTTTCCCTCATACGACAATTCTGCAGCAGACGACATTGAACATATTTTGTCGAAAAATGGAAAATCTCAATAATTGAATGGATAGCCTAACTATGACCTATAACCTATGACTAAGAGTAGAAAACATTGTGGCAAAAGGAGAAATTGCTCGGTCTGAGAAATTTCTTCTTTTGTCACTATGTTTTCAAAAAGCTGTCTGCTGCAGAGGCGTCAGAAAGCGTCAAGCCAGCCATCTTGACCTAGCTTCATCTCCCTGAATGATACGTGTGATACAAATCAAATATTGTTGAAAATGGCATAAAAACTGTACAAATGAAAAGGAAAAGTCAAGCTTAAATCCAAAATATTTCATTATAACAATATGTTATTATTGATCAATTTTCTGTCAACTTTATTTTGATTCTAAACAAACCCAGACATTTCTGTTAAAGTTTGGGTGTATATTAGCACGTCAGGGTTCAGACATTAAACTGAAGTCTCATGGAACAAAAAATGTCCCGGTTCTGACAAAAATTAATGCACCTGTCAGTTTTACGCATCCACCAAGAGACTATTTTTCCACGCCAACAGCTCTCCCATCTGAACTGGTCCTATTTAAAATTTAAAATTGGGGGGTTTTGATGGTGATTTTCTGCCAGCGTGGACTCATTTTTCAGACTAAAGCATTTATCATTGCAACATCATTGATTTCTCTTAGAAGAGAGCAGAGGGCGTAGTAAGGCGGAGTAAAGAGGTCCTTGTACTGCAGTGTTTATGAAAATAAACCCTTTGCTGATGGTGCTCAAAAGAACTCAATGAGTACCCACAACATAGTTTTACATGGAGTTCAAATAATGATCTGAGTAGAGCTCCAGGAAAACCAGCCTTAACCCTTTCCCTCATACGTCAATTCTGCAGCAGATGACTTTGAACATATTTTGTCAAAACATAGAAAATCTCTGTAATTGAATGGATAACCTATGACTAAAAGTGGAAAACATTGTGGCAAAAGGAGAAATTGCTTGTTCTGAGCAATTTCTTCTTTTGTCACTATGTTTCTAAAAAGCCGTCTGCTGCAGAGGCATCAGAAAGCGTCTATATGAGAGGTAAAGGGTTAACTTAATTATAACACATGTGGAAAAAGACCTGCATGATACTCCTAAAGCGAAAATAGTCTTTTAGAAGGTGTAAAATAGTTTGGAAAGCTCCGCCAAATAATACTTATCTGTAAAAATGTATCAATTTTATGTGAATTATGACATTAACCCTATCAAACATCCAGACGTAATTTGATGCAGCCGACTCCTTTGAAAACATTAAAGCTGAAGCAAACTATTTAAGAACTAGCATTTGAACATTTACCTTTATTTGTTACCCTTGAATTGTGCTAAATAACCCTTTCCCCCATATAGACGCTTTCTGATGCCTCTGCAGCAGAAAGCTTTTTGAAAACATCGTGACAAAAAAAGAAATTGCTCAAAACGAGCAATTTCTCCTTTTGACACAATGTTTTCCACTTTTAGTCATAGGTTATCCATTTAATTATGGAGATTTTCCATTTTTTGACAAAATATGTTCAAAGTCGTCTGCTGCAGAATTGTCGTATGAGGGAAAGGGTTAATACAGAAATTTCTTAATCAAGTAATCAAGATTTGTACACCAACTTCCCATATGAAGAGAAAACATTTGTAGAAACTGATTTACTTAATTATATATCAATTATTTGTTGATTAACCTAATGTTGATTGTGACACACCCTCTTCAAAAAGTATTTTAACAAATTTGATAACCAGTCAGGGACTAGTTTGGACACACTCACTCATTCACGAACTGTAACTTAATATCGTGTCATAGGGATAGTAAGATGAAAAATAATGTTTCCCTGGTATAGGCAACAGTATGCATTGTATTATTTCCAAAGACCATTTTCACAGCAGATCTCGAATGCTCTAAATTGTCATATCGGGTCAAGTACAAAAGCATTCCTGATAAGCAATTGGACAATTAAGCACCAAACTATGGTGACTGATTTCAGCCATATTGTGTTGGTGTTTTGGTAGGATACCAACTCACAAGCAGGTCAAATTGATGCACAACAGATAAGGCATATTCGCATTCCCATCATATGTTTTGTATTGATGATCATTTTGTTGCGTTGGAATCTTTGCAATCCGAACATATGTTTTGTGTAGGTTGTTATTCAGGCATGTTTGCATAATCCCACCAAATTTTTTGTGTAGGTTGTCATTCATGCATATTTGCATTCCTACCATATGTTTTGTGTAGGTTGTCATTCAGGCATGTTTGCATTCCCACCAAATGTTTTGTGTAGGTTGTCATTCATGCATATTTCCATTCCCACCATATGTTTTGTGTAGGTTGTCATTCAGGCATGTTTGCATTCCCATCATATGTTTGTGTTGATGGTCATTTTGTTGTGTTGGAATCTTTCCAATTCCATCATATGTTTTGTGTTGGTTGTCATGCATGCATGTTTGCATTCCCACCATATGTCTTGTGTTGATGGTCATATTTGCATTCCCACCATATGTTTTGTGTAGGTTGTCATTCAGGCATGTTTGCATCCCCACCAAATGTTTTGTGTAGGTTGTCATTCATGCATATTTGCATTCCCACCAAATGTTTTGTGTAGGTTGTCATTCATGCATATTTGCATTCCCATCATATGTTTTGTTTTGATGGCCATTTTGTTGTGTTGTCATGCTGGAGCCCTGCCAACACACCATCGAAAAAAATGGTAGAAATCAGCCACTATACTTTTGATTCTGATAACATCCAATGTCTCTTCAACAATTGTGCAAAAAGGGAAAATCATTAAGAATGAGCAATTTCTCTGTTTTTTACTTAGTATCAAAATTCTGTTTCGAAACTTCTTGGGGTTGTATTTCCTCAGATTATTTTCAAAGCAGACATCTATAAAATTGTCATATTAGATAAAAATACAACAAAAATCAGGAAAGCGCATAAACCCTGTTTAAAATATAGAAGTATTTTGATGCATCTGCAGCCGACGGCTTTTAAAAACAACATGATAAAATGAGAAATTGCTCATAATGAGCAAATTTGCCTATTGCCACTATTTGTTCAACTCTATTCATAAAATATACTTAAATTTATAGAGATTTTATCATATTTTAATGTTGAGGTGTCCAAAGAAATCTGCCTAAGATTTGTTGTTTGAGGGCAAGGGTTTAGAGCCAAACTATGGTAGCAGATTTCTGCCGCACTGTGTTAGTTTAAAGGCAGGATGCCAACGAACCAGAAAGACAAAATGACGTGCACACACAATAAAAAGGCAATATGTCATTCTTGCACTCCAACTTTACATGCTGTGTTGGTGTGTCACATTGTACACATGTTAGCATGTCAGCTGGAGCCCTGCTATCATGCCATCACACCCACACAAAATGGTAGAAATCAGCCACCATACCAAACCAATCCACAAAGGAGACATTGGTTTCAAAAACCTTTAGCCAGTACAGGCAGAGCTCTAAACCCCTGTCTATTGATAAATAATTCAGTTAACCAACTTCTGTTTTCGAAACATTATTGAATATATGCCAGCTTTAAATGTCCCAAAAGACTTTGAATCTTTTTGCTCTGTAGTAGGCAGATGATGCTAGTTTCTCGATAACTCTTATACATTGTCCATTGCAGCAACTCTATTTTCAAGATTCTCCAAAGATATTTCAAGGATACTTTAAAATTTTCAAGGATTCTTTTAAGATTTTCAAGGACCAAAATGATCTATCATTAAATCCTTATCCTGCTTTGTCCTGTTTCCACATAAAGCAAATCTGCTTTTTTTTTTTATATCACAGAAACAGTTCACTTATTCATGATCCCCTAGTAAACAAACCAGTACTAGCTTTGTAAATGTGCCTTACTTCACCTGACCACCGCAACTGGGAATGGGACTTAAAGGATGCTTGGTTCCAAATCACTGACCACTATAGCCAGGGATCCTATGGGAAATCTGCAGACGCCTTTGAAAATATCTAGATAAAAACATGGAAAATCTATACAAATAAAATTATTATTACTGATTACTGAAAAATGTGAGTAATTTCTGCTTAAGTCAGATTTTTTCCAAAAGGCAATAAAAAAATATAAAATACACCAAAATGTTACTATCATTTACCTGCATTCTAATCTTTGTCTATATTGTTCACAAGTCTTGACCCTTTCCACCATACAACACATCTACAGCAGACGACTTATAAAACATGTAGGCAAATCAAATATTGAACATCTATATACATAAAAGTATAATTTACGAGATGAAAATATTGTGACAAAAAAAGAAATTGCTCATTCTTCTGCCACAAAGTTTTCAAAAGTCATCTGCTGCAGATGCATCAGAATGCACCTATATGTTAACCCTTTCCCTCATATGAGCAATTTCTCCTTTTGCCAGAATGTTTTCCACATTTAGTCATAGGTTATTCATTCAATTATAGAGATTTTCTATTTTTTGACAAAATATGTTCAAAGTCGTCTGCTGCAGAATGCACCTGTATGTGGGAAAGTGTTAAATACATATTTAGCAAATGAGTATAAGGATATTTACTGGGTAACATTATGGTCCTTTACACTTTGTGAAGCCTGCACCTCCGAATAGAGCCAGGTCAGCTGCCGTCATCTGACCAGATGCTATACTGTTAGCTGTCATCAACTCAACATTTTATCTTGACATTCCTAAAATTCACTTTGGACTCTTTCATATGCAAAACTAGACAAGTCCATTCTATAGATTAAGCATTGAAAGGATTCATTTATAAGGCACCCCCTATGTATGGTTATTCCAAGATTTGGCAGAAATAATGATATAATGTCTTCATTTCTACACAAACCAATATAGTGTCAGTATTATAGAGGTGATAATCTGTCCTATTTACAATATCTGATTGTGTTGAGAAGAAGTGAAGATGAGCAAAAACTGTCCCTTTCATTTTTATCAGTTTGGAAGGACAAACCATTTGATTTATTCCAAAGACGATTTTAACCAACATACAACAAATTTGCAGCAAACATAATGTAGACAAAAGCATAAATGAAAGTATAATTATTTAAGTTGGGAACATATTAAGTAGTGCTCTATTTAACACATTGTTTTTCAAGTTATCTGCTAAGCCCCAGTAGCGCAGTAAAGGTAGCAATCCAGGGGTTGTGAGTTTGAATCCAAGCTCAGCCAACATTCTGTACAATTTTAATTGGAAAATAGAAAAAGCAGCTAGTTACTTAGAAAGATTGCCTTGTGTGGAGAGCCAGGAAGCACATTATGGTTAACCCTTTACCTCAAATAGACGCTTTCTGACGCCTCTGCAGCAGACGACTTTTTGAAAACATAGTGACAAAAGAAGAAATTGCTCAAAACGAGCAATTTCTGCTTTTGACACAATGTTTTCCACTTTTAGTCATAGGTTATCCATTCAGCTAAAGAGATTTTCCATATTTTGACAAAATATGTTCGAAGTCGTCTGCTGCAGAATTGTCGTATGAGGGAAAGGGTTAAGTTATATGAAAATTCATCAAACAGTTACAAAGTTTTGGACCTGATATCGAGGGCTTGGCTTGAAAGGGTTGTATATTAACTAAATATTCCAAAATTGTTCAGGAGAGACAGAAAACTTTTTTTTTTTTTTTTAAGTTCTTGCTTTCAATTTTGTGGATTTTTTAAACTGATACTGACAGGAAATAGTAACTTTTATGAAATGGATGCACAGACAGACACTTACCAATTAACATACTACACAAAGTTTGATGCCCCCACAAGCAGCTTTAGGGTATAAAAAAGTAGCGAGTTGTCAAGAATATATAGAATGTATGGCAGTAAATCCAATCTTTTGGTAATATACATCCTTCAAAAGCAATGAAATTGTCAAACTGTATATAACAAGAGCTGTCGGAGGACAGCGCGCTCGACTATTCCACCGCTTATTTAAGTTACCGAGATAATGGACTCTAATGTAGTTGCATGCAAAACATTAACCACAATTTCTTAGTGGGTGATAATTTGCATTATATGCAGGATAGTGTTATTTAACATGATTATTTTCATAGGTTTGATGGTTAGATAGGGTTGTATAACCTTTCAATGGAATGCATCAAGTAGTTACTAAGATATGGACTCTTAATGTAGTTGCACGCAAACCTTTAACCATAATTTCTAAGTAAAAAAAGGGCAACAATTTGCACCATATACAGGATAGAGTTATCTTAATTGGTTGTGTTTATAGTTGTACAATTGGGAAAGGTTGTATAAAGTTTCAATACAATTGTTCAAGTTGTTACTGAGATTACACTCTAAATGTAGTTGCAAAACTTTAACCAGAATTTCTAAGTCCAAAAAGGTCCATAACTTGCATAAAATGCTGGTTGGTAAGGGCTGTATAACGTTTCAATGCAATGCATCAAGTAGTTACTAAGAGATGGTCTCTTTATGTAGTTGCATGCAAAACTTTAACCAGAATTTATAAGTCCAAAAAGGCCATAACTTGCATAAAATGCAGGATAGAGTTATCATACTTGATAATCTACATAGGTGTGATAGTTGGGTAGGGTTGTATAAAGGTTCAATGCAATGCATCAAGTATATACTGAGACGTGGACTCTTAATTTAGTTGCACGCAAAACTTTAACCAGTATTTCTATGTAAAAAAAGGGCCATAACTTGCATAAAATGCAGAATAGAGCTATCATACTTGATAATCTACACAGGTGTAATAGTTGGGTAGGGTTGTAGAAAGTTTCAATGCAATGCAGCAAGTAAATACTGAGATATGGACTCTTAATTTAGTAGCACGCAAAACTTTAACCAGAATTTCTAAGTAAAAAAAAGTGCCATAACTTGCCTAAAATGCAGGATAGAGTTATCTAACTTGTTAATCTACATAGGTGTAATAGTTGGGTAGGGTTGTATAAAGGTTCAATGCAATGCATCAAGTATATACTGAGATATGGACTCTTAATTTAGTTGCATGCAAAACTTTAACCAGAATTTCTAAGTAAAAAAAGGGCCATAACTTGCATAAAATGCAGGATAGAGTTATCTTAGATGATAATCTACACAGGTGTGATAGTTGGGTAGGGTTGTAGAAAGTTTCAATGCAATGCATCAAGTAAATACTGAGATATGGACTCTTAATTTAGTTGCACGCAAAACTTTAACCGGAATTTCTAAGTAAAAAAAGGGCCATAACTTGCATAAAATGCAGGATAGAGTTATCTAACTTGATAATCTACATAGGTGTGATAGTTGGGTAGTGCTGTATAAAGTTTCAATGCAATGCATCAATTAAATACTGAGATATGGACTCTTACTTTAGTTGCACGCAAAACTTTAACCAGAATTTCTAAGTAAAAAAGGGCCATAACTTGCATAAAATGCAGGATAGAGTTATCTAACTTGATAATCTACATTGGTGTGATAGTTTGGTAGGGTTGTAGAAAGTTTCAATGCAATACATGTAGTATTTAAGAACTTGCATGCAAAACCTTAACCAAAGTGTGACGTGGACGCCGACGGCGACGCCGACGCCAGGGTGAGTAGTATAGCTCTCATATTCTTCGAATAGTCGAGCTAAAAACTGCTTCCTCTATTTGGATATTGACATTGTATATAGAATCTTACCAGCAGTGTTCTCGTAAATAAACAAGAGATCGAAATGGCACATTTTGTTCATCTCCTATATTTTAAGCTTTCTGGGTAAACTTCAAGATTCTAATAATATGAGCTGTTCCATAAAAAACAAAACATTGTGGACTCAGCGTAAAGTATTGATCTGGATCAGTCTTAGCATGCCGCGCAGGCTAACCCGGACAGACACCTTTCACCTCCTATGGATTTTCTGTTTCAGGAATAAATAGTCTATACCTTTATCACCTGAGATGGAATGTGTCAGCCAGGATTAGCCTGCACAGACTGCAAAGGCTGATCTGGGTCGATACATTACACAGAGTTGTTTTTCTTGTGGAACGGCTCATATATTAGTATCAAGTACCATAAATCTATTTTAAAATCTATTGACTTTTATCATTGATTACTTTCACTGTTAATTCTGTCTATATCCAGTCTCTTCATGTTGGACATTTCCTCAGATGTTTCAAAACAACTCTCAGAATATCAGATAAATACTTAACCCTTTCCCACATACAACAAAACTGCAGTATGTCTCAGAATTGGAAAACTTGCAGTCTCAAGTAGGGAAACCCTCTTTAAACGAAATAATTTAAAAATGTTGTCTCAGAATAATCTCAGTGAGACAATTATTTTCAGTACCCAATACATAGGGTTTAATATTCAAATAAGGATTTTAAGAACACTTAAAAGGGTATGTTTTCTTTAGAGATAAGCGAGCGTAAAATCTGTGTTTTCTAGGTTCCATTGATTTGGATTTAAAATGTATCCTGTAGATGGGTTAAGGTATCTTGGGACCACAAGATCAAATAAAGAAAGTTCAGAAGAGAAATTAACCATAAATGAAATATGACAGCTCAAGTCAATTTGATGAAAAACTATTTAGGTCCTATTTTCTCTCTATACTCCCCTTCTTTTTTTTCTCTTCCTTAAAAATACTTTTTCCCTCCTGCAGGTGCATTTTGACACCTCTACAGCAAAAGACGTTTGAAAAGATTTCTCCTTTTGCCACCTGATGTTCTCAATTCTTTTATATTTTTCATTTACAAAGATTTTCCATGTTGGTGCTTATATAGATGTTATATAATTGTTTGCTGTGAATTTGTTGTATGTGGGAAAGGGATAGACAACAATGTCATCTTTAACCCTTTCCTTCATAGAACACATCTGTAGCAGACTTAAAAAGTGTTTGGGCCAAAAATGGCAAAGTATACCTATATGAAAATTATTATTAAATAGAATTGAAAACATAATAAGTGTAACAAAGTTAGAAATTGCTGATTACGAGCAATTTCTCCTTTTGTCACAATATTTTCAAAAATGTATCTTCTGCAAAGGCGTCAGAAAGCTTCTGCATGTGGGAAAAGGTTAAAGGACATTTTGATAAATTTGTAACTAAACTCAATCCAATTTTTAAGTTCACTTCTTCTTACATGTAGCCACTGTAAATATGAGTCTTTAACCCTTTCCCACCCACAATACATCTGAAGTTACAAGACAGCTTTGGAAACATCTAGGAAAAATATGGAAAATATGGAAAAAGAAATATTGCTCATTATTAACCCTTTCCCTCATATAGACGCTTTCTGATGCCTCTGCAGCAGACAGCTTTTTTTAAACATGGTGGCAAAAGACGAAATTGCTCAAAACGATATCTGCTGCAGATTTGTTGTATGAGGGAAAGGGTTTCTCCTTTAGACATGCTTTCTTCAAATCTCCTATGCTGCATCAAAATGCATCTGCATGTGGAAAGGTTCAAGTGTCTTGTTGATTCATTGCAAATTTGATATTCTGAACAATGGAATTGCCAGGGGTACTCCATGGTAATTAGACTGGTAAATAGAGACAATTAATATAAGAAAAAACATTCATCATTTATTCAACAGAGAACAAACTCAACCCTTTCCCACATAAGACAAATCTGCAGTGGGCCACTTTGAGAACAACTGAGCAGTAATATGATCACTCCTTAACCCTTTCCCTCATGTAGACGCTTTCTGACGCCTCTGCAGCAGACGGCTTTTTGAAAACATAGTGATAAAAGAAGAAATTGCACAAAACGTGCAGATGACTTTAGTAAACATTGTTTCAGACTCTTTTCAATAATGATACTTTAATTTATAGATTTATATAGCCACAATGGCAGAGTGGTAGAGTGTCCGTTGAGGGTGTAGGTTCCATACCTGGCCGGGACAATTACAAAAGACTTTAAAAGTGGAAGTTATAAATGTTGAACCAGCAGTTCTGGAAACTTACCCAAGAAATGTTGGATATAACTAAAAAATTGTTAAAAGGGGGGTATAACACCATACAACCTTAACAAAATTTGATAAGAGATATCTCTAGATGTCTTTAGATTTACTGGATGTGGGAACTAAAGGATTAAAAGTTAATTTTGTTTCACCCCTTCTGACTCGCAGCACATTCTTGCAGCAGCCAAAGACTTTTGAAAACATCGAGGTAAAAGGATGTATAACTCATAAGGAGCAATTTCTTTGTTTGTCACAAAATTTCATTTCCATTTAATAATTATACTTCCATTTGTAGAGATGTTTCCCATCGTTTTGCCGTGATGTTATCAAAGTTGCGTGCTCGCGCTCAAGATTGGTTGTATATGGAGAGGGGATAAATGACTGAATACAACTGTGATACCATCATACATGCTTGAACTGTTTTTAGTATAGGATAATGCATTGTAAATGAAGCAAGGTATTTCCTGTTAAGCAGGGGATGACAAACACTCTATCTGTTACCAAACAAAAACTCCTCAGGGAAAATCAATTCAAGACGATTTCTGAGGAAGACATTATAATGTGTCCAGCAACTCATTGTAAATAGAGTTGAGGGTCATTGTAAAACATCCTTTATGTAAGTGTGTACTTTTATCTACAAATACCCAGCACCTCAGACAAGGGTTATACCTCTAGCATTCTGTATAAGGCATTTTAATGGCATACTCAACATTGCTGTAAGTGACATGTCTTCGTATCCCTTTCGCTCATATACACGCTTTCGTATGCCTATGCAGCAGACGGCTTTTTCAAAACGAGCAATTTCTCCTTTTGTCACGATGTTTTCAACTCTATTGAATTATTGTACTTTAAGGTTAAACTTATTTATTTTACATCGATTGCGAAACAAAGCTTCAAGCTTATATTATTCTCGCTTGATGTCTGCTTCCTGGATACTTAACCAGTACTCGTGCCGTTTGTGTGTTACCACTGTCTTCCACAAAGTATTGTACTTTCATTCAAACCTCCTCTCATACGACAACATATTTTGTCAAAACATAGAAAATCTCCATAATTGAATGGATAACCTATGACAAAAAGCGGAAAACATTGTGGCAAAAGGAGAAATTGCACATTTTGTGCAATTTCTTCTTTTGTCACTATGTTTTCAAAAAGCCGTCTGCTGCAGAGGCGTCAGAAAGCGTCTATATGAGGGAAAGGGTTAAAAAAAGGGAGATTCCAATTTTGTTGGGGGTATGTTTTCAAAGTCGTCTGCTGCAGATTTGTTGTATGTGGGAAAGGGTTAAGCGGGACTATACAAGGAAGCAAAGCCTTCACAATACCATCACTGTTCATTCCTATTTACATCAATCAATAGGGCCCATGTTTTGTCTGACATTTTTCATAGAGTCCAGTGCCAAGAAACCGGTGTGTACTTAGTGTTATGGCTTGTCTTTTCTATTTGCTTTCTGCCGATTTTCGGTAAACATTATGTTTTATCAGATCCCACTATGGGCCATTTGGGATAATAGAAAGTGTTTCTGAGTAAATCAGTTAAAAAAACAGTACTTTGCTTTCTTGTTTTGAATGCAATCCTTTTTGCTGCTTTAATTATTTCCTTTTTCAATAAATATGTTATTTACTTTTAACTTAATATGTCATCATTTTATTAACCCTTTCCCACAAACAACAAATCTGATGAATTTAAAAACATCTTGACAAACATATGGTAGATCTGTATGAATTAAACATTATTTATTGGATAGATTTGTAAACTTTGTGGCAAAAGGAGAAATTGCTTTATGAGCGATTTCTTCTTTGCTACAATGTTTTCAAAGGTTGTCTGCTGTAGATGCATCCACAAGTGTAAAAGGTTTAACATTTCTTGAATGAATTCATACATGTATACATACCCTTATTTAGGCATCGTTTAAATAACTCTTGTCAAGTCTTGCAATTGGCACTGGTAATGAGGTTTCAAAAACTGTAAACAGTGAATCTTTGATTGATTGGGGCTTAGCACCATTTCAACAATTTTTTCAGTTATATCACGGTACTCATGTGTTTCCTAGCTTTCTCACATAAGTACTCCACACAACATACTTTCCAAGCAACTGGCTGATTTTCAACATGGACTGTTAGCCCATTAGTGAAAGACGAATGACACTTGTCAAAATCAGAGAGAATGTCGGTCAAGCTGAGATTCAAACTCTCAACCTCCGAATTGACAGCTGAGCTACTGGGGCTTGATGTCTAAACAGTGAGCCCAGCCATGTGATTTAAGGTAGTGATGCCTGTTGGAGAGTCGGAGCCTTCACTGTCTGTCTTTAACCCTTTCCCTCATACAAGAAATTTGCAGCAAACAATTTTACAATCATCTCCAATTGATTGGGGTTTAACGCCTTTTTTAACAATTTCTCAGTCATATCATGGCGGCCAGTTCACCTACTCATGTGTTTCCTGGTTTTCTCACACCAGTACTCCACACAACAAGCTTCCCAAGCAACTGGCTGCTTTTCCACATAGACTAAGCCCATTGGTGGAAGACAAATGACACATGTCGCATTGACTTTTGTCAAACGTCGGAAAGAAAGTTGGCCAAGCCGGGATTCAAACTCACAACCCCTTGATTGACAGCCCGCGTCGTAACCGACTGAGCTACCGGGTCTCGACACAATCTTCTGAATAAAAAAAGGGAATATTTCTATAATTGATAGTATAATTATTGAAAAGAGTTGAAAACATAGTGGCAATAAGGAGAAATTGTTTGTTTTGAGCAATTTCTCCTTTTGTCACAATGTTTGCAATAGTTGTCTGCTATAGATGCGTCATTAAATGCGTCTATATGTGGTAAAGGGTTAAAAATGGAAGTTTAGGCTAGATCTCCTCGTTGGCGTTCAGGGTTGTGGAAATAGCATTACGACTGATGCGCTTGTGTCAGGATAAACCTATGAGCAGTGCTGGTAATTTACGTAGGAAATGCAGTGATAACTGATATACTGTTCAAAGTGCCATAAAATCAACACATAAATTCACTGGCCTTCTTCATCTAATGACCTAATATGGGCTTTGATGCATATTTTTGGGTATCATAAGTACACTGGCACTCCTCTATAAAACTCTCCGTTTTAAAGCGGATTCCGTTATAACACTGGTCTTGCTTGGCTCCCAAAATTTATTGCGTGGAATATTTGGAAATAGAATTATAAATTTTCAAAAACCTAACGTTTGAAACACCAAAATACGATCCGAGTAATAGATCTCCACTGCAGTTAATCCACATGTTTGCATAACGCTTTGTTCAAAATTACAACAATAGGCAGGTAAAAAGTAGATATCGTTATCGAGCGACTGCAGTATCACGTTAATCATAACAATAGACAGATAAAAAAATTGATATTGGGTGTAATTATTGTTTGGGCATTACTCTTATTGTGTTCAGTCACCTTACAAACTGATACAACTTTAATCGACCGCGGCTGTCATGGTGTGACAAACGAACAAGCTCAATTTCATAACTTCATAATGTAACAAACAAATTTCGCAAAATTTTGTCTGGATGTCATCCATTTCTTTCTCATTTCTTCTATCTCCGTAGTGAATACAACTTGGGAAAACCCAAAATATACACGCGACTTTTCCAGCCAATAGTACTTGCGATATGTAAATTAAAACTATTTAGCTCAAATGTATGCAGTAAGCGTCATCAATATTGGGGCCGTTAAATAAGCATGCGCACGAGACATGTATCGATTGTTAACTTCCGCAAATATTGTAAAACTATATGTATTCTCCCAGCCACTCGGTAAATCTCGAAAAATCACTGCAATTACCGTGAATTGTCAAACAAATTACCCTGTAAAAGATCGACGATTAGAAATGCGTATTATTCGGTCCAAAAATATCTTGCAAGCTTGTTTTAGCCAAAAACACTATCTCTTTGCAATTGAATTAGTGTATGCATTATAGGTGGGTGGGGTAATGATTTTTGGAACAGCGTTATCAATTTAACCCCGCTTATAATACTGTGCGAGACCATGGCTCCCAAGTACAGTGTTATAGAGGAGTGCCAGTGTATATTGTTTCTTCCAAATAGTTTTCTTGTATTTAAATATACCATCATACTTTCGTATAGTTCCCAAAAACAATCATTTGAAACCAGTGCAATGAGGAATGCTTTTCAAATATGGTGATGTCAATGAGCAATTGATGTAATGAATGAAGACTTTTGGTACAATTAATGCATTCAACAGACAAAAGCTGTATTGGTTTAAAAAGGAAACAAAAGAAAATTGTCTCCAATGGTCATTGCAACAGCAAGATCCAATGAAAACTGCAGTCTTGGTGGTCAAACATATATTAATTACGTTGTTGACAGTGTTACAATTTTTGGTAGCCAATACATAATTAACCCTTTCCCTCATATAGACGCTTTCTGACGCCTCTGCAGCAGACAGCTTTTTGAAAACATGGTGACAAAAGAAGAAATTGCTCAAAACGAGCAATTTCTCCTTTTGACACAATGTTTTCCATTTTTAGTCATAGGTTATCCATTAAATTTTCTATTTTTTGACAAAATATATTCAATGTCGTCTGCTGCAGAATTGTTGTATGAGGGAAAGGGTTAAATATTTGAGTTACAATCTACGAAAACCAACTGTAAGACATTTGCAACCAATGTAGATCCAGATCAGCCAGTGCTTATGTGCAGTCTGATCTGGTATTGCAATGTTTGCTAATAAGTAATAGACGGTTTCAATAATCTTCTATTAACCTGTATCCATTTGGATCCTTAGCATGAAGGGTCATGCAGGTATTTTGCCACACATGTTATATTTATTTATTTATTGGGGTTTACGCCACTTTCAACATTATTTCAGTTATATCACAGCGACAGTTCACTTATTCATGATCCCTGGGTAAACAAACCAGTACTAGCTTAGAAAATGTGCCTTGCCCAAGGGCACTCCACCATGACCGTAGTGCCGCGACTGGGGATCGAACCCGGGACACCCAGTTTCGAAATCCCCGACGCTAACCACTCGACCACAGCGGATTCCTGACACACATGTTATGATAATGTTTTCCTGTAGAACCAGGCATTTTTTACTTAATTGAAAGCTTTGATATATAAAGGAGAAAAATCATAGGAAAGTATTATTGTGTTATCAAATAATGGTTTTACCAGTTGTCTGCTGAATACAGACAAAGATGCATGTGGGACAGTTATCTTTGACAGAAGGTAGTTTTTTTTACCAACAACCAGTCGTAAATAAGATTTCCATTACAATCTTTGGAAATAATTATAGTCATGCAAGCTAGAAATATTTACGTTTTTAGCAGCTTTTGTGGAAATAAAGAGACCAAAAAGGTTTTAAGCAGCTTTGTAGGAAATAAACAGATACAAAATTGCTAACTTTCTTAACCCTTTCCTTCATACGACAATTCTGCAGCAGTAGGCTTTGAACATATTTTGTCAAAAAATGGAAAATCTCTATAATTGAAGGGATAACCTTTAACTAAACGTGGAAAACATTGTGGCAAAAGGAGAAATTGCTAATTTTGAGCAATTTCTTCTTTTGTCACAATGTTTTCAAAAAGTCATCTACTGCAGAGGCGTCAGAAAGCGTCTATATGAGGGAAAGGGTTAAATTGTGCTTTTTTTTTTTTTTTACACTTGCTTATTAATTGGCTGTATATATATATAATGCAGAAAGAAACTTTCATCTGTATTCAATAATCACACTTTCATTTAGAGAGATTTCAACATTTTCAACTAGAGGTTTGCAAATTTGGAGGTTTACACTTATTGCTCATCAAATGACTGAATGCTCAAAGCTTAGGGTAAATGGTTGGTTAAAAGCATCAAATGTTGAACCATTTCCCATGAGCAGATGTATTTTGATGCATCTGAAGCAGACGACCTTTCAAAAAATGTTGGCAAATGGGGAGACATTGCTCAGATATGTATACTCTTTACAACTTGTGTAAACATTGTGGCAAAAGGAGAAGTTTCACATAATAATTTTTGCATTCAAAGAGGGAATCCACCGTCGTTGAGTGTTTAGCGTCGGGGATTTGAAACCGGGTGGCCCAGGTTCGATCCCCAGTCGCGGCAATACGGTCATGGTGGAGTGCCCTTGGGCAAGGAACATTTTCTAGCCTAGTACTAGTTTGTTTACCCAGGGATCATGAATAAGTGAACTATCGCCGTGATATAACTGATATAATGTTGAAAACGGCATAAAACCCCAATAAAACAAATAAAACAAAGCATTCAAAGAGATTTTCCATATTTTTGCATAGAATCTTTCAATGTCATCTGCTGCAAATGTGTCATATGTAGGAAAAGGTTGGAAGGAAGACTTTAGGAAATGAATGGTTTCAAGCCCTAGGTACTATTTAGTTAATGACTTACACATTAACCCTTTCCCTCATATACACGCTTTCTGACGCCTCTGCAGCAGACGGCTTTTTGAAAACATAGTGACAAAAGAAGAAATTGCACAAAACGTGCAATTTCTCCTTTTGCCACAATGTTTTCCACTTTTTGTCATAGGTTATCCATTCAATTATGGAGATTTTCTATGTTTTGACAAAATATGTTCAAAGTCGTCTGCTGCAGAATTGTCGTATGAGGGAAAGGGTTAATGACTTACACATTAAGACAATAATAAGAAGAAATAGAACTCTCTTGAAGGATTATGTAAATAAATATATCCATCCTGTAAACTAAATATTGATAATAGTTAATACCATTAATCTGATCTTATCATACACTGTTTGCAAATATTGTTCAGTCTTCTTTAAAGCACAATAAGGGTTTTAACCTTAAACTTTTCCCATATACAGACACACTTTATGCATTTGCAGCAGATATTTTTTGAAAACATTGTGGCCTGCACCACACAGACAAAGACGTGAAAAATCTCCATTAACCCTTTCCCTCATATAAACGCTTTCTGACGCCTCTGCAGCAGGCGGCTTTTTGAAAACATAGTGACAAAAGAAGAAATTGCACAAAACGTGCAATTTCTCCTTTTGACACAATGTTTTCCACTTTTTGTTATAGGCTATCCAGTCAATTATGGAGATTTTCTATTTTTTGACAAAATACGTTCAAAGTCGTCTGCTGCAGAATTGCCGTATGAGGGAAAGGGTTAACAACTGGGTTTAATTATTATATAGATTTGAAAACATTGTGACAACAGGAGAAATTGCTCATTATGAGCAATTCCTTCTTTTACCACAAGGTTTTCAAAAGTCTTCTGCTGCAGATGCGTCAAAATGCGTCTGCAAGTGGGAAAGAGTTAAGAATTGGACAGATTGAATGATGATGAACACCCGAGTCCTGTTATCAGTTCATCCTACCCAACTTGCAGATGCATTTTGGCGCATGTGCAGCAAAACTCTTGTAACGAGCAATTTCTCCTTTTGCCACAATGTTTTCAACTCTATTCTATAAGTATTTCTCCATTTAAAGAGATTCTCTATATTCTTTACCCTAGATGTGTTCATAGCCAGCTGCTATAGATGTGTTGTAAGTTGGAAAAAGTTTAACCCTGTTTTTGAAAAAAATGAAAACAAAAATATGGAAAATCTCTATTAATGGCTAATACAATAGCTATTCAGTAGAGTTGTAAACATAGTGGCAAAAGGAGAAAATTGCTCATTATCAGCAATTTCTCATTTTACCACAATGTTGTCATAAGTCGTCTGCTGCAGAGACTTCAGAAATGATCTGTATACGGAAAAAAGAGTTAATATACTAGACCACATTAACGATTCATCACGAGGCTCGAACACATACATCAATTGCTTTTACAGGTGGTTCGTACAAGTGGAGGAAATTAGTTCTTCAAAATGTGTCTGACATTTACAAAGGTCAATGCTCAAAAACTGGCAGCGGCGTTCCCGCAAAAAAAAGGGCACAAGCAATTGTCTGTGATTGCAGCGGTATATTTAATGTCATTGTGTGGACTGTGCAGGACCACTCTACATGGTGAGTCTTTAGTTTAACCCTTACCAGCATACAATAAAATTTAATGTGCAGCAGACGACATGCAACAACATAGGAATTCTCTATAAGTAAAAGTATAATTCCTGAAAAAAGTTGAAAATATTGTGGCCAAAAAGAGCAATTTTTACTTTTGTTACAATGTTTTCAAAAGCGTAAGAATGCGTCAACAAGTGGAGAAGGGTTAACTTTAGTAACTTTATATTCAAGACCAAAATATTCATAGAGAAATGACAACATGGTACAAAAGTGCTTCATAACCCCTGGAAATGCTTCAAAATATTAGCACCTGAAGAAGAGAATCCATTAACACTTTTCCACATGCAAGTCAACTCTGCAGCAGACGACTTTGAAAACATACCCGAAAACATGGCGACAAAAGAAGCAATTTCTTGATTTGTCGCCATGTTTTCAAAAAGTTGTCTGCTGCAGAGGCATCAAAAAGTTTATATTATTTGTAAAATTTAGATCTTCCAGTTTCTATTTAACATTTTGTTACTGTGCATAATTAATATTTTCATGTTCACCAAACTAAACACCTTAAACAATTTGCAACATCAAACATAATTTAATATCTGTAGCAGGCATCATTCATGCAAAGTTGTGAATTTTGTTCTAGATAAGACGGTTAAATTATTAAATAGAGGTGAAAATGTTGAAGCAAAATGGAGATATTGCTCATTATGATTAATTTCTCATTTTTGGCAGGATGTTTTTAAACGTCGTCTGCTGCAGATGTCTCATAATGCATCAGAGGTGTCAAAGGTTTGAACTACATTGTTTCGTTACTATCAAATATGTAGCAAGTACTATTAGCTATAAACTTGAAAGAACTTAACCCTTTCCAACATATAGATGCTTTCTGACGCCTCTGCAGCAGACGTCTTTTGAAAACAGCGTGACAAAAGGGGAAATTGCTCAAAAATGGCAATTTCTCCTTTTGTCACAATGTTTTCAACTGTATTCAATAGTTACATATTCATTTTAAGACATTTTCCATATTATTTTTTAAATGTTTTCAAAGTTGTCTGCTGCAGATTTTCTGTATGAGGGACAGGGTTAAAAACCAATGGCGACGATATCAGGAATTCAGCAGGATATGGGTTGATGATTATTGATGATTGTTGATGATTGTTGATGATTGTTTCCTTGATACTCAACAAATACCTGTACCTACACGATGTGAGAACAACACAAAGATTGACACAATTCAAGATCTCATGGGATTCAAACATAAAATATTTGGATTATGAGATGGTACAACACCCCTGAGCCATGCAGCCAATGACTTGCATGGTGAGTCTTTGCCATGGCTAAGTTCTCGCAAAGCTGCATTAGCCCTAATTTCTCACATAAAACAAATTTGCAGTAGACAACTTTGAAAATGCGTCTACATTACTGATAATTAAGCTTTTCCAACATGCAGTCGACCCTTCTTGATACAATCGGACTTATTCAACATTAACTGATATGAGAAATTTTATAGAGTTTTCTGCTTAAACTTTACAAAGACCCTATTAAAAATTTCAACTTCTGGATAATTGGATAATTATAAGTCAATACTAATGGCAGTGAGTTAACCCTTTCCCTCATATGACAATTCTGCAGCAGACGACTTTGAACATATTTTGTCAAAACATAGAAAATCTCTATAATTGAATGGATAACCTATGACTTAAAGTGGAAAACATTGTGGGAAAAGGAGAAATTGCTAGTTTTGAGCAATTTCTTCTTTTGTCACTATGTTTTCAAAAAGCTGTCTGCTGCAGAGGCATCAGAAAGCGTCTATATGAGGGAAAGGGATAATGGACACAATGTGGGAAAAGGAGAAAGTTCTTCTTTTGAATAGTTTCTCCATTTTCAAAAATGATTATAAAAATTTACTCTGTCGCAAATATCTCATAAATAGTCAATCCAGGGAAATATTTAAGTAAACTTTGCAAAACCTTTATTCTTATTTTGTTCTGACATCAAGACGATTGTAACAAAAAAGACACGATTGCAACAAAAAAGACACGGATCCTGAAATACTGAAACTGATAAACATTTCTCTTGGTTTATTTCAAGGGATAGCAGCGTAATTAAATCTGGTTTTATAGTTATATTTGGGCAGCAGAAAGAAAATATGAGCCGTCCTGCGAGAAAACCAACATTATGGCCTCAGCGTAATGTATCGACCCAGATCAGCCTGTGCTGTCCGCGCAGACTGGTCTGGGCCGACACATTCCATCTCAGGATGATAGAGGTATAGAGTAATGATTCATGAAGCAGAAAATACACACAAGACAGAAAATGTCTGTCTGGGTTGGCCTGAGCGGCATGCTTAGACTGATCTGGGTCAATACTTAACGCAGAGTCCACAATGTTGGATTTCTCGTGGAATGGCTCACATGTGTAATTACATGTAGTCTGTCTGTGAGTTTGGTAATTACCAACCAAGCCAAGCTCTGCCATTTTGACAAAACCCATTTTGGTAATTGTTTGTTATCTAAACATGTCCTTATTTTTATTAGGAAAAGCAGGAAAGTAAATTTGATAGTTTTCCCCTTTACATTTTGCAGAAATTAACCCTTTCCCTCATATAGACGCTTTCTGACACCTCTGCAGCAGACAGCTTTTTGAAAACAGTGACAAAAGAAGAAATTGCTCAATATGAGCAATTTCTCCTTTTGCCACAATGTTTTCCACTTTTAGTCGTAGGTTATCCATTCAATTAGAGATATTCTATTTTTTGACAAAATACGTACAAAGTTGTCAGCTGCAAAATTGTCGTATGAGGAAAAGGGTTAGGCCTTTGCCACA
This sequence comes from Serripes groenlandicus, assembly GCA_031761405.1. Classification (NCBI taxonomy): domain Eukaryota; kingdom Metazoa; phylum Mollusca; class Bivalvia; order Cardiida; family Cardiidae; genus Serripes; species Serripes groenlandicus. The sequence continues at coordinate 55,522,905 of JASEVX010000001.1, forward strand.
TACAATAAACCTGCAGCAGACAACTTTTGAAAAATGTTGCCAAAAAATAATGGGAAATCTCTATAATGAAAGTGTATATATAATTTGACAACATTGTGACAAAAGAAAAATTATTCATTATAAGCAACTTCCTCTTTTGCCAAAATGATTTCAAAACCCCTGTGCAGCAGAACAATTGTCCATGATCCCAGAGTGACCAACCAATACTATCGACTTATAGCCATAAGCCACCATGATGATCACGAGTAGTGATCAAACCTGGGACACCAAACCTAACAGTACCCAGACTAAACACTTAGCAATGGCGGATTCCTAGACCATGTTTCAATCCTTTCCCACATACAACAAGAGAAAGTTGATGCAACGCATCAATGTCGCCGGAAATCCATACTGCAGTTATGCATTAAACACTATAACATTATAGTAGTTGAATAAACAGTTATCAACTGAGGGGCATATTGGAACATCAGGGGTGGGGTCAAGTGAAAATGTTTCATAACTTGCATTGTTTTGTCAACGAAGTGAATGATAATTGAAGCCTTTCATTGTTTATGACCAATCTCCATTCCAAAGTAGGTTGACCATACACACAACCAACTAATTATTGATCATAAACAGTAATAGAAATGAGTAATCTTGCCAATCATTAGTCTTAGTATGTATACAGTGCTTTCATTAAGGAATAATTATAAGATTTGTGAATTACACATACACTTTTCAAGATGTTTGTCAGAATATTTGAATTTTATTATTTTTCAATAAAACCACAAAACAGACAATTTAGGATTTGCATGCAATAGCACGTCATTTTACCTTTCCTCTATTACAGTCAACAGAGGACACCTTTGCAGCAATCTACTTTTAAAACAATGAGATAAGGGTTAAATCGCTGAAGACATGAGTTTTCTCTTTTTCTCAAAATGATATTAGCTTGGCATCCTAATTATATAATACTTTAACAAATGTTGAAATGTAGTCCAATATTTATAAATTAGATCACCTTCGAAATATAATATTAACTAAACAGTTAAATCTCATTGAAATTGTTGTATAATTTAAACTTAATTTCGAACATAAACTGAGCCCTACAACATGTTAATTTATTTTAATTCTTTCCTTCCTTTTTTATAATGAAAATAACAAACTACTCATGTTTTAAAATTATATTATGATGAGCGCCCTTGTGTCAATGATGCATAACAATATGCAGATCGGAAGCAATATGCCTTTAGGGAATTAAATGACACATTTAAAATTGTCAAGGACGAAATAATTTTGTACGAAAAACCCGATTCTTTCTTATTCGCAGAGATGTCGTTCTTGAAACTCTCCTTATAGGCAGAGGGTGTTCGTTCAAAGTATTTTTTCTATTAAAACCAGTTTTATCTCGGTTTGTTCTTTTCTTCATTTGTTTCGAACCAAATAAACATTTTAAATCACCTATGATTGACTATTTGTAAGTGAGTGTAAAGAGCGGCTCTCTGCAAAGGAGATTGATCTACGCAGTTGGTATGTAAACAAATAATTAGACTGTGCGACGTAAAGGTTTGTAGTTATCGCCTTTTGATTACATGTAGTATATAGTGTAAAATAAAGTATTTCAGTCTAGCTAATAGGGACTGTTTTGTCTTCGTAAATAAAACAAAAAAACATAAATGTGAGTCAAAATAAAGGAACTGAATACCTAAAACATCGGAATATTTATTTCATTTTAGATGTGTCATTACTTAGTGTTTTTAAACAAACACAATTGTAATATGTTCAAGACATCTAAATGTGTTTCTTTCTAATAATAATCCCCCCTCCCATGTGATTTCCGAAAACCTATTAAAAATAGAAGTCGCGGGCTTCTGCCCGGCGACTAATAAATCTGCAGCAGACAACTTTGAAATAATTATCAAGTTCAAAATATTGAAAAACTCTTTTATATGATAGTATGATTATTAAATAGAAATGAAATCATTGTGGCAAACGGAGAAAATGCTCATTATGAGCAATTTCTCCTTTTGCCACAATGATTTCAAAAGTTGTCTGCTGCAGAGGTGTTAGAAAGTGCCCATATTTTGGGAAAGTTTTAATCAATTGTTGATGGACAGCATACACATGTTGGCAACAATACCCTGTTACCATATGCACTTGCAAATACATGTTGATGTCTCCTGCAGCAGATGATCAAAACATTGTGGCAAAAGGAGAAATTGCTTATAGTGAGCAATTGTTTCCTTTTGCCACCATGTTTTCAACTTTATTCTATAATTAACATTTAAATTATAGAGATTTTGCATAAATTATTGCTACTTAGATGTTTTTAAAATCGTCTGCTGCAGATTTGTTGTATGTGGAAAAGGGTTATGTCACAAAGTATATTGACCAAATAAAGCAACCTATAGCAGGTCCTAAAAGGATTCCCACCGTGTTATACTGTATTTTTGGGGCATACCTCTAGCTTCTTGGTCATAAATAACAAATGTTGTTTGAGGAGTGAAGTTATTAATGAGTCTGTGCATATTGTTCTTAAAGGCGATATATATAGAAACCTATTCTTCTAGATGTAGAAATATGTCTATCGGTATTATAATACCAGCAAAAGATAAGGTCTGACTTTAACACAATTTAATATAGTAATTTAAAGTTATTGAATACAGACGACACTATTTGAATAAAGTAGATTCTCTATGGAGACCCATGCCAGGAAGTCTAGACTGCACTTGGATCCGATTCAAAATTTTCTGGGATATAGAAATAAACTTAACCCTTTCCCTCATATAGACGCTTTCTGACGCCTCTGCAGCAGACGGCTTTTTGAAAACATAGTGACAAAAGAAGAAATTGCACAAAACGTGCAATTTCTCCTTTTGCCACAATGTTTTCCACTTTTTGTCGTAGGTTATGCATTCAATTATAGAGATTTTCTATGTTTTGACAAAATACGTTCAAAGTCGTCTGCTGCAGAATTGTCGTATGAGGGAAAGGGTTAACATACAGGGTGCTCTGTGCTGAAAAAAGTTGTGGACAGTATTATCACTTCTCTTTTTCACCTATAGTTCATCTTTTCCCACATCCAAAAAAAATTCTGCAGCAAACGACTTGGAAAACATCTAGTTCAGACATGAGGAAGTTCTCAGACTGAGAGTATACAGGAATATTTTGTTATTTGGTTTGTTGATTGATTGGGGTTTAATGTCGTTTTCAACAACTTTTCAGTCATATCACGGCAGCCAGATCACCTATTTATGTGTTTCCTGGCTTTCTCACACCAGTCATCCACACAACAATTCTTCCAAGCAACTGGCTGCTTTTCCACATAGACTGTTAGCACATTGGTGGAAGACGAATGACGCTTGTCACAATGACTTTTGTCAAACAACGGAAAGAATGTTGGCCAACCTGGGGTTCAAACTCACAAACCCTGGATTGACAGCCCGCGTCATTACAGACTGAGCTACTGGGGCTTGGCTTTTGTTATTTGGAAGATATCTAGTGAAAAATACGGAAAATGTCTATAAATTAATGTTTTATTACTGATAAACTCTTCGACCCCATACAACGACTTTGCAACAGATGACTTCAAAATGAATGCTATAGACTTGATTCTCAAAGTAGTGTATAAAGTTGTCTTCTGCTGCTAATCAGAATGCATCTGCAGGCGAGTTATATTGAGTTAGAAGGTTTAGTTAAATTCTAGAGCTTTCATAATGAGCAATTTCTCCTTTTGCAACAATTATTGTTTTAACCTTATTCAATAATTAAACTTTCATTTAAAGACATTTTTTATATTTTACCAAGACGGGTGGGTTCAAAGTCCTCTGCTACAGATTTGTTGTATGTGTGTGGGAAGGTGTTAACCCTTTCCCTCATATAGACGCTTTCTGAAAACATAGTGACAAAAGGAGAAATTGCTCAATATGAGCAATTTCTCCTTTTGCCACAATGTTTTCCACTTTTAGTCATAGGTTATCCATTAAATTATACAGATTTTCTATTTTTTGACAAAATATGTTCAAAGTTGTCTGCTGCAGAATTGTCGTATTAGGGAAAGGGTCAAGGCAAAATGTGTACAACTGACGGATTATTGCTTCTTTAATATTTTGACATCAACATGCCAATAAATTCAAGAATCTGAACCAGGTAAATAACATGCGCAATTTCATGTGATATTTAAGTTAGAACATTGAACTCGGGTGTTTGTTGAGAAACTATCCGTAACATAAACAAAACACTCTTCAACATACTACAAATCTATAGCAGATGACTTTGAAATTATCTAATAAACAAGAGCGCCGCAAGCGAACACCCATGAAAGCTTGTCTGCTTTTCTATAAGTCGAAAAAGAGTAACGTGACTTGGAATAGACATGCATATTGTTTCTAGGAACATGTGTACCAAGCTTCATTTGAAAATGTTCAATGATTTTTATGAGGTAAGGTTAAAGTTTTGTGACGCCGCCAAGGCTATCGCAATAGCTCAACATTTTTTCTTCGAAAAACAGACGCGTTAAAAATATGGAGCTGAAAGCATTGTGGTTAAAGGATAATTGCTTAATTGTTATTCAATACTATCCTTGAGTATTTCACAAGCATAGCATTATATAGCTAAATTTTGTTAATGGAAACATGATCAAAACATTCCATTTTATGGGCACAGGTTCAACAGGTCAATTATCAGTTATTAAACATTTACCTGTTCATGAGTTTAACAATACCTATACCCATCTATTTACAATAATGTTTTGATCTTAATAATGCTCACAAAAGCCAATCCAAGTTATAGTTTACATCAAAAGTTTCATAAAAGGAACACTGTTGTGCATAATATGACAGACACAATTTTTCAGTTAAAATAAAGTTTATAAATCATTAGCAAATGTACAGGTTTGAAGAAAAATCCTTTGTAAATTGTTTTTGAAGATAACAGAATTTTGTTCAGCATGTCAGATGCATAGGACAGTGTTACATATTTGTGTGATGATGTTAATTGTACAATAGAAAGTGTCACAACAAAAACTGATTACATGAGACAACATTAAAAAGTGTATGAAAACAACTAAAGGCTCAAATAAGAAGTAAATATAGCCACTATGTTGTGCCAATTTGGACACCATAAACCTAACCTCACTAATCGTCGCAATCAGACACCGCACTTTAGGTCGCAATTGTTCACAAAGTTTATATATAGTGGCACTCGAAAGGTCCCGACCACTGATCTAAGGCTGCAGGTTTGCACAAACACAGCTCTTCTGGCACCGTTTAGGACAAATGAAAATCAGGAATATTCACCGAAATATAACATTAGCTAGAGGTCTGCATACTGGGCAGTATTACAGTAAGTGATTGTGAACAGTCGTGTCATTAGGGCTAACAGAAATCCTGTGTTGTAGAAAATGGAGACATTGCTCATAACAAGGAATTACTCCCTTATTGCTACAAATTTCAATTGTTGTCTGCAAAAGTTGAACAACAGTACAAAGCTGTCAGTAGTAGGGGCCAAAACATCAGGCTAGTGTCTAAGGCAATCTGGCTTGAAATTAGTCTTGGCCAAGATATAATTCCATTAACCCTTTCCCTCATATAGACGCTTTCTGACGCCTCTGCAGCAGACGGCTTTTTGAAAACATAGTGACAACACCTGCAAAGACATCATTACCGACTGAGATACTAGCCCATGTTCTTGTATAACAATGATCTCCGAGAAAGATAGTTTGAATTACAACATCTTACGACATTGACATAACCTACTTTATCCTCTCATATAGCTGTTCCCTAGACATCACTCTGTAAAAACAACAACAATTCCTACAGGTGAATAAAGCTAATCTAGTGAAAAAGCATGTGCATGTGTGAATATTTACTACAACTAATTACTAAGTTACCCCACATACAAACAAATCTGCAGTAGACAACTTGAAAACAACTACAAGACTTAAGACAAGTTTGACTGACTGTAATTAGTTAACGAAGACAGTTGAAAATATTGTGACAAAAAGTGAAAATGATTTTCATGAGTAGTTTCTCTGATTGTCAAAATGTTTTTGATTGCGTCAGCTGCAAATGTGACAAATTGTGTCTGCATGTGGGTAAGGGTTAGTGGTAACAACAACAGGAGGGTGTAGATTAACTAGAAACAAATGTTAGTAAAACTCTATGATGCCCAAAACTAGAATTATGCTTGTCCCCCCCCCCCCCAAAAAAAAATAAAAACTCACACTATGAAAGGATTCATCTGACTGCATTTGATGGATAAAAGGAGATTTGTATAAGTACAAAATTAAATAATTTATTATGTCATCAAATTTGACTGTTATTGATGAGGAATAAAGATAGGTACATATATGTGAATATTCAGTATCCCTTTCCAACCTGCAGAAGCTTTTTAATGCTTAACTTTCTTTTTACAGCAGACTTACTTTTGAAGACACTATGACAAAGGAAGAAATTGAGCAATTTCTCCTTTTGACACAATGTTTACAACTTAGTTCAATAATTTTATTTTAATTTCTAGACAAGTCTCATAGTTTGGGTAGATGTTTTTAATGAAGAACCTGGTTAGAATGGACACCAACAGCCAAGGACAATTATTACAACTGACAGTGAATGATCACAACATTTGGGGTTAACCCTTTACCACATAGTTACACACAATCTATAGCAAACGACTTTCGAAACATTGTACCAAATTGTGAAAAATCTCCATAGATGAGTTTTAATATTGAATCCAGTTGAAAACATTGTGGTAAATGGAGAAATTGCTCAGTGAGCAATTTCTCAATTTGCCACAATGTTTTCAAAAGTCGTATGCAGCAGAGGCGTCTGAGAAAGTGTCTGTTTGAGGGACAGTGTTCAAGAAACTTTCCATTGTTAACTTAAGGTGTTATCAAAGTGGCTTTGGAACTACACATCTTTATGTGATGCAAAAACAGAGATGTAACAAGCCTGCTTTTCTTCTGTTACTCAATCTTTCACTTTTTTCCAAATTACATCAAATCTGAAGCAGACATCATTGAAAACACCTCAACAAAATTAACCTTTTCCCACATACGACAATTCTGTAGCAGACGACTTTGAAAACATATTGGCAAAAATGTGAAATATCTCCATAAATGAGAATTTACTCATTAAATAGAGTGAAACATTGTGGCAAAAGTGGAAATTGCTCATCATGAGTAATTTCTCCTTTTTCCACAATGTTTTCAAAAGTCATCTGCTGCATCATGCATTGGAATGTGTCTGCAAGTGGGAAAGTGTTAAGGAAAATCTCTTTGAAATTAGAGTATAACTAATGAAGAGTTGAAAACATGGCAGCAAAAGTTCAGAAATTGCTCATCAATTTCTCCTTTTATCACAAGGTTTACAGAAATCTGCCTGTTGCAAATGATAAATACCCCCTAAACAGCACCTTGACCTACACCATAACTTAAATAGTAAAAGGGCCATAACTCTGTAAAATATCATGCAATTGTAACCCCTTTAGGATATGCACATCTCCTCTTGGTATAGAAGCTTCATGTAAAATTATTGGAATCCACCCAGTGGTTTGTAAGAAATAGGCCGGACAAAATATGGCTTCCGACCGACCAACAGACAGACTGCCCGACACAGTGACTCCTATATACCCCCTCTTCTTTGAAAGGGGTATAATAAGAGTTCAAATTAATTGTGGCACATGGAGAAATTGCTGATTATGAGCAATTTCTCCTTTTGCCATAATGTTTTCAAAAAGTTTTCTGTTAAAATGTGTCTACAAGAAAGGGCAAACTAATTAAAGCATTTCTTTCAACATTTCAGATTGGTTTAACAATTTTTTTTTTTTTTTTCGTCACAACAAATGCAATTTGAGAAAGCTATATGGCATCTTAAATCGTTTTCTAAAATCTTTCAAGATCTTCAATAATTTGCTTTGATGCTAGGAAGATTCCCGCAAACAGAAGATCTTATCAAAATGTTGCAATTTGCATATTGCCCTCATAGGGTCACTTCACTAGTTTCAATTTGATGTTAACCCTTTCCCTCATATAGATGCTTTCTGATGCCTCTGCAGCAGACGGCTTTTTGAAAACATAGTGACAAAAGAAGAAATTGCACAAAACGTGCAATTTCTCCTTTTGCCACAATGTTTTCCACTTTTTGTTAAAGGTTATCCATTCAACTATGTTGATTTTCTAAGTTTTGACAATTTTCTTTGATGCATCTGCAACAGATGACTTTTGGAACTTTTTTTTAACACATTATAGCAAAAGAAGAAAGTGCTCATAATATCTTTTTAAAACAATGTTTTCAACTCATTTCAATATTCATTTAATTATGTTATAATGTATACAGATTTTCCATATTTCAGTCTCGAAGTATTCAAAGTAATCAGCTGGAGATCTGTTGTATGTGCAAAAAGCGAATATGCATAGGCCATTTTAAATAAAATTCAATCTCTTCTTCTGTATTCAGAAAAAAAATCATATTTTGGCTTTTTAACCCTCCAACATTCATTAAATCTGCAGCAGTCAACTTTGAAAACATTTCGGCAAAGATTTGGTAAATAAAAAATAGAGTTGGAAACATTGTTGCAAAAGTGTAATACGCCTGAGATTCATCAAATTGTGTCCGTAAGTGGGAAAGGATTAAACTTTTCCCACATGTGACAAATCTGTACATATATTTAAGCCAGAGTTATGTGACTTGGTATAGACATGTGTATTGTTCCTAGGAACATGTTTACCAAGTTTCATTTGGAAATATTGAATTATGAGGTAAGTTTAAAGTTTTGTGACGACGAAGCGGATGACGCTCAAAGCAAGGGTATCACAATAGCCCGACTTTTTTTCTTAGAAAAACAGACAAGCTAAAAATGGGTAAACAACGTTGGATGCCCCCATAATGATGTAAATTTGCAAAGGCCATAGGGTCATTACTCATTTTCAGAACCTGAACAATCTGATAATTGTAGCATGCAGCTTTAACTTCTTTCAGCAGTTGTTGAGAAATAGACCGAACAAATGGACAGACAAACACTCAACTTACAATGTTTACGACACCTTTAACCCTTTCCCTCATACAACATTTCTGCAGCAGACGACTTTGAACATATTTTGTCAAAAGATAGAAAATCTCTATAATTGAATGGATAACGTATGTCTAAAAGTGGAAAACATTGTGGCAAAAGGAGAAATTGCTTGTTTTGAGCAATTTCTTCTTTTGTCACTATGTTTTGAAAAAGCTGTCTGCTGCAGAGGCGTCAGAAAGCGTCTATCTGAGGTAATTTAGGGTTAAAAACATCCTAGGTCAAAATGTGAAAAATCGCTGTAAGTAAGAATAATATCGAATAAATTTGAAAACATTTTGACACAAAGAGAAATTGCTCATTATGATCAGTAACCCCTTTTTTCCACAATGTTATCAAAGGTAATCTGCTGCATAAAAATGTGTCTGTATGTGGGAAAGGGGTCAATGAACACCCAATATATCTCAATTATTTGAAATCTTACTCTGAAGCTAACACCATTTAACCCTTTCCCACATACAGACGCATTCTGACGCAGCAGACGACTTTTGAAAACATTGTGACAATAGTAGAAATTGCTCAAAACAAGCAATTAGTGAACTTTATTCAATTATTATACCCTTATTTATAGAGATTTTTCACATTTTTCCCAAATGGTTTCAATGTCATCTGCTGCACATTTGCTGTAAGTGGGAAAGGGTTAATATACTGTCTACAAAGAAGTATCATGTCATGAGACAATATCACAAATTAAGTAGCACACTTTAGACAAATTCAGACCCCTCCGTAGCAGAAGGCTTTTGAAAACATCCTGCAGAAAAGAGAAACTGCCCCAAACTAGCAATTACAAAAATTTCGATTTCTGTAAAAAAGCTTTACCTCCCATTGTTCTAGATGTAATTAGATGTTTTTGAAGCAAACAGCTCTAAAAATGTCCAGTCAGCAAAAGCTTTCACTCACTGATGAGTCAGCTTTTGTTTTATGGACAAGTGTCACATTTATATCACATTGGCAGACTACATGATACATATCAAATATTCCTATCTTCAGCCTACCTAGCTTTCCTGCATATAACAAATCTGCAGCAGAAGACAAAATTGAAAACATCGAGACTAAAATATGAAAACACCCTATATATGGAAGTGCTTTTATCAAAAAGAGTTGAAAACATTGTGAACAATTTTTTCTTTTCCCAAAAATAAATGTTAACAAAAGTTATCTGCTGCAGATGTGTCTAAAATATATCTGCAAGACTGAAAGGGTTAACCCTTTCCCTCATATAGATGCTTTCTGACGCCTCTGCAGCAGACGGCTTTTTGAAAACATAATGACAAAAGAAGAAATTGCTCAGAACGAGCAATTTCTCCTTTTGACACAATGTTTTCCACTTTTAGTCATTCAATTATAGAGATTTTCTATGTTTTAACAAAATATGTTCAAAGTCGTCTGCTGCAGAATTGTCGTATGAGGGAAAGGGTTAAAAGCACATAAGCATGACCAAACTAAGAAAATCAGTAAATATAAAGGATGCTTTCCTAGATTCTTTGTAAAGGTAAGCTAAGAAAGCTTCATTTAAAAAGTTTGAGCAATTCATCATTATCCTTTTCCTGTAATGTTTGCCATGAGGAATCTTCAAACAACAGCTCTAAGAAGGGATAAACATAGGCATCAAACAAAGACGACATTTGAGCCGTCTCGCAAGAAAACCAACATTATGGACTCTGCGTAAAGTATCGACCAGGATCAGTTCAAGCATGCCGCGCAGGCTAACCTGGACAGACACTTTTTGCCTCCTGTGGATTTTCTGTTTCAGGAATCATTACTCTATACCACTATCCCCCTGAGACGGAATGTGTCGGCCCGGATCAGTCTGTGCGGACCGCAGAGGCCATAATGTTGGTTATCTCGCAGGACGGCTCATTTGTGTTGGTTTGAGTTATACTCTGTTTTCAATACAACTGTATACTACAGTAATAACATGCTGACCAGTTCCCTTTCCATGTGTCTCTTTTATACCTTTCCCTCATATAGACGCATTCTGTCTGACGCCTGACAAAGGAAGAAATTGCTCAAAACAAGCAATTTCTCCTCATGTTTTCAACTCTATTAAATTATTCATTATATATATACTTTCATTTAAAGGGACTTTCCAATTATTTTCGTGTATGTTTTCAAAGTCGTCTGCTGCAGATGATGCTGTATGTGTGAAAGGGTTAATTCTCTTGTACCAGTACTCTGCACAACACTTTACATTGGCAACTGGCTACCTTTTCACAAAAGACTATTTTGAGCCTATTGGTTGAGTACATTTATTTATTGGGGTTTTACGCCGCTTTCAACATTATTTCAGTTATATCACGGCGACAGTTCACTTATTCATGATCCCTGGGTAAACAAACCAGTACTAGGCTAGAAAATGTGCCTTGCCCAAGGGCACTCCACCATGACCATAGTGCCGCGACTGGGGATCGAACCCGGGACACCCGGTTTCGAAATCCCCGACGTTAACCACTTGACCACAGTGGATTCTGGTTGAATACAAATAAAGCTATAGTCACAATAACTTTTGGCCGTTGTAAAGAATATTGAGCTCGGTCTCCAACTCATGACCATTGATTGATAGCTTTGGCTGTCAACAGACTGTAGAGCTATGGCGACATGACCACTATGATCTCTGAATGGTTGAGCTGACAATGGTCATAAATCAATTCAAGCATTGCTTATTCACAGTACACTTGATGGAAAGGATTTCTCCAGTTTTCTTTTATGAATCTCTCACTTTAAGATAAATGTTTCACTTTTACACGGGTGATCAATCATTATTGGGGTGCACAGAAGCAATCTTACTGACCGAGTTTCTTTTACAGAAATGTCAGAATAGGGTGAACCCCTTCCCTCACACAACGAATCTGCTGCAGATGACTTCCAAAATATATCTGGGCTAATATGGAAAATGTCCATAAATGAAAGTATATTTATGAATAAAATTGATAACATTGCAGCAAAAGGCTAAAACGCTCATGATGAAAGTCAAAGGTCATTTAACGGTTTCAGTCACAGAACAAGTTGCTCCCCTTTTCCAATGAAGGCAACTCTTGAACAATATTTAAAAAAAAAATGGAGACATCACCTAAATTTGAATAACCCTTTCCCTCATACGACTATTTTGCAGCAGACGACTTTAAACATATTTTGTCAAAAAGTAGAATATCTCTATAATTAAATGGATAACCTATGACTAAAAGTGGAAAACATTGTGTCAAAAGGAGAAATTGCTCGTTCTGAGCAATTTCTTCTTTTGTCACTATGTTTTCAAAAAGCCGTCTGCTGCAGAGGCGTCAGAAAGCGTTTATATGAGGGAAAGGGATAAATGGTGTTTTACGCTGGTTTCAGTAGTATTTCAATTATATCATGGTCTATTCTATGTGAATTACAAGTACTATCGGTACTGCTGATTCATCAGTCATAATACTATCCACGCATCCCTGAGCTCTAAGGAGAGATGCATGCAATAACTACCAACTTAGCTTGTAGATTAATAATTACCACTTTTAATCCTTTCCCGCCAACAGACGCTTTATGACGCTTCTGCAGCAAACATTTTTCTAAAACAGTCTAGCAAAAGTTGAAATTGCTCATTTATAATGAGCAATTAATAAATGAGCAATTACATGTCCATTTGCCACAATGTTTTCAACTATATTATGATTATACTTACATTAATATATGGTTTCAATAGTTTTACACAGATGGTTTTCAAAGGCCATTGCTGCAGATTTGTTGTATGAGGGAAAGGGGTAAACATAAACAATCTATCTGATCCAAGCAACATTTTACGCCTAGCTTGTGTATTTTTGAAATTATTATGGTCAAAGGAGAAACTTCCTTCAATCAAACAATTTCTCCTTTTTCTGCAATGTTTGCAGTATTTAAATCAAACTTCCAATTTTCCAGATGGAGCAGTTCATCCTCAAACAGACTACTCTAAATCTCTTTAACACTTTCCAAATTGCAGACACATTTTGACCCATCTGTATAGCAAACTGCTTTTGAAAACATTGTAGTAAAAGGTGAATTAGTTCATAATGAGCAATTTCTGCTATTGCAAAAATCTTTTTAACTCTATCCAATAATTCAATCCCGATACATACATATTTTCAATATTTTGCCTTAATTTTTTTCAGTTGTCTGCGGCAGAATTTTTGTATGTGGTAAAGGGATAAATTATAACCAGGAAGACATTTAATCCCAACATATTTTTTCTTTCTAAAAATCTGGATTGATTTGTTTGTTCCTTGATGATTTTTTTTGGATTTTTTCATTGTAAGGAGTTCAAAAGACCTTTTATGATTGGTGCCAGAAAATAAATTTGTCCTTCCCCACATAGCATAGTTACAAAAACCTGAAAAATCTACATAAAAGATAGCCTAACCATTTCCCTCATACGACAATTCTGAAGCAGACGACTTTGAAAGTATTTTGTCAAAAAATAGAAAATCTCCATAATTGAATTGATAACCTATGACAAAAAGTGGAAAACATTGTGGCAAAAGGAGAAATTGCATGTTTTGTGCAATTTCTTCTTTTGTCACTATGTTTTCAAAAAGCCGTCTGCTGCAGAGGCGTCAGAAAGCGTCTATATGAGGGAAAGGGTTAATTGTTAAATAAAGTGGAAAACATTGTGGCAAAAGGATAAACTGCTAATCATGAGCAATTTCACCTTTGGCCACAATGTTTTCAAAAGTTGTCTGCAATAGCATCAGAAAGCGTCTATATGAGGGAAAGGGTTAAACATGAGTCATTCGACCCTGCAACAAATTGAACAAGAGCTGCCAAATGAAAAAGTATAATGCTTGACTATGTGTAATGAACCCACACTTTAACGTAACAAGAGTGTCTCCTGTCTACAAGTCAAATTTTGATATTCATACAGACAGACAGACAACAGACAGATAACAGGGAAGTGTGCATGTGTGAGTCACCTTAGAAGCTGTCACAAAAAGGAGAGCTAGCGTCCATAGAATGCAGTTGCCCAAACTTATGTTCTCTGTAACTATAAGACAGGGTTCCAACACTCTTTTCAATGATATTTCAAGAAACAAAGGAATGAAAATGTTGTTTGATTCATTAATATAGATTTACTGAGATCTGAGAAGTTGATCAAATGAAATCTACAACTTAAACCATATCTTGCTATATGCATCCTAAAATAATGTTTGCAAACAGTATGGAACAAGATCTGCCTGCACTTAGATGCACTTCACTTTAAAAATACATAGACACTCTAAGAATATTTCTTTTTAATTTCAAGAGACTTTCTATGCCTTGAAAAGATTTCAAATTAAAAAAAGCTTCCAGTTTTAACCCATCCCACATATAGACCCTTTATGACACCTCCGAATCAGATTTTCTTTTAAAATCCATGGTGAGCAATTTCCCCTTTTGCCACAAGGCTTTCAACTATTTTCAATATTTATACCTTCATTTATAGAGATGTTCCGTGTTTTCCACTAGATGATTTCAAAGTTGTCTGCTGCCGATTTGTTGTATGTGACATACAGTTAAAAGAAGAGTGTGGGCAACTTGACCACAACTAGGGTATTCCTGCGTTTTATGCCAACATCATACCATGCAGAGATGCATTTTTGAGTCATTCTCTTCAAAAACCAACCATTCCCTTGACAAGCGTAGACTGTGAACAGCCAAACTATGAGGATGCTTCTATTTTAACTTATCAAAAATTAATTAATGCAAAACTGACCAGACTACGCAGATGTGCAGGGTGAACTGGATCTACACTAGCTTTAAATGCTGTACCGCTGGTTTTCCTTATTTGCGATGGTTTTCCTTATTTGCGCATTGTTATTTTTTGACCACCCTTATATTTGTTTTCTCAAGGCTTTCAGGATGACAGTTTGAACAAATAGCTCATACATCAAATACTTCAATTCTTTCCCACGTAAAGATGCTTTCCGACGCCCCAGCAGCAGCAGATGACTTTTGAAAACGGATATTTTCCCCCTTTGCCACAATGTTTTCAACTCCAATTCAATATTTATACTTTCATTTATAGAGAATGGCCTATATGTTTTCAAAGACGCCTGCTGCAGGTTTGCTGTTTGTTAGAAAGGGTAAATTGATGGGCAGAAAACTAATTATTCCTTGTCAGTTTTCAAATCCATGGTCATTGCTGAAATAATAACCAAAAGTGCCCAACAACTAACTGTATTAAACACACCTGTAAATCTACAGAAGAACATCTTGAAAACATCTAGGCAAACATATGGAAATTCTCTATCAATGAAAGAACAATTATTGAATAAAGTTGAAGCAATGAGGCAAAAGGAGAAATTGCTCATTATATTTTCTGAAGTTGTCGGCAGCAGAGGCATCAAAAGATTCTTGTGTGTATTAACCCTTTCCCTCATATAGACGCTTTCTGACGCCTCTGCAGCAGACAGCTATTTGAAAACATAGTGACACAATGTTTTCCACTTTTAGTCATAGGTCATCCATTCAATTATAGAGATTTTCTATTATTTGATAAAATATGTTCAAAGTCGTCTGCTGCAGAATTGTCGTATGACGGAAAGGGTTAAAGGATTAAGTTTCATGACTCCTAAGTCAAATATATACATTGGCAGACATAATGGCAAACCCTCAGAAAAATATAAATCTGGAATAAAATAAGTGGGATTCTAAGACAGAGACTTAAGGAATCTGATAGAGGGTCATCCAAGGAACATTTCTACAAAATTATTTGAAAATCTGCCAACCAGTTTTGGAGAAGAAGATTTTGACCAATCAACATGGCTTGAAGGAATCGGATAGTGGGTCACTTAAGGAACATTTCTACAAAATTATTTGAAAATCTGCCTGATACTTTTGGAGAAGAAGATTTTTTAAGTTTTCACTATAGCCATATAAGGCAAAATAGCCCCGCCCCTCCTGGCGGCCATGTTTTTCGACCATTCAACATGGCTTGAAGGAATCTGATAGAGGGTCATCCAAGGAGCATTTCTACAAAATTATTTGAAAATCTGCCAACCAGTTTGGGAGAAGAAGATCTTTTAAGTTTTCACTATAGCCATATAAGGCAAAATAGCCCTGCCAACTGGCAGCCATGTTTTTCGACCAATCAACATGGCTTGAAGGAATCTGATAGAAGATCACTTAAGGATCATTTCTACAAATTATTTGAAAATCGGCCTGACACTTTCGGAGAAGAAGATTTTTTAAGTTTTCACTATAGCCATATAAGGCAAAATAGCCCCGCCCCCATGGCGGCCATGTTTTTCGACCAATCAACATGGCTTGAAGGAATCTGATAGAGGGTCATCCAAGGAACATTTCTACAAAATTATTTGAAAATCTGCCTGACACTTTAGGAGGAGAAGATTTTTTAAGTTTTCACTATAGCCATATAAGGCAAAATAGCCCCGCCCCCTGGCGGCCATGTTTTTAGACCAATCAATATGGCTTGAAGGAATCTGATAGAGGGTCATCCAAAAAACATTTCTACAAAATTATTTGAAAATCTGCCAACCAGTTTTGGAGAAAAAGATTTTTAAAGTTTTTTTTATTTCGTTGCCATGGAAACCAGAATTATGCATGGATCCCAAAAATTTGAAGGAATTCTGGTGAGGTCAATGTGGGGATGCTTCCTGTGAAGTTTCATCCCAATTGACCCACTGGTTACTGAGGAGAAAAAGTTGACGGACGACGGACGATGGACGCCGGACGCCGGACAAAAGGCCATCACAATAACTCACCTTGAGCACTTCGTGCACAGGTGAGCTAAAAAGGTTGTCTGCTGCAAGATGCATCTGTATGTTGGAAAGAGCTCGAAACACAAAGTTTCTTGAATTCCAAAGCAATCCGATTCAGCACATCAAAGTCAAGTCTTCAACAAGGGAGGCTTAAATGCTCCTAATATTGTAATCATGAAGACGCCACAAATTCAATTAATCAATTTCCTGACATGATAATTTTAGTGTCATCCGATTTTATTAACCCTTTCACACAATACGAAATTTCTCCTTTTGTCACATTACATTCACTTTTTTTCCAATAGTTGTTTTTTAATTTCAAGAGCTGTACCATGTCTTTGGCTACATGTTTTCAAATTGCTCCGCTGTAAATTTATTGCATGCATGTGGTAAACGGTAATATAATAACAGAATTGTGTCTTTGGGACAAACCTTTTGGGTATATATATCCTAAATATAAGGTTTTAAAGAGTTATAAGGGAGGTTTTATAGAGTTATATGGGAGATATTAGGGGGCATATATAAGTGTACTAATCCAAAAGCTCTTCATGTTGAGAGTTAAATAAAACCTACTTGAGTGATTCTTCTATTGAGAGCTCATCCGCAGCCTCTTTCTCCCTGGCTTCTTTTTCTCTCTCCAGTGTCTCCTGTCTTAGTCTCTCTTCTGCAATACGCTTGGCTTCCCTCATTGCTGTGGCAATACGTCTAGCTTGCATGCCTCGGACCTGAGCCTAGAAGGGGAACGTTAAATGTCAGTAAAACTTTTGAAGCTCCAATTCAAAATTCCAAGATTCTATGATTTAACCATCAGACATTTTCAATGCACACCTCTACAGCAGACGACTTTTGAAGTCATGGTGACAATAATGAGATGTTGCGTATGATGAGCAGTGTCTCCTTTGACAACAAGGTTTTCGACTCTATTCAATTATTATACTTTAATGAGTTTTTCTGAGATGTTTTCAAAGTTCAGACTAGAATCTACTGCAGATTTCTTACATGTTAACCCTTTCTCACATACAACAATTCTGCAGCAGACATACCGGAAATTGTTTGGAAACTCCTTTTAAATGAAAGTACAATACATGTAATTGAATGGATTTGATAACATCATGATAAAAGGAGAAATTGCTCGTTTTGAGCAATTTCTTCTTTTGTCGCCATGTTTTCAAAAAGCTGTCTGCTGCAGAGGCATCAAAAAGTGTCTATATGAGGGAAAGTGTTAAAAAGGATACATAATACATATCTTGAGAAGATTATCAAAGAAATCCAGAATATTGCACTATCCCACATGCAGTCACTTTCTGATACCTCTGCAGCGACAGATTTAAATGGCTCATATAAATTCATAGAACAAAAGTTTTTGAGGAGAATACTTTCAAATTATTCTCTATTAGTTAGTATAATGCAAAACAGTCCAGTCCTCTTTGTGCCAGGTCTTGTGAAAAACTTAGCTGCAGGGTGTTTTTCATTGTTGCTATTGCATCCAGAATTCTACATTTATAATAGTTTCATGGACCATTTTGTAGAGGATGCTTACTTTCAAGTTTCATCTTAATTGTCAAAGTGGTCACAGAGTAGAAGATATTTAACTTTCTCCAACAAGCATATACATTCTACAGCACAATTAACTTTGGAAAAATAATAAATTGCTCACAATAATCAAATTTAAGATCTCCTTTTTGCCATAATAATTGTCAAATCTTATCAAAAAGATTACTTCTATTAACCCTTTCCCTCATACAACAAATCTGCAGCACAGACTACTTTGAACAAATTTTGTCAAAAAATAGAAAATCTATTTAATTGAATGGATAACCTACGACTAAAGGGGTCTACTGAAAAACATGATAAATCTGTAAAATTGTAGGTATAATTACTGAAAAAAGTTGAAAACGTTGTGGCAAAAGGAGAAATTGCTTGTTTTGAGCAATTTCTCCCTTTGCCATAATGTTTTTAAAAGTCGTCTGCTGCAGAGGCGTCTATATGTGGGAAAAAGGTTAGCAAATCAAGACTGATTACATTTGTGCATGTATAATGGACGGAAATAATGCACATATACCCTTTATTTCCAATAAAGAAAACGCCCGAAGTCTCAGCTGATTCCTATAACAAAAGAAATCCTGTGTTTTTTCTCGGACAAAGGTCCATTTTGTGTAGACAGAACAAATCTAGTTTGTGATGTAACCTTGCTGATTGGTCTATTTTTGAAAATTCTTTTGATGTAACTAGAAGGCAATATGTCTGAGATGATGAATAACTAGTCAAAAGTCTTAGAAGAAACTCATACATTAACCCTTACCGGGCACAAACAGATGCTTTCGGATGTCTTTGCAGCAGACGACTATTGATAACATTGTGACAAAAGGAGCAAGTTCACCTTTTGTCAAAATGTTTTCAACTCTTATTGAATTATTCTACTTGTATTTATAGAGATTTTCCATATTTTTGCCTGGATGTGCTACAGATTTGTGGTATGCGGTTAAGCTTTAAATATATTTCTGCAATACTTTAACCCTTTCCCTCATATAGATGCTTTCTGACGCCTCTGCAGCAGACGGCTTTTTGAAAACATAGTGACAAAAGAAGAAATTGCACAAAACGTGCAATTTCTCCTTTTGCCACAATGTTTTCCACTTTTTGTCATAGGTTATCCATTCAATTATGGAGATTTTCTATTTATTGACAAAATACGTTCAAAGTCGTGTGCTGCAGAATTGCCGTATGAGGGAAAGGGTTAAGGGTTCAATGACCTACAAAATGAAACAAGACCTTCAGAGATTTGAGTTTAAAGATGATTCTGTTAAAATGAAGTTTTTAAAGTAAAACATATTTTTATTAGAAAATACTTACCAGTCATTTATTACCTGATATATACATCTCCTAACCCTTAATTCATCCAGAAAAAGAACTCGCCTAGCGTATCCCTCACGCCTGTGTGATATACACGGTCACCGGTAAATACCGGCGCACGAGGTCAACGTGTCACTTTTAGTTTTCAAGTAAGTGTTGGTTGACGACGCGGGGTTGGGAGGCGGGAATATGAAATGACTGGTAAGTATTTTCTAATAAAAATATGTTTTACTTTAAAAACTTCATTTTTATGTCAAAAATACATTACCAGTCATTTATTACCTGATGACTTTTCAGCATCGGTCGGGAGGCATCTGCCAACACTTCTAGTCCTACAGGTAATGCAGCACATTGTAGTTATTTTTATTTAATTTATTTACTTAGTACTGAGACACAACAGCCTGTGAAAGTAGGAGAATGGATTGATAAATTTCAATCGTTAAGTACTTTATTGTTGTGTCTAATATGTAATTTAGCATATAACTCGCTGAGACGCCACCAGTGGCCCCAGAGAGTGAGGATTTTCAGTTTGCTTAGACATAGATCGCAGGTAGAAATTTGAAAAAGTCGATTGAGATTTCCATACCGCGGCACGAAGAATATCCTCTAAAGGCACATTGTTGGAAAAGGCCCAACTAGCGGAGAGTGCTCTAATTTCATGTGGACGAATCCGTAAAAACGAGAGATCGCGAACTGAAAGATTAGTGTAGGCTAATTTAATTGTACAGGATATCCAGCGGGAAATAGAAGCCGCTGATATATCCTTACATCCTATCAGAGGGAGAAACAACCTCTTCCTACGGCCCCTTGTCCCTTTAACTCTCTTAAGGTAAAGCTTAAGAGCTCTAACGGGACATAGAAGTCTGTCGGCATCCAACGGACCACAGCTCGCAGAAAGACTGGGAACCGTGATTGGTTTAGGAAGGACCGAAGGTAACTGGTTCTTGGCTAAAAAACCTGACTGACGAAGTAGAGTGAACGAGCCATCAGATTCATTGAATCTGATAAAGCCGGTTTCTACTGAAAGCGCATGCAACTCACTTCTACGACGCGCGGTCGCAAAGGCAAGAAGAAAGACAGTTTTGTAAGTTAAAAATTTTAACGAAGCAGAAGACAGAGGTTCGTACGGCGCCTTTGTAAGAGACCAAAGAACGCAAGATAAATCCCATTTTGGAGTTAAACTCCTACAAACGGGTTTATCTAGTTCGAATGATCGCATAAGTTCCGAGAGAAATGGATTAGCACCAATACTCTCTCCCCCTTTGAACTTAAGCGTATTCGAAAGCATTGAACGATAACCTTTTATTGTGCTAACAGCTAGATCTTTATCTTCAAAAAGAAAAAGAAAGAAATCGGCAATCCTAGCTACAGAGGGACACTCAGGATTGATCGACCTAGCATGACACCAATCTGAGAAGACTGTCCACTTGGAATCATAGACGATTCTAGTGGATCGTCTTCTGGATTGAGCGATGCGAGAGGCAACTTTTTGAGAAAAGTTTCTCTCTCGGATCGATCGCTTGATAATGTCCAAGCGTGAAGATGAAGCATTGCCGGGTTGGTATGAAGATGCCGCCCCGGTTGCTGAAACAGAAGGTCGTCTTGAAGAGGAAGACGTACTGGTTGTGCCGACAGGCAGGCCAGGAGGTCGTTGAACCAAGACCTCTGGGGCCAAAATGGCGCTATCAACAGGATTCTGCACTGTTGAGAACGAAGAACCTTTTGTAGTACGATCGGGACCAGAATGAACGGGGGAAACGCGTACCCGAATAGACGGTCCCAATCGAGGGTCAGTGCGTCCACTGCCCAGGCTGCAGGATCGTACATCGGTGACACATAAAGTGGCAGCCGATGGTTGACTCTGGTGGCGAAAAGATCCACCAGTGGTGTCCCGATCCGCATGAATACAGAGTTTACTACACTCTGATTCAGTGTCCATTCCGCCGGAAGAACTTTGTTTTGGCGGGATAGACTGTCCGCTAAGACATTCAAATGGCCGGGGACGTGTTTTACTAAGACTACTAACGACGTCGCCTGGCACCAAAGGAGTAACTTCCATGTCTCCAGAAAGAGTAGATGGGAGTGCGTTCCTCCTTGCCTGCGAATGTAGGACACAACAGTAGTATTGTCCGTCGACAATAAAACAGTTGTGTTCGCAACGGAGGCAGAGAACTGTTTGAGAGCTAGCAGGACTGCTCTCAATTCTAAGTTGTTTATGTGCAAACAACGTTCCTCCGCTGTCCACATGCCCTGGGCTGTTAGGCCCTGTGGCTCTAAATGAGCTCCCCAACCCACAGCACTGGCATCTGTAACAAGGTACAGATCCGGAGGTGATGTGATCAAGGGCACCCCTTGTAGATAGATTAACGGATCCAGCCACCACCGAAGGTGTGACTTGAAGAAATCCGTCAGAGCTATCTCCTGTTCCAGTGAGTCCACAGACGGACGCCACCGGTACAGAAAAAGATACTGAAGGGGCCGCATGTGGAGCCTGCCTAGACTGACTAGGTCGGCTGCTGCACTCAGGGACCCCAGAAGTGACAGCATGGACCGGGCTGTTACCATAGCCTGGTCCAGAGTGAGTCTGATCTTCCGGAAAAGAGAATCGACTCTGTCCGAAGGGACCCGAATCACCGCTAGGTCGGTGAGAAAGGTCATCCCTACGAATGTAAACCTCTTTGACGGAACTAAGTCCGACTTCTGCGTATTGGGAATAAGGCCCAATCGCAGAATGGTCCGCCAGGCTAGAGACAGATCGTGAAGGAGAATTAAACGATCTGCTCTGTGGAGTAGCCAGTCGTCGAAGTATTGAAGAAGCTGGGGCCCGTTCATTCGTAGAAAGGCTCCCACAGCATTTATAATCTTCGTGAATACTCGAGGTGCGGACTTGAGGCCGAAGGGAAGTGCCCTGAATTGGTACACTTCTCCATTTACCACAAACCGAAGGTATTTCCTCGACGAGGAAGCGATCGGAATGTGGTAATAGGCGTCTGTGATGTCTAACGAGACCGCCCAGTCGTCCTTCCGAATAGCCATTCTGATGGAGCGGGCCGACTCCATCTTGACTTTCTCGACCGGTATTAATAGATTCAGGGCTGACAATTCTATCACCGGTCTCCACCGACCGTCTTTTTTCGGAACGAGAAAAAGACGGCTGTAGAAACCCCGAGAAACGGGGCTTCGGTTTAGCATAATTCCGGCCCGTGGAAGGAGGTTGTTTAGGCGGTACAGCCTTCACTTCCTGTTTCTGCTTTTTCGCCGGGGGCTTCCTAGTATTAGTCCATTTAGCCGCCGGTGCAGAGTATTTACGACTCTGTGACAAAGCATTTACTGCACTCGCCGAAAGGCGTCTGGATTGTTCTGACGAATCAGTAACAGTCACTGCAGCAACCCTTCCACCAAAGAGAAGATTGGAGGATAAGGGGGCGGCTCTTAAGCTGTCCTTGCTATTTTGTAGCAGAGAAGAGGATTTGACAAGTGTCGCATCTCTCCTCGCGGACAGCATTTCCGTGGCGTTCTGCAAATTCAGAGCCATCAGGTGCCGATTCCCCGTATCAAAAGCCTCCAGAATTCTGCTAGCCCCTCTGCTAGAGACATTCTCCTCTTTAAGTAGAAGTGCCAGAGCTATGGCGAAATGATCGTCATGTGAAGCCACCATGACTCCCAGACGCGCTCTGGCCTCCCATCTCTCAACCAGTTTAGTACTAACTGTGATTGAGGTGGGTGCAGTTAATCCCAAAGTGGACGCATCTCCGTCTAAGGCCGGCACTTTAACGGGAAAGAACTCCTTCGAAGCTACATAAGCCTTAGGAGACACCCATTCCTTAGAGATGGCCAGTGGGACCGACCAGGCTGACTCAACAGTGTCTAATGACCTGGTGGACTGCAGTTGGTCCAATAACCTTCCCAAGTTATTCGCCTGCGGAAGTAACTGTAATGGAGTTGTAGACCCTCCTATCTCCGCATTATGTTCTTCCAAATTTGAAAGGTTTTTACGACGTGGGGGAGCGTCGATCTTAGGGCAGAGCGTACTAGGCACTACCCTAAAAACTTCTTCAATAGCCTGCTGCAGGGACCAACGATCCGCAGCCGGCTCGTCTTCTATAGGTAATAGACTTTCCGTTTCTTCGTCAGACGAAGAAATGGAGGATTGTCTAGGCCTACGACGAGAAGTATTGTGCTTAACCGGACTTCCCACCGGTTGACCAATTTCCGATCCAGAAATGGATTCATTCTCTGATAAATCCATAAGCTGGTGACGATCATGTGAACTCAACCTTCTATCCGCAGCAGAGAAAGGTTGCACAGAGTCAATCATCGGAGCCGAACTCACTGTATGTGATCTTTTCGACTTCCCCTTAACGGAACAAGCAATATTCCGATCGGGGGATTGCCTTTCAAAGGACTGCCTCTTGGAGAGGTGTCCTTCCGGGAGTCGTAAATTCCTATAATCAGGAATTTGACGATCACGGTAGGCATCACTAACCTGTCTGTCATAGAACCGATCACTCCTTCGTAATGAAGGTTGGTAACGTGGAGGAGTAATATCTCTTGAATAATACACTGTTCCCCTAGGAGAACGGAATGATTTTCTCGATATGTACTCTCCGTAATCTATGTCAGCAGGTTGGTTATTAAAACCTGGTAAACCAGTGTTCTGAATATCCAAATAATCAGGCTGTGCTGCGAAAGAATGATAACGTGTATCTATCCGATCGAGACGCACTGATCCCGGTTGCCTGGTACCGGGTTGCCCGGTACCTGGTTGACCGGTGGCAGGTCGAGTCATGTATGAATGACTGCCTTGCTGATTCTCCCATTCATCGTGAAATGAATGACCCATGTCCTCATTCCCGGTGTATGGATTAGTCATGCTGAATTGACTGACAGAATGCCCGGTCGCTTCATGCAGCCCGGTGCCCGGTCTAGTCATTTCAGAATGACTGCCTGGTTGCCCGGTGACTGGTCGTATCATTCTAGAATGATTGCCCGGTTGCCCGGTGACCGGTCTCGTCATTTCAAAATGACTGCCTGGTTGCCCGGTGCCCGGTTGCCCGGTGCCCGATTTAACCAAGGTAATATGACTGTCCAGTTTCCTGGAACCCGGTTGCCCGGTACCCGGTTGCCCGGTACCCGGTCGCCCGGAGTCATAAGGGTTTTGCTCGGAAGCATCACCCTGTGGACCAATGATAGGCAATTGTAATGCTCCATCACCGGTCCCCAAATTCTGCCCGCCGACCGGGTAATTTGGAACTCTGCTGTAGGCTTCCGAAGAATGCCTATCAACTGAGTGTGGTGAAAGAGGGGGCCATTCTGTTAGGTTTCCCTGAGAATGCCCCATTGCCTCACCCGAAGGTTCAGCACTAACACCAGTCGTCTGTTTTTGAACAGACGATATCATACGTTCCTCCGAACTTCGAGACGGTCCCGTCGTGGCTGTTACAGAGGCGTATGTCTTGACTGAAGATTGAAAAGCTCTGTCCTTCCGTCTAATCAACCCAGTCGTGGAGTCTGTTGGGGAAAAACCCTCGAATTCCCCTTCGCTCGTAGAGCTAATACTTACCTTCTTCTTCAAAGGAACAGTTTTACTCTTACGGCTTTTGTGAGTCCTCCTCGATATGGCCTGTTTCCAAACGGAAGCCGACCATAACGAACAGAACTCACATGGTGAATCCTTTGTGCACTTAGTGCACGCAATGCAGGAAGAGTGCGTGTCCCACAAGGCCACTAAATGACCGCATGAGCCACGCCTCTGTTCACCATTATGTGACATAGTATAAATACAAAATCAAATTACGAAGTTCAAAAACAAAAAATAATATTTTCTATTCTTTTATTTCACTACTCGTTTTTACGGACGTAATTCAATGAAAAAATATTTTTTAAATATTCTCCAAATGTCTATGTAATTATACAAAACAACAACAAAGGCGATAAACAATATTATCGCTACCGGATCGGGAAATCTCACCGTTGAAAATTAATTGAAAAATTAATGCACGGTCATTCAAGACCCGACTCGTAACTGAAATAGTGGGTGGGGTAACCACCCGCGGCTCTCAGCTAGTTGTTACTACAAAAAAACACAACTTAAACACAAACAATAAATAAACAAAGTTCAAGTTCAAGAAGTAAATGTACAGTTTAACTGAATGAATTGACCCGTTAAAGCGAAAGCTTTAACTAGACAACGAAAATAAATTTAGAAAAATGAAAATAAATTCAAGCCTGTAGGTCGGTGTGTCCAGGAAACTAAAAGTGACACGTTGACCTCGTGCGCCGGTATTTACCGGTGACCGTGTATATCACACAGGCGTGAGGGATACGCTAGGCGAGTTCTTTTTCTGGATGAATTAAGGGTTAGGAGATGTATATATCAGGTAATAAATGACTGGTAATGTATTTTTGACATAAAAAGTTTGTATTTGTATGCTGCTGTAGATCTTTGTTTTGAATGGAAGAGGACGTGGGGACTCGTTGAAATATTTTGAAATACTCAAAGTCGAAGCAGCTTGCAAGGGTCCAAAAAGAGCTTGTACTGGTATCGCACGATATCCATGCAGATTTGGAACACCGCAAGCCTGTAAGAGCTTGCCGGTGCTCAAACCACTATCACAGGGAAGTCGCATGGTTAACTTAGGATGTCCTTACAATACTACAGACACTGGGTGGGGAAATTGCTATGTCCACACAGGGCTCTCGAAGCGCTACATTTGCCGTATGACATCCTTAACGATTCAAGGTGGTATAAAACCAGGAATATCTTTAGAGATCCACAAAGTACTGTCGAGGCGTATTACATGATGAAAATTGCACCACGGTGTCTCAGACTGATGTACTTGTGGCTCAATCTGCACCAGGCTCTTAATTTATAATTACTAGGTGTATTCACTTCAGCTGATTTCCGGATATCGCCAAACTGGTTTATTCTTGTCGTACAGTGAACAAGCAGAAACCGTAAGGGTAACATGCAAGCGCCATATGAACACATGTGCATCGTACGAGGTATGTCCAAGCTCCTTGCAAGCTCTGTACGACCTGTCTGCAATTGTCTGTATGGATATCCTATGATTGCATACTTCAAAAAATCTTAATGTGGCCTTAGGCAGGTCACCAGAAGCTACTATTGCACGAAGACCGTACAGATTATAAAAGTTGATGGAATCATATGATTTTATAAATAGTATGGACATGGAACGGAAATGTGACCGATGCATAACAGTTTTAAACTGGTATGTTATACTATCACTATCAGCGCAACACCCAGGAGAAAATCAGTGGTATAAATGGGGATTGAATCCTCACAACCACTACACCACCCTTAATCCCTCTGCAGCAGACAGCTTTTTGAAAACAATGCGACAAAAGAAGAAATTGCTCAAAACGAGCAATTTCTCCTTTTGTCATCATGTTTTCAACTCTATTCAATTATTGTACATTCATATAAAGGGAGTTCCCAAAGGTTTTCAGGTATGTTTTCAAAGTCGGCTGCTGCAGATTTGTGAAATGAGGGAAAGGGTTAAAGATTGTTTGAATGACTTGATGGGAAACAGGAATGTCAAAGACCCATAACAGACTGTGCAGCAGCATAAGCTGATAAGGGTTTACTGGATTTAAATCTCAGCTAACTTTTCCTCCCATATCATCATATTGACTTAACCTACTCATTGTGTATCAAACAACAAATTTCAACACTGATTTAATACTTTCTCTCATACAAGCACTTTCTGACGCCTCTGCAGCAGACTAGCAAATGTTGCAAAAAGAATATTTTCAATGTCGTCTGCTGCAGATTTGCTGTATGTGGGAAAAGGGGGGGGGGGGGGGGGGGGGGGGGGGGATAAGGGGGGGGGGGGGGGGGGGGGGGATAAGGGGGGGAGGGGGTTAATGTCAATTGAATGCCACTGTATTTAGTCACTTATTCATATTTGCTATAAATGTTGTAGTGAAGAAGCATAGTCAATGCATTATCTGTTATTGCATACATATGTGTGTTTGTCCATACTTTTTTAGTTAATACAATTTCTTTGCATCTGAAAATGTGTTTGAAACTTCAGCAGTGTTAACACAATGGTCTTAACAATTTTCTTGTTTCAAGTAATCTGAAAAAACTTGTAGAACAAAGGGCTTTATAAGCTTTATTATTAAAGTAGCAATACATTAAGTCCTTAATAAAACAAGAGCTGTCCATAAGACAGCGTGCTCGCCTATTTGCCATTTGATTCTATAGTAAACAGTGGTTAATGAGATATGACATTGTGCATGATAGTACCTTGCATGCCAAACTTTAACCAAATTGTCAAATAATGGCCATAATTTGTACTGAATTAATACAGGAATTATCTAATATAACTGTCTGCCACCCTTGAAGACATGAATGAAGTTTCAAGTCAATATCATCAGTCACCGTGGTTACTGAGATATGTCTTTGATAGTATATTGCATGTCTTCAAGGGTGTCAGATAGTCAAGTTAAATTTCTAAGTGCAAAAAGGGGTATAATTGTGTCAAAATATGATATAGAGTTTTGGTACTGGTTCTGCAAGGTCATTTGATGATGTCCCATAAGTGTGTGAAGTTTCAAAGCAATAGCATCTGTGGTTTGTGAAACAAGAGGGCCAAGATGGCCCTAAATCGATCACCTAATTGATAGTAAATTAGTAGCAAATATTTAACTGCAAATATCTGGAAAATTTTATCAGGGAGTGCAAATGAAACTGAAAGGAGTGGACACTTCTCAAGAAACAGCTTATCAGTAAAGGCCATTTATATCTAGAAATCTAACAAGAACTTTAATAAGAATGGAATTATAAAGTTTTTGTCATTTTGCACCTTTCCTGATGCCGCCTTGCTGCCCTGTTTTTCAACGAAATCAATATGGCTTCAACAGTTTATTTAGAGGGTCACTTAAGAAACATTTCTACCAAATTATCTTGCAATCGCACAAGTAGATTATGGAGGAAAAGGATTTTAAAATGTGGGTATTTTTCTCACTTTCTGATGCCGCAGCAACCAAAGTTCTCAATGGAATTTAAATCTTTGAACAATTTTGAAAGAGTACATTCTTGTGATGTTTTGTGGAAATTGGTCTATTGGAATGGTAGGAGTTGGTTGTCATTTGTAGCTAAAAGTTCAATTTACCCTTTTTGTGATGACGCCTGGTTGATATGATTGTGTAACCAATCAAAACGGCTTAAACAAATTAAATAGAGGATCATTACAGTAAGATTCGTATTATATTTTCTTAAAATCAGACAACACTTTCATAAAAATGGAATTTTCAAATTTTGTCATTTTGCCCCTTTTCTGATGCTGCCATGTTTTCGACCAATCAGTATGGCTTGAACAATTTTTATAGAGGGTCACCCAAGGAACATTTCTACCAAATTATATTTGAATCTGACAGGCAGATTCGGAGGAGAAGATTTTTAAAGTTTGGACATTTTGTCCCCTTTCTGATTCCGCAGCAACCAAAGTTCTCATTGGAATTTTAATCTTTGAACAATTTTGAAAGAGGACCACCAAAGGAACATTCCTGTGATGTTTTGTGGTAATTGGTCTATTAGAATGGTTGGAAATGGTTGTCATTTGTAGCTAAAAGTTCAATTTACCCCTTTTGTGATGACGCCTGGTTACTATGATTGTGTAACCAATCAAAACGGCTTAAACAAATTAAATAGAGGATCATTACAGTAAGATTCGTATTATATTTTCTTAAAATCAGACAAGCATTTGCATAAAAATGGAATTTCCAAATTTTGTCATTTTGCCCCTTTTTTGATGCCGCCTGACTGCCATGTTTTTCGACCAATCAGTATGGCTTGAACAAATTTTGTAGAGGGTCATCCAATGAACATTTCTACCAAATTATATTTGAATCTGACTGGCAGATTCGGAGGAGAAGATTTATAAAGTTTGGACCTTTTGCCCCCTTTCTGATGCCGCAGCAACCAAAGTTCTCAATGGAATTTAAATCTTTGAACAACTTTGAAAGAGGCCAACCAGAGGAACAGTCCTGTGATGTTTCACGGAAATTGTCCTTGGAGTTTGGGAGGAGATGATGTTTAAAGCTAAAAGTAAACGCCGGACGGACGACGGACGACGGACAAAAAGTGATCAGAATAGCTCACCTTGAGCCTTCGGCTCAGGTGATCTAAAAAAGCCTTGCATGCAAAACTTATAAACCAAAATTTCTAAGTCCAAAAAGGGGCATAATTGTGTCAAAATATGATGTAGAGTTTTGGGACCAATGTCCTGCAAGGTCATTTGATGATGTCCAATAAGTGTGTGAAGTTTTCAAAGCAATAGCATCATTCCATTCTGTGGTTTGTGAGAAAAAATCTTGCATGCAAAACTTTAACCAAAGTTGCAACGCCGACACACAAGTGACTGTAATAGCTCTCCATATTCTTTAAATAGTCAAGGTTAAAAATGAAACCTGCGATATTTCTTTTTATTTTAATTTCATCAGTTTGCAAAAAATGTCTTAACCCTTTCCCTCAAATAGGCGCTTTCTGATGCCTCTGCAGCACAGCTTTTTGAAAACATAGCGACAAAAGAAGAAATTGCTCAAAACAAGCAATTTCTCCTTTTGCCACAATGTTTTCCACTTTTAGTCATAGGTTATCCATTCAATTATGGAGATTTTCTATGTTTTGACAAATTACGTTCAAAGTCGTATGAGGGAAAGGGTTAATGTTAATACTACTTAAATTTGCGAAAAACGTATTAATGTTAATACTACTAACATTTGCAAAAAAGTGCATCCAGAAAAATAATAATAACATACAAGCCCACGCATAAACATATTCTAAAAGAATAATTATTATTGACATTTTAAGTTTTGAAAATTTTGAAAGTATACATCCTTGACATTTGATGCATTCGGAATCACTGTATTAAAAAGATCTTACTGCAATTTGTATTTGAATTGATCATTCATGTCTGTTGTCAAAGACTGACTCGGTTGTAAGAGTGGAAATACACCTACAATTTTCACAAAATTTGCATGGTTCCGATAAATGGGGACATTGTTTTATCACTTGCATGAACTGAACTGCCACATACTCCCAGCAAAACGACTTGGGGACAAAACAGCAGATTGTTTGCTTTTTTCAAATATTTACATATGACTGTAAAGATTGTATGAGTGACATCTTCCTTCCTTCCTGCTAAAATAAGATCTTATCCATTGTGAAAGTTATCTATCATTAACCATTTCCTATCTGCAGACGCATTTAGATACATCCATAGCAGACGACTTTTGATAACATAGTGATAAATTTGCTCATATTGATGTCCGATTTTAGTACTTAACCCTTTCCCACATACAACAAATCTGAAGACAACTTTCAATTTAAAACATTTTGGCAAAAAAATTGAAAAATCTCCATAAATGAGAGTGAAATTATTAAATAGAGTTGAAAACATTGTAGTAAAAGTAGAAATTGCTCTTTATGAGCAATTCATTCTTTTGCCATAATGTTTTATAAAAGTTGTCTCCTGCAGAGGCATCAGAAAGCATCTGTATAAGGGAAAAGGTTAATGCATATACGGTGGCCTTTTTAGAGCTAAAATGTGCAAAAATATAAGCTTATTAACATCGTTACTTTAACAGGTATCATTACCCGTAATTATAAACCAAGACAGTAGCTCACAACACAAGTACGTTTTCAAATTGCAAAGCAACCCTTTCTCACATACATCAAATCTGCTGCTAAGTCGACCATTTTAGACATAAATGTAAAAAACTCAATGATTTAAAGTACCGGTATATATATTTACTGACAACTGTTAAAAACATTGTGGCAAATGGAGAAATTGCTCATGTAGACCAATTTCCCACTTTGTCTCAATGTTTTCAAAAGTTGTCTGCTGCATCTACACAGAAGGGAAACTCAGGTTAACCCTTTCCCTCATACAGCAATTCTGCAGCAGACGACTTTGAACATATTTTGTCAAATAATGGAAAATCTCTATAATTGAATGGATAACCTATGACTTAAAAGTGAAAAACATTGTGACAAAAGGAGGAATTGCACGTTTTGTGCAATTTCTTCTTTTGTTACTATGTTTTCAAAAAGCCGTCTGCTGCAGAGGCATCAGAAAGCATCTTTATGTGGGAAAGAGTTAATCTAATTACTTTTTCAACTTTTCTGAGGACTGATAACATATTAATTTTTAGACCTATATTCGTAAGACTCAGTTCTTTTAACCCTTTCCCTCATACGATAATTCCGCAGCAGACGACTTTGAACGTATTTTGTCAAAACATAGAAAATCTCCATAATTGAATGGATAACTTATGACTAAAAGTGGAAAACATTGTGGCAAAAGGAATTTCTTCTTTTGTCACTATGTTTTCAAAAAGCCGTCTGCTACATACGCGTCAGAAAGCGTCTATATGAGGGAAAGGGTTAAAGTTGAAGTTAATGCTAAAGACGAGAAAAATCGAACAATCTATTCAACCCCTATAATGCATATGCAGCAGTCGACTTGCGATAACATTGTGGCAAATGAGGAATGATGAGTAATAATGTTTTCGATTCAATTCTAAATCAAGTCTTTAAATTTGAGAGTCGTCTGCTGCAGATTTCTTGTACGATGGAAAGGGTTAACCCTTTCCCTCATATAGACACTTTCTGACGCCTCTGCAGCAGATGGCTGTTTGAAAACACAGTGACAAAAGAAGAAATTGCTCAAAACAAGCAATTTCTCCTTTTGACACAATGTTTTCCACTTTTAGTCATAGGTTATCCATTCAATTATAGAGATTTTCCATTTTTTGACAAAATATGTTCAAAGTCGTCTGCTGCAGAATTGTCGTATGAGGGAAAGGGTTAAAGTCTCTCTCTTTCGTCCCTCCTCCTAATATGCTCCGACAGATGTCATTTCACATTTGCCCAGCCATTATGCATTGTAGTAGAGGTTATCCAAAAACTGACAAACTTGATGCCCTATAAAAGGAATGTTAAATGAATATTGAAAGAAAATTCACCACAAAAACAGGGGCTTTATTATTGTGTCCATCGACAGAAAATGGATATACCAGAGCAGTGTGTGTTAACCCTTTCCCTCATATAGACGCTTTCCGACGTCTCTGCAGCAGACGGCTTTTTGAAAACATAGTAACAAAAGAAGAAATTGCACAAAACGTGCAATTTCTCCTTTTGTCACAATGTTTTTCACTTTTAAGTCATAGGTTATCCATTCAATTATAGAGATTTTCCATTATTTGACAAAATATGTTCAAAGTCGTCTGCTGCAGAATTGCCGTATGAGCGAAAGGGTTAACCTGAGTTTCCCTTCTGTAGATGCATTTTGATGCATTTGCAGCAGGTGACTTTTGAAAACATTATGGCAAGAGAAAAATAAGCAATTTCTCCTTCTGCCACAATATTTTCAACTCTTTTTAATTGTTGATTAATGCAATTTTCAACAGTTTTTCATTTATATCACAGCGACAAAACACTTAAAATTGATGCATTTGCAGCAGGTGACATTTGAAAACATTATGGCTTGAGATAAATAAGCAATTTCTCCTTCCGCCACAATATTTTCAACTCTTTTTAATTCTTAATGTTTCATTTATAGAGATTTTCCAAATGTTCACAAAATAGTCCACTGTTACTTAGACTTGTTGTATGTCGGAAAGAGGGGTTAATGCAATTTTCAACAGTTTTTCAGTTATATCACAGCGACAGAACATTTAAAATTGATGCATTTGCAGCAGGTGCCAGGGCAAGAGAAAAAAGAGCAATTCCTCCTTTTGCCATAATATTTTCAACTATTTTTAATTTTCATTAATTTTATAGAGATTTTCCAATTTTTCGACAAGTTATCCGCTGTAGATTTTTTGTATGTCGGAAAGGGTTAGTGCAATGTTCAACAGTTTTTCAGTTATATCACAGTGCCAGAACACTTAAAATACCAATGTCTCCTGGGTGACAAACCTATAATATGTACAACTGGCTAAGAAATGTGCCTTGCCAATGGGCACTAACCATGATTGTCAGAAGCAAGGAATGAACCCGGAACACCTGGTCCCTAATCCTTACTGGACCACTGTGGCAAAGGACATTTCACCTGGAATGAACCTGGAACACCTGGTCCCCAATCCGTACATTAACTACTGGACCACTGTGGCAAAGGACATTTCACCTGGAATGAACATGGAACACCTGGTTCCCAATCCGTACATTAACTACTGGACCACTGTGGAAAAGGACATTTCACCTGAACATTACAATCTTTGTTGTAGAAATATCTCCTTTGTCCTCTGTATGAGGGAAAGGATCAAATAACCTCAACATAAAACCTACATTGATTATTTCGAATTGTAACTGTAGATACAAATTGTTATGTGCAAATTCATACAATGAACACAAATACAAGAACTCTTTTAACATGAGACTGGCCAAAGAATGGAACTCATAACACATTGCTCTATGAGAAATGAGAATCCAACGATGCCCGATGCTTGTGTTCCCCAACGAGTCCTGTCATACCAAAAACAATCTCAAGATATCTCTGTTTAACCCTTTTCACATGCAGACACATTTTGATGCATGTGCATTTTAATGCACTGCAGCAGAAGATTTTTGAAAACATTTTGGCAAAAGGTGAAATTGCTTACAACAAGCCATTTTTCCTTTTGTCACAATATTAACATATTTGTTCAATAAACCTCTCAACCATAGAGAGTATCCATATGTTTACCTAGATGTCTTTAAAGTCATCTGCTGCAGATTTGTTGTATGTAGAAAAAGGTTAGTTTCTGTTACTTACAGACACATAATCGAATAGAAAAGGGCATGAAGCTATTACTTTGGATTCTATTTCTTCCTTCATGTGATAGTTTAATCATTCAGAAACGTTTTACCATATCCTGCTATATGTAACTTTCAAAAAGCTTTTTTTTTTAATGCTACACATACTATAAAATATTAAAAAAAATTACATACAACTTATCTGAGGCAGAGGACTTTGAAAACATTGTGGCAAAAGTAGAAATTGCCAAGCTATGATGAGTAATTTCCCCTTCTGCTAGAATTTTTTCAAAAGTTGTCTGCATCAAAATGCGCTAAATGTGAGGGAGAAAGAGTTAACATTATCTTAATAATGAAGAGGCAGATTACCATGATTTTTCTCCATTTCCCACTATGTTTTCAACTCTGTATCAAAATAAAAAAAAATTGTTCAAGATTTTATATCTTCAACATAATTTAACCCTTTCCGTCATACGACAGATCTGCAGCAGACGACTTTGAACGTATTTTGTCAAAACATAGAAAATCTCCATAATTGAATGGATAACCCATGACAAAAAGTAGAAAAACATTGTGGCAAAAGGATAAATTGCACGTTTTGTGCAATTTCTTCTTTTGTCACTATGTTTTCAAAAAGCTGTCTGCTGCGGAGGCGTCAGAAAGCGTCTATATGAGGGAAAGGGTTAAGATACTTTCGGCGTCTTTCGCAGCTGACGATCCTAAAAATTTCATATAAGGACAACTGAACATGTAAATTTCCTAGCATTGCATTGGTTTAATTAACAAAGTCACCCAGGGATTTGAAATAAATGAAATGTTGATATAACTAAATTATTCAGTTGAAAGCGGTGTAAAACCCAAATAAATCGATGCTTAAATTTAAAGAAACGGCAGAATTAGAATTAGATTAGAAATGGTTGGTGAACACTGGCCAAGAAGTCTAAATTTTCAAAAGATAAGAGTAATCAGATTTAAATGTGTAATGAGGCAATTTGAATCAACAAAACATGACATTACCAAGTACCTTTGAAAAATTGTTTCAACACTTTCCCACATACAGATGCATTCGATACATCTCAAGCAAACAACAAAGAAGCAAACGCCAAAGAAATTTCTCTTTTTGACACAATTTTTTCAACGATACTTTTTTTTATTATAGGAAATTCCTTATTTTTGTGTAATTAGTTTCAATATTGTCTGCAGAAAGGCAATAACTCTGCCTTAACCCTTTGCCTCTCTTTCTGACGCCTCTGCAGCAGACGCCTTTTTGAAAACATTGTGACAAAAGAAGAATTTGCTCAACTCTATTCAATATTTAAACTTTCATTTATAGAGATTTTCAATATTTTTTCCCAGATGTTTTCAAAGTCTTCTGCTACAGATTTGTTTTATGTGGGAAAGGGTTAAAAAGGCCAACTGGGACCGAATTTGGACTGATCCGTCTGTTGACATCAACTTGATAAGCTGTAGCCTTGAGCTTCAAAGATGGTTTACTGCTTTCTTTTCCAATGAGATCACTTTATTTTATTGAAATAGAAATTTTGCTGTTTTCTGTTGTTTTAATATTCTGCATTTTTATGAAAACTAATAATTGAGGTGGGTCTTAAAATACTGTATTCCATATATCTGCACCTTAATAACAGCCTACATAATTATGAATGATGTTAATCATTTGAATCAGGTTCCGACAGGAAACATAATTTGTTAAAAAATACAGCATATGACTTTTGAAAACATTATGGAAAAAGGAAAATTGCACATAATGTTTTAAACTTTATTCAATATTATTGTAAATTCGGTTATAAAGATGTTTGCCATTTTAAACGAGATGTGTTCAAAGTCGTCTTGTATGTGGGATAGGGTTAAAAATCTCATGTATATTTTATCTGTTTAAAAATGTCTAACTGGTAAAACCTGACAACAGTTTCAACACTTGTCTGTGCATTAATTATCCTGTTTTGTTTCAGTAAGGGGCGTATTTTTCACACATTTACAGACATAGTTCTGAATTAGTATTGTAAATATTCCCAGTAAAACACATTCAAGTACTCATAAACTGCATTGAACAATAATTAAGAATACATTACAAATCAACATGTGAGTACCAGCTGTAGCAGAAATATAATACCTTTGTGTTTTCAAAAGAAAATTGATGCCTTGCATCGCCGGAAAAGACTGCATTGATTTATTTTTTAACACACATGTATTCTTGACTTTCATTAGTCTAAACATACACATGTTTTCATTAAGGACTAATTCCAGGATTTTTGAAATTCCACATACAAATTTCTCGTGTCAAGATCGATTCATTGTGACATCGAAGTAAGTGAATAAAAAATCAGGCAAAGCTTTAGTGCATGTTTTATTCCACTGCATTCGAGAGAAAAAAAGCATTTCTATATTATCTTTCATTCTCCTACATTCGGCCAATGCACTCGTTTCGTGACATATAAGAAATCAATTTTTCGAGCGACACTTTTTGTCTGCAAGA
Source organism: Serripes groenlandicus (assembly GCA_031761405.1). NCBI lineage: Eukaryota > Metazoa > Mollusca > Bivalvia > Cardiida > Cardiidae > Serripes > Serripes groenlandicus. The sequence goes on from JASEVX010000001.1 coordinate 55,559,773, forward strand.
CTCGTCACTTTTCTAAGTTTACATTTTACTTCCAGTTACTTCCCTTTATATTTTGGCAATATGCAACTAGGTCACAAACTGAGGAAAAAGCGTTTTGACATTCACAACCGATAAACAAGCATATATTTGAGACACATTTTCACAATGTCATGTAAGCGCTTTTCTAATTTTACATTTTACTTCCGGTTACTTCCCTTTATATTTTGGCAATATGAAACTAGGTCACAAACTGAGGAAAAAGCGTTTTGACATTCACGACCGATAAACAAGCATATATTTGAGACATATTTTCACAATGTCATGTAAGTGCTTTTCTAATTTTACATTTTACTTCCGGTTACTTCCCTTTATATTTTGGCAATATGAAACTAGGTCACAAACTAATGAGGAAGCGTTTTGACGTTCACGACCGATAAACAGGCATATATTTGAGACATATTTTCACAAAATATTTCTTATTTTTGTTTAAGTTGTTTATTTTGATACCTATCTAAAATAAAATAATATTTTGACCACTCGCTCCTTCATATCGAAATGCGCATGCGCGAAAATCGATGTTAAAGGTCACTATATTTTGCTTAGAAACAGTTCCTATTTTAGATACACATGGATTAACATTATTAAATGAATTCTACTCAAATCAAGACATTTCTTTGAACAAGAAAAAACCATTCAATAAGTTAAAATTAAAAAATATTTTTTTAATGTAATCTTAAAATAAAAGACATAACACAATTATTTCCAAAAAAAAGTTTTTTTCAAGACATTTTGTTATCATGGTTTGAAATAAATAATTCTGTTGTTGACAACATTGGTAAACAACTCATATGGAATAACTCAAAAATAAAAGTAGGAAATAAAACTCTTTTTAATAAAATCTGGCACGATAGGGGAATTCAATTTGTTGAACAACTATACGACTACCGGACACGCGAATTTTATAAATTTTCAGACTTTATTAACTTATATGAACTTCCAAATAATACTTTTCTATTTTTTATGTCTTTAATATCAAGTATTCCCAAAGAATGGAAAATACAACTTAAATCAGAACAAATTAATAATCATAGAAAAGAAACATTACTAAGTAAGCTACTCAAGTCAAAACAAGCAAACAAATTTTTATACGAGTACCAACTAGCAAAAGCCGAAAAATTACTAGTCAAACCAGAAAAAAAATGGGAAACAATATTTGATACATGCCAGTTTAATTGGAAATCCATTTATACACTAGCTACCCATTAAATCAACTAATGATTCAAAATTGAGAGAATTTCAATACAAATATATCATGCGAATTATACCTACAAATAAATATCTTTTTAAATGTAGTTTAACACAATCAAATTTATGTGATTTCTGCAATAGCAATATTGAAACAGTAAACCATCTTTTTTGGGAATGTCATTATGCCCAACATTTTTGGTCGGAACTCAAAACATTTTTGTCTAATATAAATATAACTATCACTTTTGATTTGTTTACAGTCACATTTGGTTTGATAGATAAAGGATCACAAAATACACTTAAAAACTATATAATACTATGTAGCAAATATTTTATCTTCAGGAGCAAGTGTGTGAAAACAATGCCATGTATAAATGCGTTCAAAAATTATTTGAATAAAAGAAAAGAAATGGAAAAACACATTGCTTTAAATGGTGACAATTTAGAATTTCATAACCGGAAATGGGCAAATTTTATTAACTAAATGTATTTGAACTGCTATTTATTTTTTTATTTTTTTAAATCCTTAAAATATCCAACCGAGAAAACATTTTTTTCCATCTTCTACTCGAGCTTTTACTTTTTATCTATCGATCTTCTATACTTTTTATCTTTTTTTCTACTTCTCAAAAACTGTCAGCCTTTTATTCCTTAAAAAAAATGTTTGCGCCAAATAATTATGTTAGTTTTGTTTGATGTTTTGTTTCCTGTCCTTTATCTTGTTTTTCTCTATTTTTTCTCCTTGTTTATTTTTTTTTTAAAGAATCGTATTTAAAAAGGAAATGCACAAATAACAAATTATTGAGTGTTTGTAAAACACAAACACAAATAATTTATAATGATTTGTTTTTTTGAAGAAAAGTAAAAAAAGAAAAAATGTAAAAAACGTAACAAACGAAAATAATGCATTTACTGTATAATATGTACCTGTTTGTAAATCATACATGAAATAGCTATGTAAATATTTGGTGCGAATAAAATATATTATTGAAAAAAAAAAAAGAGTTAAAATTGCTATTAAAAGGAGAATTCAACGTGATTTTTATCTCAATATTGACACATAACAGTCTGCAGCAAGTCTAGCAGGGACCTCTTTTGCCTTCGTAAATAAGACAAAAAAACATAAATGCGAGTCAAAATAAAGAAACTGCAAATACTTAAAACATCGGAATATTTATTTCATTTTAGATGTGTCATAACTAAGTGTTTTTAAACAAACACAATTGTTATATGTTCTAGACATTTAAATTTGTTTTTTTCTAATAATAACCTCCCATGTCATTTCCGAAAAGCTATTTAAAATATAAGTCACGGGCTTCTGCCCGGCGACTAATAATACTTATAATTTTTAACCTTTTCCATTATATTTATACAGACACTTTCTGATGCCTTTGAAAACATTGTGGCAATTTCTCCTTTTGCCACAATGTTTTCAACATGATTTTATAATTGTTCATTCATTTATGAAGATATGTTTCATAATGTCGACTAAATGTCATCTGCTGCAGATTTGTTTTATGTGGGTCAATGGGTAAAAGCATTGACAATCATATCACTGAGAAAGTAGAACACAATCTAGGAATCAAAAGTAGTATTGAATTATCTTCTTCTGTATGATAGATACTTCCAATCAATACACTATAAGGATCTATCAAATATTTTGAAATATCTCAAGGTATTGTAAAGAATTCAACCCTTGCCCACATACAACAAATCTGCAGCAGACGACTTTGAAAATGTGTAGACAGAAGTATGGAATATCTCAAAAAATAAAAGTGTACTAGCTGAAAAAAGATGAAAACATTGTGTGGCAAAAGGAGAAAATTGATGTTTTGAGCAATTTCTTCTGTTGTCACAAGGCTTTCAAACAGTCGTCTGCTGCAAAGGCATCACGAAGCGTCTATATGAGGGAAAGGGTTAAAAAGTAGCAAGTGCAAATGTGTCAAAATGCATCTGCTTAATAGGAACTTACACACAGAAGGGCTCATAGCCCTCTTGTAAACCACAGCATGTGAAGTATTTCAGTGTGTTCACATCATGACCAAAGTTTATGTGAGAAGGGGTTCATTAATGAGTTTGAAACAACAAAATCAACATTGAAAACAAAATTCAATTTTGATTTGTACCTACAGAACTCTGTATAAGTTTGGAATTTCTGAAATTCTTATTTGACCCAAATAAGAATTTTAGAACCATTTTCTAACAACCACTTCTTAATATAGTGTCATTGTATAAAGGCCCTTTTCTTTCAACAAGTTCAAAACAATGTGAGTCAGTAAACTAAATGATGAATTAATTGTGACTATGTCATTAGACTAAGAAAAGATTCCATTGGTACTCAGTTTTTCATTCAAGTGTAGGATGGGACTCCCTATTATCGGTGTACTTACGTTTTTTTTGAAAAAAAAAATAATAAAGCAAACTTAACTGTAAATTATATCCAGTGTAACTCATTCCTTTATATGTCCTTGTTAATACGTTTTTTTTGAAAAAAAAAATAATAAAGCAAACTTAACTGTAAATTATATCCAGTGTAACTCATTCCTTTATATGTCCTTGTTAATTAACTTACACAAAATAATCATTCACTTCTGTGCAAAGTTCCAAAAATCGAGTCCATCCGCAGCCATTGTGAAATTGACATTCAAGGGAGGTAATCAATCACCGGTGTAATTACAAAAAGCATTAGTATGGTGGTCCAGTTGTATCAACTCTTTACAATATTTTGAGATTTAATGTGAAAATGATTATCCTATAAAACATTTGTCACTAGAACAATTATATTTAATTTAAATGTTAACTTATTAACTGTTCCAAACTATGAACTTATTTACACGATATTTTCAGAATCAATTTGTTAAATTTTCTTATTGGCACAATTTAATCATATTTTCCAAAAATGACCCATTTCTTTGTTATCTTTTTAGTCCTTATAATAACATCCTTAATCTTTGTAACACAGTATATGATTTAGATGTTTAAAAATAGCATATGTTAAAATTGATAACCACCACAAACATACAGGCAAAAAAAACAAAAAACATTTTTTTAGAATTTTGGTCCTTAATTTCTTCCATGTTTTCTATAGTCGAGAAAACTTCACGGAATGTAATCATGTGACTTAAAATTCCTATGATGTCATAAGCAGTTAATACACAACATGTTGAAATGTGAAAGAAAAAATCAACAACAGGTTTTCTACAAAAAAAATGACGATTTTGTTGGTGAGGGGTCAGGGCATGTAGGATTTTCTTTTTATTATGGGTAACAATCATGATGTGTTGTAATTTCTGAGAATATTGATTTTTTGAAAAAAAATTGTAGCATTTGAAAGCCGTGATAACAGGGTTTCCTGATGGAATCATACTTCATCCGGTTGTGCGAGCGCAACAAAGAAAACACCGGTTTTGTGTTTACCTTGTTATTCGTGAAAATTAATACGGTATTCGTAGAACCTACTATATGTCTAATCAAAATGTTGTTAAGATTTTCATTTTCTTAGATGCAATATGAAAGAGACAACTTGCTTGATTTTCTTTTAAACCGCAGTTAAAGGTTTTTCAATATCAATGCATGGATTTGAAAACATACCAAAATAATACTTAAATGATAATATACAGTTCAAAATAATCTGTAAATTAGAAAACATCATCAAAACAAGAAACCGCTGAAGACGGTAAGGCCGGATTATCGGCAATTTGACCTTGAAAATCGACAAACCAAGGTCAAGGTCAAAGTAACCATAGAAATCAATAGAACTTGTTACTGGTCACCTTCAGGCAAAGTTTCAAGTTTGTAACCCTTTCCAGTGCTGAGATTTTGCCTCAACCTGAAACTTTAACCAAAATGTCGACGGACAGACAGACGGACGTACCCATGAAGTGTATTTGTGGGGTTATTTCTTTTGTTTCAAACTTGTGGGTTGCAACCCACAAGTATGCTATTCATTCCGTAATTATTCCCCTTTTACGGAATGAATAGCATTAATATGCAAATAATATACCCGTTATAAAACAAACAAGTATTCGGTCACCAGGACGGACAGACAGACGGACATCGCCAATCTATAGACCGAAATTGCTAGAGCAATCCGGCCAATGAGTCTTTTTTATTTTTTGAAAGTTTTGTCTCCTGCATAGTTATCTAAATTCTGTTCTATATTGAAAATTTCTACTGATAAATTCATCCCGCAGAAAATCTCCCACATCAGACCAAATCTCCCACTTTGAGATCATGAAACTTCGCCTTGAGGATGAGAAAAGGTTGGTAAGCATGATGAAGGATTAATTTGGACTTCTGATTTATTGCCATAATCAAATTATCATCCAAATATGAGTCACATCCAGCCATTTGGGGGGAAATTGGAGTAAAAATAGTGGAGCTTCAAGGTTTTTTTTGGTCAAGAGTTGCATTTAGGACTTAACCCTTTCCCTCATATGACAATTCTGCAGCAGACAACTTTGAACATATTTTGTCAAAACATAGAAAATCTCTATAATTGAATGGATAACCTATGACGTAAAGTGGAAAACATTGTGTCAAAAGGAGAAATTGCACGTTTTGTGCAATTTTTTCTTTTGTCACTATGTTTTCAAATAGCCGTCTGCTCAGAAAGCGTCTATATGAGGGAAAGGGTTAACAGACAGTGAAGGTATTTGTGAGACGGTGTGTTTGCACTCTATTGTCACTGTACGTAGATGCATTAATACCCCCCAAAGATCTAGATGCAGCCGATATAACTAATGCGTGAAGATTTTTGGAACCCGTAATCATGACAGAATGTTGGGGGAAGGCGTTAAAAACCCCAGCACCATCAGGAGAAACCAATGGATACTTCCTGAATTGGTTGCTAAATATCAAAGGTCCATAACTCTTGTAAAACAATGTTGAATTAGAGTAATCTTATAATATTTGCATCCCCTATTGGTACCGAAACTTCTATAACCCTTTCCATCATATAGACGATTTTTGACGCCTCTGCAGCAGACGGCTTTTCGAAAACATAGTGACAAATGAAGAAATTGCTCAAAACGAGCAATTTCTCCTTTAGACACAATGTTTTCCAATTATAGGCATAGGTTATCCATTCAATTATAGAGATTTTCCATTTTTTGACAAAATATATTCAAAGTCGTCTGCTGCAGAATTTTCGTATGAGGGAAAGGGATAAAGTTTCAATGGAGGACATATCATTAACCTATTCCCTTATGTAAACCCTTTCTAAAGCTTCTGCAGCAGATGAATGTTTTAAAAACATTGGGGCAAAAGGAGAAATTGATCATCATTTGCCCCAAAGTTTTCAGCTATATTCAATAGTTACTCTTTGATCTAAGAGATATACCACACGTTTGAATTGATGTTTTAAAAGTTGTCTGCTTCAGATTTATTGTATGTGAGAAAGGGTTTAAAAAATTGCTGTGAGCTGGAAAATTGAGAATTTCATTGTTTTAAACAAAAGTGAAAAACATTGTTGAGCAAATTCTCCTTTTCCACCAATGTTTACAGTGAGTACATCAGAGGTCTCTGGGAAACGGTATAGGACCTGACTTGTTTGCTTGATGAATTACGTGTCCACATAGCCGTTGCTAAGTCAACAATTTGTTCACATCTAATCAGATAAGTGACATGGAAGTAGACGGCTGACAGCTTCTAAGAAATTAAATAAGAATCGTGGAGCATGAAGTAATCCATCTGAATTAGAAGGGTTACATGGTTCCCTCCGCAAGTTTAATCTTCTCCTAGATATTTTCCTTATGTTGCATGTCACCAGGATCAATTCCATTTCTGGCACTTCTCACTTGGGAATACTTCTGTTTTTCTGTCCTTGAAGTCAAAACCCTTGCTCCCCATGCTGGCATAACAGTTAATTTTGTGCAATAGAGAGGTCATTGTTTAGCTTTGATAGCCTAAACGTTAACATTGTTAAACCCTTTCCCACTTGCAGACGCTAGATGCTCTTTGAGGGCATCTGAGGCAGACAACGTTTGAATAAATTGGGGCTGTCCCAAGATTTTAGGGTAAAATTTGTCAATCAATGAAAACCGTATGTTCCAATTGTTTCTTAACCCTTTCCCTCATACGACAATTCTGCAGCAGACGACTTTGAACGTATTTTGTCAAAACATAGAAAATCTCCATAACTGAATGGATAACCTATGACAAAAAGTGGAAAACATTGTGGCAAAAGGAGAAATTGCCCGTTGGGTGCAATTTCTTCTTTTGTCACTATGTTTTCAAAAAGCTGTCTGCTGCAGAGGCAACAGAAAGCGTCTATATGAGGGAAAGGGTAACCCTTTCCTAAATATGACAAATCTGTAGCACTGACTACTATGAAAACATCTAGTCAAAAATATGAAAACTCCCCATCAATAAAAGTATGGTTATAATGAATAGAATTTAAAACATCATGAGCAATTTCTCCTTTTGCTGCAATGGTTTCAAATTTTGTCTGCTGCAGACAAATCAAAATGCAGATGGTAAACGGTTTAAGTCAAAATTGAGCCATTATCAATTTCAGTAAATTGATTCTTAAAATATATAAGCTGTATTATTATAGAGAACTGAAAAGTGCAAAATTAACTGTACTGGCTTAGTCTACCATATTATTATGAATCTCATGCCTAACCCTTTCTACAACAAATCTGCAGTAGACAACTTTGAAACATCTTGACAAAAACACAGGATTTCTGTATAAATGAAGGTCAAATTACTGACCTGACAAAACTTTAAAACATTGTGGCATAAGGAGAAATTGCTCATATTGAGCAATTTCTCCATTTATCCTTTTATCACAATGTTTAAAAAAAAAATCCTAATATGGAGGTCAGTCCGATTTCTTCACAATTTTAACTGATGGCCGATTTATTTTGTTTGGGAGTAACCGTTGTTTGTTGTTCATCATTATTGTTGTTTTTATCTTCTAAAGACGTGAAGAAACTTGTTATTTTGCGCTTTGACATCTTTAATGTTAAAAATACGATTCTATTCTGAAGTTTAACTCGTCGGATAGAAAAACATAAGATGCCGATCTTGTTGTGAGTCAAAATTTTGCACTTGCATAAAACTGCGAGCTCACAGAAAATGAACGCTCAATATTAAATTTTAACTCGCATTTTGCAATTAGCGAGTGCTAAATTTGAGCCCTGCTCTCTGCAAATGAGATTGATCTACGAAGTCGGTATTCGCTAGTCACGTGATCAACAGTTTTAGCTTAGAAACAGTTCATATTTTAGATATACTTGGATAAACATTATTAAATGCATTCTTCACAAATCAAGATATTTCTTTGAACATGAAAATAACATTCAGTAATTTGAAATTGCAATTAAAAGGAGAATTTGACGTGATTTTTATCTTGATGTTGACACATAACGGTCTGCTGCAAGTCTAATAGGGACTGTTTTGTCTTCGTAAAATAAAACAAAAAACATAAATGCGAGTCAAAATAAAGAAACTGCAAATACTTAAAACATCGGAATATTTATTTCAGATGTGTCATAACTAAGTGTTTTTAAACAAAGACAATTTTAACATTTTAGATGTGTCATAACTAAGTGTTTTTAAACAAAGACAATTTTAATATGTGTAAAACTTTAAAAAAAAAAATTTCTAATAATAACTCATCCTGACCCATGTCATTTTCGAAAACCTAATATATATATAAATATAAGTTGCGGCTTCTGCCCGGCGACTAAAAAACATATTATAAAGGTATTTCACACATTCAAAGTCAAGATGTTTTCAATGTCTGCCATGCAGATTTGTTGTGTTTGGAAAAAGGGTTAACCCTTTCCCACATATGAGAAATTTGCAGCTGACAACTTTGAAAACTTTGAGGCAAAAGTATGGAAACTCTCTATAAATGAAAGACCATTTATTGAATAACTAGAATGGAGTGCTCTGCGGAGGATGTGTGTCACCTGCACCTGCTCATTGAAAGTGTGACGAAAAAGTGTGATGGACAGACAGACAGACAGACGCCGGACAAAGTAATCCCTAAGTGCCTACCAAACTACGCAGAGTGACAAAAGGCAAAATTACTCATAATTAATGTGGGAAAGGGTTAACAAACATCCAGACAGTAAGACACACTTCTTGTTTTCCCATTCCCACCTGCAGACGCTTTTTAACACAATAGCAGCAGACAACTTTTGAAAACATTGTGGCCAAACGAGAAATTCATCATAATGAGCAACTTCTGCTTTGGCCAAAATGTTTTTAACTTTATTTACAATTAATCTTTTATGGAGATGATTCAGGTTTTTGTCACTGTATGTAAATTCATCTGCTACAGATTTGTTATTTGTGGGAAAGGGGGATTAAACTTGTACGGAATAAAGCAATTTTAATTTTCAAGATTTAGGACAAGTAAAGGCGGCTCTATCCAATTTCTTTAATTATTTTCTTTCTGAGTAAAAAAGGAATTTTCAAATTTGTTACTTTAATACCTAAATTTTTTCCTGTTTACTCTTTCCCACATACAGACACATTTTGATCTTTGATCCATATGCAGCAGTTGACATTTGAAAACATTGTGGCAAAGGAAGAAATTATTCTTCATTTATAAAGATTTTCAATATATTTGCTGTAATGCTTTTAAAGATGTCTGCTGTGGTTTTGATTTATGTGAAAAAGGTCTAGTAAGATTCTGAATTAAACCATAATTTCTTGGACTATGTATTTAATAGTTATCATCTATAGATAGATCAAAGGTTGAGGTAAACAAAAACAATTTTACAAGCAGTTTTCATTAAAATAAAAACTTCAACTTATGGTAATTATGTTTACAAAGTTCAATTTAAAATTTAAAATGGTGACCATTATCAAATGTCTACCAAAAAACAAGAGGGCCATGATGGCCCTAGTTTGCTCACCTGAATTATATAATGGACTGCAATGCAAAACACATCAAGACATTTATTCTGAATGCAACCTCCACAGTGTTAACAAGATTTTCCTTCATTTGGCCTAGCGATCAATATTTTTTTTCCTGATATGACTGACCCATATTCCAACATGGACTAGATATCATCAAGACAACATTCTGACAGTTTCAACTTGCTCAAATGTGGCCTCCGGAGTTTGGACAATATTTTCCTTTATTGACCTAGTTTCTGACCCAATATGACTCATATTCGAACTTGACCTAGATATAATTCAGACAAACATTCTGACAAAATTTCAAGCTGCTGAAGCAAACAAAAGGGCCATGAGGCCCTGGAATCACTCACCTGAGAATGGGCTATTTAAGACATAACTCTTTCAGCACCAATGGCAATATCATCAAGACAAACTTTCTGACAAAATTTCAAGCTGCTCAAGTCAAAAATGCGATCTCTATAGTGTTAACTAGATTGTTCTACAATTTGGCCTAGTGACTTAGTTGTTGAGCTGAACTGACCCATATTCAAACTTACCCTAGATATCATCAAGAAAAATATTCTGACAAAGTTTCAGCATGCTCAAGCCAAACATGTGACTTCCAGAGTGTTAACAAGATTTCCCTTAAATTTGGCCTAGTGACCTAGTTTTTGACATGACATGACCCATATTCGAACTTGGCCTAGGTATCACTAAGACAAATTTTCCGACATAGTTTCAACATGCTCTAGCCAAAAATGTGGCTTCCAAAGTGTTAACAAGATTTTCCATAAATTTAGCCTTGTGACCTAGTTTTAGACCCAACATGACCTATATTCAAACTTGGCCTAGATTTTACTAAGACAAATTTTCCGACAAAGTTTCAACATGCTCAAGCCAAAAATGTGGCTTCCAGAGTGTTAACAAGATTGTTCTTAAATTTGGCCTAGTGACCTAGTTTTTGACCAGACATGACCCATATTCGAACTTGGCCTAGATATCATCAAGACAAACTTTCTGACAAAGTTTCAACATGCTCAAGTTTAAAATGTGGCTTTCAGAGTGTTAACAAGATTTTCCTTTAATTTGGCCTAGTGACCTAGTTTTTGACCCGACATGACCTATATTCGAACTTGGCCTAGATTTTACTAAGACAAACATTCTGACAAAGTTTCAACATGCTCAAGCCAAAAATGCGACTTCAAGAGTGTTAACAAGATTTTCCTTAAATTTGGCCTAGTGACCTAGTTTTCGACCCAACATGACCCAGTTTCAAACTTGGCCTAAAGTTGATGGAGATATATGTTCTGATAAACTTTCATGAAGATGGGATGCAATATGTTGCCACTAGAGTGTTAACAAGTAAATGTTGACGACAGACGACGAACGACGGACAAAAGGCGATCACAAAAACTCACCTGATCTGGTGAGCTAAAAATGTGGCATCCAAAGATTTTCCTTCAATTTGGTCTAGTGACCTAGTTTTTGACCCTACATGACCCATATTCGAACTTGGCTTAGCTATCATTTAGATAAACATTTTGATCAAATGTCAAGCTGCTGTAGCAAAAAATGCGTCTAGATAGATTCTGACCCAATATGACCCATAATCAAACTTGACCTAGATGTTTTTAAGAAAAACATTCTGACAGAAATTGTAGCTTCTAGGGTGTTAACAAGATTTTACTTCAATTTGACCTAGTGACCTACCTTTTGACCCAATATGACCCATGTTCCACCTTGGCTTACATATCATCAAGTCAAACATTCTGATTAAGTTTCAACATGCTCAAGTTGAAAATGTGGCCTCCAGAGTGTTAACAAGATTTTGCTTCAATGTGAACTAGTGACCTAGTTTTTGACCTCATATGGCCCGGTTTCGAACTTGTCCAAGATTTGATGGAAATGAATGTTTTGATAAACTTTTATGAAGATCGGATGCAAAATGTAGCCTGTAGAGTGTTAACATGGGCAAATGTTGATGATGCATGATGCTGGACAAAATGTGATCACAATAGCTCACCTTACACTTTGTGCATAGGTGAGCTAAAAAACAACTACACCAAGTTGTCAGCTGTTAACCCACTCCCACATACAGCGAATCTGCAGCAGACAAGAAAAATTATGAAAACAATAATTGAATAGAGATGAAAACAATATGGCAAAATGAGAAATTGCTCATTATAAGCACTTCCTCTTTGCCACAATGTTTTCAAATCTTGTCTGCCGCAAAGACATCAGACAGCATCTGTATGTGAGAAAGTGTTAAAAAATATATAAAACAAGGGTCTATACCAGGAAGATGGATAAGAAACTAACCCAGTGTAATATTGACTAATCAAAGCTATGTCATAAAAACTTTTTCAATTCAGATGTAATTCTCTTTCATGGAAAGAAATCCCGTCATGATGGAGCAATTTCATTATCCTCAAAACTGTTTTGATAGAACAGCAAAAGTGTGTTGGTAAAAGAGGAGATAACTCTGCAACTAGTTCACTAGTTGTCTGCTGCAGAGGCGTCAGAATCCATCTATCATGTGGGAAATGGTTAATTGAATGAAAAAACAGCTATTGAATAAAGTTGAAAACATTGTGGCAGAAAGAGAAAATGCTTATTATGAACAATTTCTCCTTTGTCACAGTGTTTTAAAAGATGACTGCAGCAGAGGCTTCAGAAAATGTCTGTAAGTGGGAAAGGGTAAACAGAAAGGCTTCAATATTACTAACAAACAGAACTTCTATAAACTGTCTGGAGAAAAGAAATTAATCTAACAAACTTTTCTTGTTCATTTTGAAAGGTTAGTGTAAACAGTTGTTACCAACTCTTAACAAAATAAAGAGTTAAAATAACTTTGTATGACGATCTTGATTGGTTGTCTGTCTGGATAATAACCAATAGGATGTTAAAGTATGAGAGAAATAACAATTGAACCAAGTCAGGCAAACTAAGGCCTTATGGCATAATATGAAAATAATAAAGATTCTTGGAGACTTGTGCATATGTACTGTCTCACCAAAGCTTTCCCGCCTTTAAATACAATTTGACGTTTCTGCAGGAGACAACTTTTCAAAACGAGCAATTTCTTCTTTTTGCCACAATGTTTTCAATATAACTATATCATTATTTGCAGAGATTTTCCATACTTTTTCCTAGATGTTTACAAAGTCGTCTGCTGCATATTTCTTGTATGTGGAAATGGGTTAATTCAAGCCATCATTTAGAATAGTGACATTCTAAAGCCTTTCCCATTTGCATATGCATTTGCAGCAAACAACTTTTGAAAACACTGTGGCAAAAGTAGAAATTGTTTATATTGCCCATTTGCTTCCTTTGGTCCCATTGTTTTCAACTCTATTCAATAATTAAACTTTCATTTTTATATATTTTTCTAAGTTTCATCATGAGCAATTTCAACTTTGGCCACAATGTTGACAAAATCATGTGCTGCTGTTGCGTCAAAATGCGCCTCAATTGAGAAAAAGGGTAAAGTAACCTATTAACTGACACATAACAAGACCCCTTTTCATGCGATGCAACTTCATTTGTAAACCAATCCAAAGTTTTGATCATATTATGTAACATGAGCAAGTTACTATTTGAAAAAGGAAGAAAATTTGAAGGCATCATTTCCCACAAAATGAAGTAAAGCTGATTTATGGATAGAAGGAGATCTGTCTCTTTCTAATCATCCAGTATTTCAATAAAGTTCCCTCGATGATAACTTATATTGTTCACACTGAAGAATACTGGCTCAAACGCTTCCTTGTCATACAATTTCTAGGAAAAGAATTTACATTTTGAAGTGCATATTTTTTTTTCAAGGATACCAAACTGTTGATCCTTTTAACCGTTTTCCCCATACAACAAATTTGCAGCAGACGACTTTCAAAACATCTAGGCAAAAATATGGAAAACCTCTATAAATGAAAGTTTAATCATTGCATAGAAGTGAAAACATGGTGGCAAAAGGAATAATTGCTCTTTTTGAGCAATTTCTCCTTTTGCTACCATGTTTTCAAAAGTCGTCTGCAGCAGAGGCGTCAGAAAGCGTCCATATGTGGGAAAGGTTTAAATTATGAAAGCTTTCCTTAACCCTTTCCTTCATATAGACGCTTTCTGACGTCTCTGCAGCAGAGAACTTTTTGAAAACATAGTGACAAAAGAAGAAATTGCTCAAAACGAGCAATTCCTCATCACCAATTTTAGTCATAGGTTATCCATTCAATTATAGAGATTTTCTATTTTTGACAAAATATGTTCAAAGTCGTCTGCTGCAGAATTGTCGTATGAGGGAAAGGGTTAATATGATTATTACTGTCAATAAATGTGAATTTACCCTTTCTAACATGCAGACCCAATTTGTAACATTTGCAGAGAAGTTGCTCCATAATGATCAATTTCTCTAGTAATTATACTTTCCTTTATATTTTAAAGTTGTTTTCAAAGTCGTCTGCTGTAGATCAGTTGCATTTTGGAAAAGGGTAAAAACACCTCCACCTTGAAACTGCTTTGATAGCATAACAAGAGCGCCACAAGCAAACGCCAACACTTGTCTGTTTTTTTTCTTAAGTTGAAAAAGGGGCATTACTGAATAATTATTAAAGCCAGAGTTATGTGACATTGTATAGACATGCATATTGGTCCTAGGAACATGTGTACCAAGTTTCATTCAAAAATGTTAAATGTTTTGAGTTATGAGATTAGGTTAAAGTTTGGTGCCAACGCAGCAGATGACGATGCCAAGGGTATCACAATACCCAGACTTTTATTTTTTTGAAAAACAGACAAGCTAATATTGGTTGAAGTTCGAGGGGAGATAACTCTAGAACAACTTTGGTTGAAGGAGTCTAAAAAGGGATGTCTGTTGACAGATTGCTGGGCAATGCTTCAATCACCTTTAAACCAAATGATATTTTTTAAAAGTGTCATCTGCATTGAAAACATAGGTGGAAAAATTGTGATATCAGGGAGGTATAAGTTTAAAATTAAGTATAAAATGACATGGAAAAAAGTCTCCATTTTTTACATTGTTTTAAAGTTGTACAGTAGTGTTGTCAAATGGCTTCTGTATCGCAGGAAAAAGTTAATGGAATGAGAATAATGGGTTTTCTTTTTTTTTACTCCATGAAAAAATAAACAGAAGTGGGAAATTAACCCTGTCTTTCTGGACAATATAAAAAGAGGTCCACAGGTGAGGTGAGAATGTTATCTTAAACGCAAAACTTTTATGTTTTTGTAATGTCACTGTGGATGAAGATCTGAAAGAGCTTCCAAAATAAGCACTCATTCAACCCATTACTTCACATGACTTTTCAAAGGTCGTCTGCTTTACTATCATCAGACGAATAATTTAAACAATCTAGAAAACAGAAGGTTTTATATTAATAAATAATAAATGAAAATATTGCAATAAAAGGTAAAATTGCTTGTTTTGAGCAATTTCACCTTTTATTGCAATGTTTTCAAAAGTCAAAATGTTCAATGGCAGGTGTCAAATGTCGTCTGTGTGTCAAGTAATGGGTCAAGCTAAATATTTATTAAGCTAAGTTACATTGACTTTTCGTTGATTCTGTACTTTCCTTATTGCCAATGAGTGACAAAAGTCAATCTTAATAGCACCATTCATCTATCACCAATAGGCCTAACCCTTTCCCTCATATAGACACATGTTGTTGCCTCTGCGGCAGATGACTTTTGAAAACATTGTGGAAAAAGGAGAAATTGCTCATATGAGCAATTTCTCCTTTTGCCACAATGATTTCAAACTCATTTATAGAGATTTTTCTATATTTTTGACTTCATAATTTCAAAGTCGTCTGCTGCAGATTTGTTTTATGAAGGAAAGGGTAATTTGAGAAGGTTACATGTTACCTGGCAAGAATGTTGCATGAAGTATTGTTGTGAGAAAGCAAGGGCACACATGGGTATGTCAACGGATATCTATGATATAGCGAATTCTGTTGAAAACAACTTAGTTCCAACCAGTCAATCAATAATTCAAACCTTATTGCACTCTAGGCACATGTAAAAATGTGTCAGCAAACCTTTAAAACAATAGAAGTTAATATGTTCTTGACAATCAATTTCCCATGAATTGTAACATGACTGGTCCAATAGTATTACTTTGAATAGAAAACATTGTGGAAACAGGCAAAACTAGAACTATCACTGAAGATGATAAATACCCCCTAAACAGCACCTTGATCTACACCATAACTTAATAAGTAAAAGGGCCATAACTCTGTAAAACAAGAGCACCGCGTACGGCACTGACGCTCGACTGATAGGGAGGAAAAAAAAAAAAAAAAAAAGGAGCTAAACAAAAAACCTTAACCGGACGACGACGCCGCCGCCGACGACGACGCCAGGGTCATGACAATAGCTCTCGTTTTTTTCAAAAGTCGAGCTAATAACATGCAATTGTAAGACCTTTAGGATATGCACATCTCCTCTTGGTATAGAAGCTTCATGAAAATCTTTATTGAATTCCATCCAGTGGTTTGTAAGAAATAGGCCGGACAAAATATGGCTTCAAATATGGCTTCCGACCGACCGACAGCCAGCCAGACACAGTGACTCCTATATACCCCCTCTTCTTCGAAGGGGGTATACAAATACTAAAAAGAGTAAGTTATCATGTTACCACAAAATTTTCAAACAATTACATTACTTAATTAGAAACTTAGTTTCCTGCATTTGCAAACAATTTTTCCTCGAGTTATATATATGACAGTTTTAGAATGTCTGCTAAAAAGTACAAATGGCAATATCATTTGTCTTCGAAACATAGTATAGTATCAGTGTTTGTTGTAATATTGCTGAAGAAATGTTATAACTACCTGTAGTAGAACGGCTGCCTTTCTCTTTCGTTTGAAAAGAATTCGAACACGGAATGCTCTATACCAAGTTTGTATGATAACAGTTGCTTCACGAAGTCGTTCATAATCTAAAATTCATAGGAAGAAAAATATTAGTCAACAAGTTAACATGCAATTATAGTAAATTTGCTTGAACATCTCCAAGATAGTTAATTACTTGCAGTTATTACTTTTTTTTCTGAAGGTTACATAAGGCAGACGATAAGTCACATAAATAAAGGTTCATTACCCTTAGATGCAGACAAGTTTCGAAAACATTTTGATAAAAGGTGAAATTGCCCATTATGAGCATATTACATTTTCACCACAATGATTTCAACTATTCAATAATTCCATTTTTATAGATATTTTTAAGCTTTTCAATATTTTCTATATCACAGTTGTCTACTGCAGATTTGTTGTATGTGGCAAAGGATTAAACACTCACAGAATATGTCAGATTTATTTTGCATTTCAACCTAATGCTACGACGGCTGCGGCAGAAAAATTGTAATTAATTTAACCAAAATTGGAAAAAAACCACATGGCATGATAGATAAGGTGTTCTTAAATAATACTTAAGTAATTTGATAAAATACAGGCAAATACACGAAATGGCCCATATCTATCCAGACCTGAACACAAAATTGAATGTAAATTAAGACAAATATTCATAAAGATTAAGTCCAACACATGACCTCTAGAAAGTTTACAAGATTCTCCTTATGTGGCCTAGTGATCTAGTTTTTGACCCAACATATCCCATATTAGCACTTAGCTTTTGCTATCATCAAGACAAACAATAAGACAAATTAAAACATGCTGAAGAAGAATATGAAGCAAGGGTTTTCTTAAATATGGCCAAGTCACCTTGATTTTGATTTTAGCCTATATGTCATCAAGACAGATATTTGGACAAAGTTTTGATACCTAGAAATACAAAGTGTGGCCTCTCGAGTGACCACAAGGTTTTCCGCAGTGTTTTTTTGAATTAATCCAATCTATATGACCTAGTGGTTGACCTGACATGACCTATATTTGAATTTTGTCTAGATGAAAAATGCCCGTAAAGATTAAATATAAAATGTGGCCTTTAGAGTGTTCATAAACACATTGTTGACAGATCTGAATGAATCTTGTAGGTGATGGAGAAATTACTCATTATAAGCAGTTTCTCATCTGTTGACATACTTCTTAAAAGAGGCATAAGTACATATATTAGGAAACATATATAATTATTCTTAACATGTCCTGCTAAGGGAAATCTTTGGGGATTCATTTATTCAATATTAGCAAAATATAATTTCAAACTTAACAGTTTCCCACATGCAGATACATTTTGACATGTCTGCAACAGACACATTTTAAAACAAATTTGAGCTAAGGAAGGAATGAGCAGTTTCTGCTTTTGCCACAATGTTTTTCAATTATTTTCTAATTTATTACTATACCTTCATTAAAATATAGAGATTTTTCAAGTTTTTGACTAGATAAGGCAATATAACACTCACCCCTTCTCTTTGCAAATCCTCTCCAAATCTTCTGTATCATAACGACATTACGTGTTAAGAAACTATGACGTCTTTCTTCCAATGGCTCAAACACAGAGTTCTTCATAAATACCTAAAAAATATGATAAAGCATCTTTGAATCTTTGGTCCAGCAAAAGCCATGCCATTAATAATAGCTTCATAAAGTCACCAAAGAATTAAAAGCAATTCAGAAATTCCCTTTGGTTAATCCTTTCCTACACACAATAAAATGTATCTGGTGCATCCTTGACCTTGAACTTTTAGCTTTTAATCAATTTTGAATATGTATTAAGCTTAACCCTTTCCACATACAACAGATCCGCAGCAGATGACTTTATAACCATCTGGAGAAAAAAAAAGAAAATCTCTTTATATAAAAGTTTAGTTTTATAAAAGTGTTGAAAACATTGTAGTAAACAGAGAAATAACTCATTATGAGCAATTTCTCCTTTTACTACAATGTTTTCAAATGCTGTCTGCTGCAGAGGCTTCAGGCAGCGTTTGTATGTGGAAAGAGTAAAAGAGTAATTAAAAAAGATCAGATATTTTACTTTTAACCTTGAGATATGCACTTGACCTTCAAGCTTTAAAGAAAGTGCACATTATACACATAATGTATCAACTTATTGTCAAACAAGTACAGTGCTTATCAAGTTTTTGTGACATAGTACCAGGAATATTTTCAATGTTAGTACATTAAATGATACTCATTTTGAAGAACCTATGTACAAAACCCATCCTTCTGCTGCAAAAACTGCAAAAGTCATCTGTATTAGCCTGAGGAAAAGGCTTCAAAATGTTTCCTCTTAATATTGATAAAAAGTGGAAATTGGAATTGAAAATGTTTTTGAATATCTCTGTTTGTTCATACTTAAATGTTCTTTCTTACCATGAAATATTATACCCTTTCAGACACATTTTAAAATATCTACAGCAGACATTTAAGAAAAATGTTGTTGTAAATAAAGAAATTGCTCATAATAAGCAATTTCACTTTTTGCCATAATATTTTAACCCTTTCCCTCATATAGGCGCTTTCTGATGCCTCTGCACCATACAGCTTTTTGAAAACATAGTGACAAAAGAAGAAATTGCTCAAAACGAGCAATTTCTCCTTTTGTCACTATGTTTTTCACTTTTAGTCATAGGTTATCCATTAAATTATAGAGATTTTCAATTTTGTGTCAAAATATGATGTTCAATTAAAGTCTTCTGCTGCAGAATTGTTGTATGAGGGAAAGGGCTATTCAATAATGATAGAGTCCCACATAGAAAGATTAATTTTGTCCATGCTGTTTTCAAAGCCATCCAGCTTAATTCACATTCACTCTATGAAGGAAAATGTTTAGTGTACTGATAATTAGGACACAGCATGGAAATGTAAAGTTTATTTGAAGAGAAATTGCTTTCTTGGAAAATGAGGACATTTTTTTTCCATTATTCTGGAGAAAATACCCTGGCAATAGATCGTAATAAAATAATAACAATATCCCAAATGTGGAATAAACACAATAAGAATTCTTCCCTAATTTTTGTTTATGTCTGAAATAATACTTAACCCTTTCCCTCATATTAACGCTTTCTGACGCCTCTGCAGCAGACGGCTTTTTGAAAACATAGTGACAAAAGAAGAAATTGCACAAAACGTGCAATTTCTCCTTTTGCCACAATGTTTTCCACTTTTTGTCATAGGTTACCCATTCAATTAAGGAGATTTTCTATTTTTTGACAAAATACGTTCAAAGTCGTCTGCTGCAGATTTGCCATATGAGGGAAAGGGTTAAGTGTCACGTGAAAACCAATCTTTTGGGCTTTTTGACCATTGAAGGAATCCGCTGTGGTCGAGTGGTTAGCGTCGGGGATTTCGAAACCGGGTGTCCCGGGTTCGATCCCCAGTCGCGGCACTACGGTCATGGTGGAGTGCCCTTGGGCAAGGCACATTTTCTAGCCTAGTACTGGTTTGTTTACCCAGGGATCATGAATAATTAAATTTAATTGCGCGCTAAATGACCTTAGCTGTCGATGCGCCATAAAACAATATACATTCATTCATTGTGACCATTGAAGATTAGTAGCTCAGCCTGCACTGCACCACTACTGTAACTGATCAAGATCTTTCTTCTTGGCCATAGAGGTCTTGGGTGCGAGAGGTTGTGGGTTCAGTCAACGACTGGGTCATACCAAAGACTTTAAAAATGGTATAGTCATGTAATTGCTGTCCACCTTGGTGCTATAGGGTTGTGGGGTTAGCATTACGACTGACTGGCTGGTGTCAGAATAAATGGACCAGTAGTACTGGTATTTTACCTAGGAAACGCTATGATATAACAGAAAAATTGTCGAAATCGGCGGCGTAAAAACACCAAATCAATAAAATCAATTCTTGTTGGCCATTTAGTTAAGTTTAACATATAGATGCATTGTGCCGCATCTGGATCAGGCTAGTCTTGAAAACACTGCCCACGGAATGTCCGGTTCCAAATCGGATCCCTAACTCTAACCACTCAGCCATGTATAATTATTTAATGAAGTTGAAAACACTGCCCAAGGGACGTACGGTTCTAAATCCCTAACTTTAACCACTCAGCCATGTATAATTATTTAACCCCTTCCCTCAAATACGACAATTCTGCAGCAGACAACTTTGAACATATTTTGTCAAAAGATAGGAAATCTCTATAATTGAATGGATAACCTGAACTAAAAGTGAAAAACATGTTTTGTGCAATTTCTTCTTTTGTCACTATGTTTTCAAAAAGCCGTCTGCTGCAGAGGCGTCAGAAAGCGTCTATATGATGGAAAGGGTTAATGAAGTTGAAAATACTGCGGCAAATGGAGAAAATTTCATCATTATGAGCAATTTCTCCTTGAAGCACAATGGTTTCAAAAGTCGTCTGCTAGTATACATATAGGTCAAAATGTGTCTACAAGTCAGAAAGGGTTAAAGAGGAAAAAAGATAACTTTCTGAAATTGATCATTTTGTACAGAGTCCTCCAGTCATCTTTGCCCTCGTCGATAAAATATAGGCCAAACCTAAACTCTGTATATAATTTACCAAAATTTACCATATATAGAGATGGTAACTAACGCCCAGGATGGGGCAATACACTCAAGAGCCTGTTACCCTTGCCCTTATGCAGACACATTTAAACACATCTGCAGCAGAAAACAGAGTGGAAAATGGAGAAGTTGCTCACAATTTATCAAACTGAACTGTATTTGATGATTATATTTAGAGATTTTCCGCATTTTTTTCCCAGATGTGTTATGTTGCTGTATATGAAAGGGTTAATGGTATCTTGTATGCCCAAAAGCTCTTAGGTTTATATTGTTAAATCGGTCTAATTGATGATTCTTTTGAGTACCTACAATATATATTTTCATGAGTTCCCCCTTATCTAAGCATTTGATGCTCAATCTTATTCCTTTAACTTTTTCACAATTTGATACATCTCCAGCAAACAATTTTTGAAAACATTATGGCAAAAGGTTGAATTGCTTATATATATTAAGGTATTTTTTTTCTTTTTTGCCACTTATTAATATTTAATTAGTAGACTTCTATCTAATATTGGTTCTCCATAGTTTGCCTAGAATATTCCGTCTGCTGTTGTATGTGGGGAAGGGTTCATAATTTTCTGATGTAGAGGCTTAGTAAAACTCGGCCACATCAGAGAAAGAGTTAACTGTTTCCCTATTGCAGACGCATTTTGAAAACATCGGAGCAATTTCCACAATATTTTCGAATCTATTCAATTATTAAACTCTCATTTGTAGAGAATTTTCTTGTTTTTTGCATTTTAATTCTATTATGTTTTCAAACTCATCTGCTACAATTCTGTTTCATGTTGGATTAAGGGGAAAAGCATTTGGATCTCTGAATATTTAGCCTGACTAGTAATTATGTTCAGCTAAGTATTTCATTCAATACAACCTTGGGACAGATGGCCTTACTCCAAACCATTCATAAATAGCAGTTCCAACCTTTACTTTTGGGGGGAAGAAATCTATCTGTTTGCATCTTCTTTTCATGATGGTGTATGACTTTCCCACATAATGAGCAATTTCTCCATTTGTCACAATTATTTCAACTCTTTTCAATAAATATATCATCATTTGTAGAGATTTTCCATACTTTTTCCCTAGCTGTTTTCAAAGTCGTCTCCTGCAGATTTGTCATATGTGGGAAAGTGTTATATAATAGAGTGTAGCTTCAGGAAAACCAACCTTATCCCATTTGAGACCGGTGTAGATCTATATTGGCCTGTGCATCCACAGTCTTATCTTGACCTACATCGTTCATGACTTACTTACAGAAGCTTTCAAGACCCTTCTGCCAAACAGAAAACCTCTTGATTAGTGTAGTATTAACCCTTTTCCACATATAGACGCTTTCTTATGCCTCAAAACAAGCAATTTCTCAACTTTTGCTGCAATGTTTTCAACCCTTTTCAATGGTTTTACTTTATTTATAGAGGGTTTCTACCTCCTTTTTTTCTAGAAGAGTTCCATGTAATCTGCTGCAGATTTCTTCTATGTGGGAGAGGGTTAACCCTTTCCCTCATACGACAATTCTGCAGCAGACGACTTTGAATGTTTTTGTCAAAAAATAGAAAATCTCCATAATTGAATGGATAACCTATGACAAAAAGTGGAAAACATTGTGGCAAAAGGAGAAATTGCATGTTTTGTGCAATTTCTACTTTTGTCACTATGTTTTTAAAAAGCTGTCTGCTGCAGAGGCGTCAAAGCATCTATATGAGGGAAACGGTTATTTGACAGTCCAGGCATAATCTATATCTACACTTTTTTACAAATTAACCTACTAGGGTTGGTTTTCCTGGAGCACCACTCATTTAGTATTATGGGACATATGGGTCCCTTTTATCCCTTTCCTACTTTTAGATGCATTTTACACATTTACAGCAGGTTATTTTTTAAAACATTCTGGCAAAAGGAGTTCAACTCTATTCATTAATATTACTTTCATTTTATATCGATTTTCCATATTTTTTGCCAAAATGTCGTCTGCTGCAGATAGATTGTATGTTGGAATAGGTTAATATTGTAAAACATAAAACATATTATATATATATATATATATCAGGTTATTGCATGATGGCAGTGCTCTCGATAAAGGGCCTATTTTAAATCATACCTTCCCCTCCAAACCCTATGTTGTGGGTATCTAAAAGAGTTGTCACCGAGATGAATCTTTTGAGTACCCACAACATAGGTTTCATCAAGCCTTTTTTTAATAACCATTTAACCCTTTCCCTCATATACTCTTTCTGCCGCAGACAGCTTTTTGAAAACATGGCGACAAAAGAAGAAATTGTCCAAAACGAGCAATTTCTCCTTTTGTCACCATGTTTTTCAACTCTATTCAGTTATTGTACCTTCATTTAAAGGGAGCTTCTAAAATAAATTTGGGTTATGTTTTCAAAGTCATCTGCTGCAGAGTTGTCTTTTGTGGGAAAGGGTTAATTTATAAGAGAGATATAGTTAACAATGATGTTTTTACTCCTCTGTAACTGTGTATTTCTGTCAGCAAATTGGTGTGCATAAATGTATTACTTGTACTGCTATCCTTTCAAACTTGTATTGTTTAATACTTGTACTGTTTATCACTTGTACTGTTTATGACTTGTACTGTTTATTACTTGTACTGTTTATTACTTGCACTGTTTATTACTTGAACTGCTATCCTTTCCAACTTGTACTGTTTATAACTGTTTATTACTTGTACTGCTATCCTTTCAAACTTGTACTGTTTATCACTTGTACCGTTTATAACCGTTTATTACTTGTACTGTTTATAACGGTTTATTACTTGTACCATTTTTTACTTGAACTGTTTATTACTTGTACTGCTATCTTTTCCAACTTGTAGATGTATCTGCATCTGACAACATTTGTAAACATTGTGGCAAATGGAGAAATTGCTTATTAGGAGAAATTTCTCCTTTTGTCACAATACTTTCAACTCTTTTCAATAATTATACTTTCATTTAGAGAGAATTTTCATAGTTTTGCCTAGAAGTAGTCATCTGCTGCAGACATCTGTTATGTGGGAAAGGGTAAAAAAGAGTTTAATGCATCTTTTCCTTTTTCTACAATTTTTTTTAAAGAAATTATCAGCTTCAAAGGTAACTTAACACTTTCCCTCAAATAGACGCTTTCTGACGCCTCTGCAGCAGACGGTTTTTGGAAAACAAAGTGACAAAAGAAGAAATTGCTCAAAACGAGCAATTTCTCCTTTTGCCACAATGTTTTCCACTTTTAGTCATAGGTTATCCAATTATAGAGATTTTCTATTTTTTGACAAAATATATTTAAAGTCGTCTGCTGCAAAATTGTTGTATGAGGGAAAGTGTTAAGGTTTATATCTGGTTATGTCACTTTGTTTTTCAAATGGATGTAAGATTTCAAATGCTAGGTATTATCATTTTCATGAAGGGTTTTCTTTGGCTCCATATACAACCACTGTCTGCTTTTAACAAGATGTGTGAAAAACCAATCTAGGGAAAACACAATTCCAATTCTTATTTCCCCTTGAGCATTCCCGCTTCCAGAAAAACTGATATATTTATTAAAGCAGCACCTTAGAATTGCAAAACATTTTTGCCTTATGAATATGCAATGTTTTCAACACCAACACAGGACACAGTTTGTGTCCCCCTTTTATTTCCTTTAACCCTGCAGCACACAACTTTGAAAACATCTCAAAATAAATGATAATGAAAGTGATATTATTGAAAAGAGTTGAAAATATTGTGGCAAAAGGAGGAATTGCTCATTATGAGCAATTTTATCCTTTGCCACATTGTTTTCAAAAGTTCTCTGCTGCAAATGTGTCCAAATGTGTCTACTAAAAAGGATGCATCTGGGCTTTTTGAGATTCTATTTCGTAAAATGCTTGTACAAGGAGACATTGACCCGGGCATTCCCATTTATAACAAATATGCAGCAGACACCTTTGAAAACATCTTGGCACATATATCAAACTTCTCAATAAATCAAAGTAAAATTATTTAATAGAGTTGAAGATATTGTGGCAAAATATTTATTGTTCAATTCTCCTTGTATTATAATGTTTTTAAAAGTTGTCTGGTGCAAATGCAAAGAAAAGTGTTTGTAAGTGGGAAAGGGTTAACCCCTTCCCTCATACGACAATTCTGCAGCAGACGACTTTGAACATATTTTGTCAAAAAATAGAAAATCTCTATAATTGAATGGATAACCTATGACTAAAAGTGGAAAACATTGTGTCAAAAGGAGAAATTGCTTGTTTTGAGCAATTTCTTCTTTTGTCACTATGTTTTCAAAAAGTCGTCTGCAGCAGAGGCGCCAGAAAGCGTCTATATGGGGAAAGGGTTAAATGTTTTTGATCAAATTATTTCATTAATGAACCAATCATAAAATTGGTCCTATGAATTCCCAGAGGCACTCAGTATGACATTTTAATTTCATCGAGAGATAAGGAATGTCAAAAATCAAGACCTGGTTTACTACTGTATTACTTTAAAAAGTAATGGCTTTAAATGTTTTATTTCATCTTTATATGTTATGCCCTTAAAGTAATGATCAGTTTATGTGTGCAGTATTATCATCCTGGCCTGAAGATGAATGACCTACAGAGTGACCTTGACCTTTGACCTATTATCCTGTTTACCATAGGGTAATGATCCGTTCATTGCTTAAGTAACCTTATCCTAGCTTGAAATAAGGACACCCCAAAAAGCCTTCTGGTGTGAGAAAGCCAGGTAACACATGGTCAAGTGATCTATTTTAACATTTTCCCACATACAGCAAATCTGCAGCAGACGATATGTCAATAGCTCGTGTCATTCATTTTCTACTGAAACTGATCATTTGCTAAATAGTCTATGTGATAAAGTAGCCAGTTATCTAGGAAGAATGTTACATGTACTGCTGGTGTGAGAAAGCCAGGTAACACATGGCCAGTTGATCTATTTTAACATTTTCTCACATACAGCAAATCAGCCGCAGAGGATTATGAACATGTCTACTTAAAAATATGGAAAATCTCTATAATTGTAGGTATAATTAATGGAAAATTAAAAAAAAAATTGGCAAAACCACACAAAGATTTAAAGTTGCACATGAAACTTTAACCCTTTCCCTCATATGACAAATCTGCAGCAGACGACTTTTGTCAAAAAATAGAAAATCTCCATAATTGAATGGATAACCTATGACAAAAAGTGGAAAACATTGTGGCAAAAGGAGAAATTGCACGTTTTGTGCAATTTCTTCTTTTGTCACTATGTTTTCAAAAAAGCTGTATGCTGCAGAGGCGTCAGAAAGCGTCTATATGAGGGAAAGGGTTAACCTGAAGTTTTAAAGTAAATCAAGAGAGCTAATGACAGTATGGTTATTTACATATATGCTCATACATGATAAATCTGTCCAATCAACAGTGACAATGGGGGTCATGTAATTATTCCCTGCCTGAGGTTTTGTAGATAATCCAGGGGATATCCATCTTCTCTTAATGCTTGTAACTACTGGTTTATCCATCTCATTTACTTGTTAATCAATCCCAAACCAAACGGAACTACAAAAAGACATAATCTTCTCATCCCTACTTCTACACTGGTTCAAAGGACTTAAACAGTTTAAGATCAATCATGAGTTGATGAATAAAACGATTTAAAAACAAATTAAAGACAGCGTAATCAATTATAGATCTTATTTTTCTGTTAAACTGTTTCCCACATATAGATGCTCTCTGATGCCTCTGCAGCAGATAACTTTTTAAAACACTGTGACAAATGGAGAAATTTCTCAAAACAAGCAATTGCTCCTTTTGCCATAATGTTTTCAACTTTTTTCAGTAATTACAGTTAAGAACATCATGAAATTGACAAGCTGAGCGGAACGTGATTGGATCGTGAGCATGATTGGAACGAAGTTGGAACGCTTAAAAAGTAGAAAGGAATTTTGCACCCTGAACGTAACAATCATAAAGAATGAAAAAATCCAATTGCATGAATGCTTCGCAACAATTAACTTATTTTTACGAAACTACTTTTGATAAAAAAAAACAAAGGGTTCCCAGTGAGCGTAAAAATGTGTTCAATGTGATCGGTATGGAACAAGCAATCACAATGATTTGAACGACTGAATGCTTTAAGAGCGGATTGGAACGACTGAACGCTTTACGCGCGGATTGGAACGAGAGCGGAGCAGACCTTAACAGAAAGAGCGGAGCGTGAATGGTAAATTTGTCAATTTCATAATGTACTTAACTGTTAACAGCTAAGAACATCATGAAATTGACAATCTGAGCTGAATGTGATTGGACCGCGAGCGTGATTGGAACAAAGGAACGCTTTAAGAGCGGAACGGAATGCTCTCTGAACGAAACCATCATTATTAATGAAAAGATCCAAGCACATGAATGTTTCGCTCATTAAGCGGTTGCAACAAAAGATATGCTTTTAATTTTAACTGATCAACACTCTTTAAGAGGGTCACCCAAGGAGAATTTGTGCCTACTTATTCCAAGATTGAACTTGAACTGTATTACCTATTGACCTAACCTACTGTCATAGGCATTGAAGAAAAATAGGGAGAGAGTTAAAATTCCAGTTATTTTATTAATTCACAAGTAAATCCTCTATTAAAATATTTAGATTTGGATGCAGTTAAAGTACCAATAGCTTAATTCCACTGGTCTTCAAGTAATTGCCATATGGAATTATGGAATGCATGCTGCTGGAGATAGGACGGTGCCACTTCTTTAAACAAAATTAGAAATAGTATTTCAAGTTTTCTCCCTTGAGTTTGTCTCCAAATTCCATCCAGTACATGTACATATCTAGCTCCATATATACTTTATCATTTCTGTGTCCATATACTATAATATTAATTCTTATCAAATTGTCTCCACTTTAGGTCCACCTGTTGTTCTGAGCAAACCCAAAGCATGTTAATGCAAATTTAAGTAATGTTCCAATTAATGGATGGCATCCCTCCAAATTAGTCATCTCAAAGATTATTCCTTGAGCCATATTATGGAAAGGATAAATCACCCATACCTATGTAACATATTGAATAATTCTGTAAATTATTTAAAATAGCTAAATTAAGTTGAGAGCAACACCACCCCATCCCCAGAAGCCTAGTATATTTTAAAATGATAATTCTTCAAGTTTTTACTCTATACATACAAAGAAAACAAGCCCCGTTCCCTGGCAGCCATGGTTTTTTTAATGGATAAGAATAATTTCAACAAACTTGGTAGAGGGTAACCCAAGGAAAATTTTATCACTACATTTTTGAAGTTTGTACTATATACCATAACAAGAAACCGCTGAAGACGGTAAGGCCAGATTGTCGGCAATTTAACCTTGAAAATCGACAAACCAGGGTCAAGGTCAAAGTAACCATAGAAATCAATAGAACTTGTTACTAGTTACCTTCAGGCAAAGTTTCAAGTTTGTAACCCTTTCCAGTGCTGAGATTTTGCCTCAACCTGAAACTTTAACCAAAATGTTGATGGACAGACAGACAGACGGATAAAAAACAAGCCATTGCCTCCTAGCAGACGTATTTTTCATCAGATCCGAATAATTTGAACAAACTTAGAAGCCGTTTACCAACATTAGTGCAATTCTATTTTAAAATCAGACGAGTGCTTTTGGAAGAAGATTTTTAAAGTTTTTACTTTAACCATAATAAGGAAAACAAGCCCTGCCCCTGATGGCTATGTATTTAAACGGATCAGAATTATTTGATCACACTTGGTAGAGGATCACCCAAGGAACATTTTTGCTACATCATTTTCAAACTGGGCAAGTAGTTTTACATAAGAAGATTTTTAAAGATTTGACATTTTCCTTCTTTCTGATCGAGCAGCAACCAGAGTTACGAAAAATTTACTTGAGAGCAATTTCTCCTTTTGCCACACTGTTTTGAAGTCTTCTGTGGCAGACGCATCAATTGCACGCAATTGCTGCAAACGGCAAAGGGTAAGTGTCTAAAATTCTTATTTGATTTGCAAACCCTATGTTACAGATACTCAGAAGAAATCATCTCATAGAGATAATGTTTTTGAGGATCACACTATAGGATTTAAAACCTTTCCCACATACAACAAATCTGTAGCAGACGACTTTGAAAGCATCCTGGCAAAATTTTCCGAAGTCCTCAATAAATGAGGGTTCAGTTATTTAACCCTTACCCTCATATAGACGCTTTCTGATGCCTCTGGAGCAGACAGCTTTCTGAAAACATAGTGACAAAAGAAGAAATTGCTCAAAATTGATCAATTTCTTATTTTGTCACAATGTTTTCAAAAAGCCGTCTTCTGCAGAGGCGTCAGAAAGCGTCTATATAAGGGAAAGGGATAAGGGATATATTCTTGGGCAAAAGGTTTCACATTAGTTCACTTATCTTTATCAGGTCCTCTGTAAATAAACAACACTGCATACATACAACATACCTTTGTTTTTCCAACCTGCCAGTCATGGGGAGGTAGGTTCAAGCCAGTCAATATCGCCTTGACGGCTGACCTCGTATCTGAGTGCCCCGTCTGCTTCCCTAATAGACAGGAGTATTTATCCAGGAAATTCTCGATGGGAACATGGACTGGGTAGCCCTGGAATACAAAATTGATGAAATGTAACCCATCACCTAAAAACTCATTTAATCCTTTCTGTCATATGACAAGTCTGCAGCAAACGACTTTGAACACTTCTAGGCAAAAATATGGAAAATCTCTAAATAATTAACTTAAACAATTTAATAGAAATGGAATCATTGTGGCAAAAGTTCATTTTGCTATTTTTTTAAGCATTATAAGCAATTTCTTCTATGCCACCAAGTTTTCTTTAGGGCTGCAGATACACCATAAAACAACTGCATGTGGGAAAGGGAGGGTTAAATTCATCTATGTTAAAAAACGTCTGAAGAAACTGTATATATTTTTTTAATTTTGGGGGAGGCATAAACAAAATAACAAATTTGTCTACCACATCTTTTTTCCCCCAAGAAAAAAATCATGAAAAATCCATGACATATCCTATCCATCAAAAATTTATTCCTAAAAGGGGACGAAGAATATTTTTGAACATTCAATAAATTCAAATAAAAATTGTACCATCAACATGTAGATTACATTAATAGAGCATTAGTACAAAACAATGTTTTTGAAAAATTTATGTTCTTGCTAAAATAAAAAAAATTGATTTTCTACTTTCTTTTGGATGCCATGGAAACCAGAATTATGGATGGATGAAGGAATTTAAGAGAGGACATTGAGAGGATGCTTCCTATGAAGTTTCAACCAAATTGACCAAGTGGTTAGGGAGAAGAAGTCGTTTAAAGGAAAAGGTTAACGCACTCACAGACGCATGCACGACGGACAATTCGCCATGACATAAGCTCGACTGGCTTTCAGCCAGTGGAGCTAAAAACCACATTAGACAGATTTAAACCTTTCCCTCATATAACCGCTTTCTGATGCCTCTGCAGCAGAAGACTTTTTGAAAACATAGTGACAAGAGAAGAAATTGCTCAAGATGAGCAATTTCTCCTTTTGCCACAATGTTTTCCACTTTTAGTCATAGGTTATCCATTCAATTATAGAGATTTTCTACTTTTTGACAAAATATGTTTTAAGTCGTCTGCTGCAGAATTGTTGTATGAGGGAAAGGGTTAAAATGTGAAGATCTTACAATGTTCTGGAAAAAGAGTTCCTTGAAATAAAATCCATGGTGAGTGAAAATTAACCACATTTTCAGACAAAAAGAGACAGCAATGCTATTGATAGAAATTGAAATTAATAGTCTTAATAGAAATTGTCTGACAGTTGTGTCTCAGTAAAATGACATTGAAGTAACAGTATTTATCCTTTCCCTGACTTGGGCGTCTTCAAATGCCTATGCCCTGGTCGATTTCTGAAAACATTCCATAACAAGAGCTGTCTGAGGACAGCACGCTCAAATTTTTTGTGCTTGCCAATAAAACAAAACTTTTTTGGGTGGTACAGAAAACATAACCTAGTACTTTATCATATTATTTATAACAAGCAAATTCATGAAATTTATATCCCCCGCTTGCAGGAAATATTGTAGGAATAAAGTCCGCCGAAAGTGACAATAGAACTTGGCCTAGCTGTTAAGGCATTTAACCTTGTTAATAATTTTGAAAAAAAAACGGTTCACATTTGTGGCAGTAATTGCACGGAAACAGCAACAAATGACATTTTTTGTTAAATAAGGGTCCGTAACTCCACCAAATAAAGTCTGCCGAAAGTGACGATCGAACTTGGCCTAGCTGTTAAGGCATTTAATCTTGTTACCAAGTTTGAAAACAAGAGTACAGCAAACGGTACATAATACGCCCGTCAGGAACATCTTTGTAAGTTTCCTCTTGTTTTGATATATTGTTTGTTTGTAAAAAGTTAATAAAGTTGTTCAGGAATGAATTGACAACAAAGCAGTATACAAACATACAGCTGAATACCTCAAAGCATGTAGGAAAAAAATGTGAAAAAACATTATTCCAACCCCAAAAAGGGGCATAACTCATGCAGAAATTGACGAAATCTGAAGAAACGTGAATTTGATCTATGGCACATGACCACAAAGCCATATACAAAATTTCAGCGTAATACATGAAAGCATGTAGAAAACAAGAAACCGCTGAAGACGGTAAGGCCGGATTGTCGGCAATTTGACCTTGAAAATCGACAAACCAAGGTCAAGGTCAAAGTAACCATAGAAATCAATAGAACTTGTTACTGGTTACCTTCAGGCAAAGTTTCAAGTTTGTAACCCTTTCCAGTGCTGAGATTGCCTCAACCTGAAACTTTAACCGATTTTGCCTCAACCTGAAACTTAACCAAAATGTTGACGGACGGACGGACGGACGGACAAACCGAAATTAATAACCCCCCTTTTTTTCTTCGAAAAAGCGGGGGATAATAAGTACTTTATAATTCGAAAAAGGGTCATAATTCTTACAAAAAACATTTACTGAATTATGCACTCTTGGCTGTTGGTGGAGGTAATGAAGGTCAAAAGATGTAAGTGTTTAAGCTATATCTCTATTTTTTTTTTATTTGGTATGAATAACTTAACCAAAATTTTAAATAAAAAAAGGGCCATAATTCTTAAAATAAACTTGACAGAGTTATGTTCTCTTGTCTGTTGATGGAGGTAATTATGGTAAATAAGTATTGTAAGTGTATAAACTATATCTCTGATGGTTTTGAAAAAAAGTGGGGTGGTACGAAAAACTTCTAAGTAAAAAAAGGGCCATAATTCTTATAAAAACATGGACATGTAGAGTTATGAACTCTTGTCTGTTGTTTGAAGTAATGATGATGAAAAATTGTTGTAAGTTTCAAAGCAATATCTGTAATGGATTTTGAAAAATGAAGTTTTTTAAAGTAAAACATATTTTTATTAGAAAATACTTACCAGTCATTTCATACCTGATATATAATCTCAACACCGTTAATTCATCCAGAAAAGAAGCTCGCGCAGCCATGCATAGCCCTCACGCGTGTGTGATACACACGGCCGCCGGTAATACCGGCGCACGGGCCATGTGACCCCCACTTTTAATTTCACCGTTAACTTGCAGCGTTTAGTGTTGGGTGACGACGCGGGGTTGGGAGGCGGGAATCTGAAATGACTGGTAAGTATTTTCTAATAAAAATATGTTTTACTTTAAAAAACTTCATTTTTATGTCAAAAATACATTACCAGTCATTTAATACCTGATGACTTTGCAGCATCGGTCGGGAGGATCGTCCAACACAATGCCGGTCCCGAGAAATCGTAGCACTTGGTAAGAGTACCTACGGTACTACTAAATATAAACACAACTGTTTATGTATTTAGTAATTTGTGTATTAATTAGGTAAGTACTCGCTGAGAGTCCACTTGTGTGTCCAGAGAGGAATAATTTCTGATTGAAACGTTTTAAGACTTTATCAGAAGGATCTTATTACTAATTAAAGGAATAGGATATCCAGTGTTTGAATACGCTGCTGACATATCCTTCTCCTACCTGAGGTTGAATAACCCCTACTGTGGCTCTTACAGCCCTCGAATGTTTTATATAGAACTTAAGACCCTTGACAGGGTACAAGATCAGGTTATATCTAAGGGAACACAGTTCACAGAAAGGTTGTGAAATGTGATGGTTAGGAAGCACCAAAGGCAACTTGGTCTCAGTAGGAATACAGGTTTATAAGAACGGTTGAATAACCATACGGCTGTAAAACCTGATGAAATTCGTTTTTACTGAAAGCAAAGAACTCACTTCTCTGATAGTGTTCGCCAAGCAAGACGAATTTAAGTCTCAGTTTATAACTTAAAAAGCGGCCGCTTCCGAAGAACGTAAAAGTTTGGAGAGAAATGGATCTGAACTTTGAAGTTAAGCGCATTGGAGCATCGAACAATAATTGTTGTGTTTATCGCCAAATCTTGAATGCGAGAGGTCGGCAACAAATGTAAGCATAAATTACTGATTGACGTACCTTAAAAAACACCAATCGGTAAGAACTGTCTACTTCTAATGAAGATGTAACGGTTATGTCGATAGGCAGGCCAGAAGAACGTTGAACTACGATCTCTGGGCCAATACTGTGTTTCTAAAGTCATTGTCAGGAAGAGAATAACGACACCGGAAGTTGACTCATTTGAATTATGGGGGCAATTCAGGGAGTAATAATTATTGCCAATCGAAGGACTACTGTCTACTCTATTGATCATGTACATGTCCTAGTCAGTTAAGCCCTGTACTGTAATGAGTATTTAACACACTGCCCCGAACTGTAAACAATTCGGGTGTAGTATGAAGCATGTATCGGACCGTTTCCCTTAATTACTGATCCTTATCCAGGACATGGTAATCGGATTCTCTTATAGCGAATCGAGTCTGTCCGAAGGGCCAGCTCAACGAGAAACGTCCTACAACGAGTCTCTTGAGGGGAATAGATCCGACTTGCCCGTTTTGGGAATTAATTCTAAACGCAGGTAATCGAAGTGAAGTGTTTGAAAGGAACACTTCCCCGTTTACAAAGAATCGACGGTCATTCCTCGATGAAAAAGCAACCGGTACGTGGTAACAGGTGTCTGTTTGGTCTAGGAATCGCTCAGACAGCCGTTCCGGATTGCGTTCTTGATAAAACGGAACATTCCATTTTATTACTCGACCGTACTAGACGCAATCTGAGTCGATAAGTCTTATTCCGGTCTTCACCGGAACCAGACGAAAGACGGTTGTAGAAACCACCGAATGGAAGGTTGATACCCACTCCATGGCATTCCTGTTAGCTTAATAGAGAGGAGCGCTTCCCTATAGCCGCGGATTAGGGCCAGTGCTCTACTTGGTTGTATGCCAACTTTGCTCCCGTACGGGGCTTTGATAAGGCAGGGCCAGCGGAAGCAGAAAGCTAGGCTCGAACTTAGCCTGTCTCTTGTGTCTTCACAGGTTGGGCTTCTAAGAATGCCTGTGCAGAAGTCACTGTACGTTCTGTCCCTGTGAACAATGTTGCCGCATACGCCGAAATGCGCCTATGGACGCAGTGAATGCAGTAACTTCCCACTCATGATAGTTTATTTAGAGTCCAGCTCTAAATTGTTAATCATCCGATGGAGCACTGAACCCGATATGTCTCTTATTCGTCAGACAAGACGGGGTCGTGGGTTTTACCCGACGACGTGCGGATTGACTAAAGCCGGTTCTGGACCGGAATGTCAGTGTCCGATTCGACATGGAGGAATCCTATGATCGATTGATTGTGGTTTAACGCCGTTTTAACAATTTCTCAGTTATATCACGGCGGCCAGTTCACCTACTCATGTATTTCCTGGTTTTCTCACACCAGTACTCCACACAACAATCTTCCCAAGCAACTGGCTACTTTTCCACAAAACTTAGCCCATTGGTGGGAGGAATCCTATGAAGGAGTCATGATCGAGGAATTTATCCCTTTTCCGAAGACGAATGAGATCGCATGGAATCAACCTTCGGTCCGAGCTCACGTATGAGAGAGTTCACAGAGTGACTATCCTCTGGGAACGGTTGATCCCGGTAGGCCAGCATAGGGGATTGATTTATGAAATCAACTGAATCTCTCCCATGTAATACCGTCGGACATCGACTCGTCCCAACAATTGGTACGATGGGTATTACTTGGGAGGAGTGTAGTCCCTAGAGACGCACTCTCTCCTCCCTGGGGACCGACATAACTATTTGACCGGTACTCCCCATACCCGATGGCCGACTGTTTAATCGGCTATGTCCCAGCATACTGCCCGATTGACTGCCGAAAGGTTATGTCCTAAGACATTACCCGTTTGACCGGTGCCTTACTGGCTATGTCTAAAGACATTGCCCGATCTCCAAATGACTGTGTCCGAGGACATTTGTCAATTGGAATACTGTTGAATTCCGAAGAATTCATAGTTGAATTTTTGTTTTCACGGTGACCGTTTGCCCGGTAACCGTTTATGCCCAGTTAAGAGTTTGACTGCCCTGTGAACGTTCACGCGACAACCGTTCATGCCCAGTGATTAATTGAGTACTCGGTAGGCATTTGACTCATTCTCTAGCACTATCGACTCATTACATTCATATGAGTGTAAGGAACGACAACTCTGCGAAGGAGATTTTCACTTGGCTGTGTTCGAAAACACCCGGTTGTCCAATGCTTATGTCATAATATTGACAAAACGGTTGGAGTCAACTTGACTTAACGACTGCTCGTTACCCAGCTCTGGGAACGTTCAGTAATGGTAGCTCCCTCTGACCATTACTGACCGGTTGACTAATGATAGGCTGATGTGAGGCTGCTCTATCACTAGTCTCCAAAAACTTCAGACATTATAACTTGGCACTCTGTAGAAGTCCGAAGACTGCTGTACTGCAGAGTGTAGGTTTTGCTCGAAATCATTATAGGTTTAAATTTAAGCGTCAACCTTCGGGCATAACGTATTAGGCACCACCCTAAGTACTTCCTTAATGTTCTGCTGTAGAGGTCAACGCTCTACAGCCGGCTCGTAATCTGAAGGGGACTGCCCCCCCCCCCCCCCCCCCGCCCCCGCCCGTCAGACGAGGAGGTGGGAGAGTGTCGAGCCCTACGATGCTTGACTCTAATCCGTCTTTCAACTGAAAGACACAACAGTCTTATAAAAGTAAGAGAAGGGATTGAAAATAATATTCAATCTTGGTGTACTTTATTGTTGTGTTAAGGTGTCGATCGTGTGATATGAACCTCCTCTCTCCGCAGTAGAGAGAGGTCGCACTGGATCGATCGTCGGCGCCGAACTAACCGTATGGGACGGTCTCGACCTCCCTTTCACGGAAAACCTGAGTTATTCCGATCGGGGGTTTGCCTTCTAAGGACTGCCTCTTCGAAAGGTGTCCTTCCGGGAACAGTGAATTCCCATCAGGTGGGTATTGCTGATCCCGGTAGGCTTGGTTAACCCGCCTATCACCGATCCGTTACATCTTTTGAAACGGAGCTTTGTATCGGGGAAGGAGTGTAATCTCTAGAGAAGTACCATGTTCCACTTGGAGACACGGAAACATTTCTCTGTCCTGTACTACCTATAACTGGATATCTGGGCCTTGTGCGTAATGACCAGTGTTTTGAATATCCGTACTCTTCTATTCTCATTCTTTTGAGGAGTGTAATCCCTACAGAAGAACACTATTCCCCTTGGAGAAAGGAAAGATTTATCTGTCCTGTACTCCTTATAACCGATGTTAGACGGTTGGATATCTGAGCCTGGTGCGTAATGACCAGTGTTTTGAATATCCGTATAGACCGGTTGTGCGAAGAACGAGTGGTACTAGCTTAACGACTGCTCGTTACCTTGACTGCCCACTGCCCGGTCGCGTCATGTTAAACTGACTGATAATTTGCCCGGTCGCGTCATGGCTTAATGACTGACCGGTCGCGTCATCGCTAAATGACTGCCGGATTTGCCCGGTGACTGGTCGCGCCTAGGCGAAATGACTGACTGGTTGCCCGGTACCCGGTTACCCGGAGACATATAGGTTTTGCTCGCAAGCATTACCCGGTTGACTAATGATAGGCAGTTGTGAAGCTGCTCTATCACCGGTCTCCAAAGAATTCTGTCCGCAGACATTATAATTTGGCACTCTGTAAGCGTCCGAAGACTGCTTACTGCAGAGTGTGGTGTTAGAGGTGGCCAATCAGTGAGGTTTCCCTTTGATTGACCCATGGCGTCTCCCGAAGGGTCAGCCCCAACACCTGGCGTCAGATAATGTCGTTCAGCAGACGGTTGCTCACTCTTGAGGCCAACCATCACTGTGTCCGTACGGTTTCTGGCCCGAAGGCCTTTGTTTCCCGACGGAATAACAGACATCAGCCGCTGCCATCCGCTCCTCCATGTCCCGCGAAGGACCAGCCGAAGCTGAGGGGGAGCGGTCAGAGCTCCAGATAAGGGGCGTATGCATGTCTAAAATCCTCATTTGACCCTCTTACCCTATGCTGTGGGTATTGAGAACCCACAGCATAGGGTTTGTTTCCTAAGAGGGAATTTGTGGGGAAAATAGCTGATTACACCTCCTAATCTGGACCTCTGAGCGGTTGTGCGGAGTGAAGAAGGAACAGCTCTGACCTTCTGCTCACTCAACACAGCCGCGGAGTCTGATTGTTGGGAGAACCCCTCAAACTCCGCTTCACTCGTAGAGCTAAGAGAAACCTTTTTAGGGGTCTTCTTACTCTTCCAGCTTTTGTGAGTCCTCCTCAACCCAGACTGTTTCCAAATGGAAGCAGGCCAGGAAGAGAAGTACTCACAGGGTGAATCCTGTGTGTACTTAGTGAACGCAAAACAGGACAGACGCGTGTCTCATACAGCCGTTATGAGTCACGCCTCTGATCACCACTATGTGACATAGAATATATATGAAACAAAACAATTTATACGATTCAACAAAAAATATAATTTTTTTCTATTTTTTATTTTCTACTATACCCGTTGATCACGGAACGTATTTCAATGAAAAAGATTTTACAAATATTTTCCAAAATTGTTCATGTTTAATTAATATACATAATGTAATACAAGGCGATAATAATATATTATCGCTAATAGGGTCGGTGTAACTATAACTTCGTTGAAAGAATGAATGGCCATTACCGCACCCGATACGTAACTGAAATAGTGGGTGGGGTAACCCACCCGTGACTTCTCAGTTAGTTGTGTTCACAAAAAACAACTTAATTACAATTAGTAATTTACACAATTATGTTGTTAGGTTGTTAATGTAGTTGAATAACTGAATGAAAATAACTTGTTTAAGGCGAATGCCTTAAACAGACCAAGAAATAAAATATAAAAATGAAATAAATTCTTAGCTGTCAGTTGGTGTGTCCAGAAATTAAAAGTGGGGGTCACATGGCCCGTGCGCCGGTATTACCGGCGGCCGTGTGTATCACACACGCGTGAGGGCTATGCATGGCTGCGCGAGCTTCTTTTCTGGATGAATTAACGGTGTTGAGATTATATATCAGGTATGAAATGACTGGTAATGTATTTTTGACATAAAAATGTGAATTGGTACAAAAAACTTAACCAAAATTCTAAGTCGAAAAAGGGCTATTATTCTTACAAAAACCTTGACAGAGTTATGTACTCTTGTCTGTTGATGGAGGTAATGATGGTGAATAAGTGTTGCGAGTTTCGGAGCAATATCTGTATTGGTTTTTGAAAAAATGTGAACTGGTACAAAATATTTACCAAAATTCTGTGTCAAAAAGGACAATCATTCTGACAAAAACCTTGACAGAGCTATGTACTCTTGTCTGTTGATGGAGGTAATGATGGTGAATAGGTGTTGTAAGTTTCAAAGCAATATCTGTAATGGTTTTGACAAAAAAGTGAATTGGTACAAAAAACTTAAACAAAATTCTAAGTTGAAAAAGGGCTTACAAAAAAAAAGAGTTATGTACTCTTGTCTGTCTATGGAGGTAATGATGGTTAATAAGTATTGTAAGTGTATAAGCTATATCTCTAATGGTTTTGCAAAAAAGTAAGGTGGTACGAAAAATTTAACCAAAATTCTAAGTGGAAAAACAGTTAATCTTTTCACATTTACATTCATGTCTGCAGAAGTAGATAACTTTTGAAAACATTGTAAGAAAAGCAGAAACTGCTCACAATATGTAATTTTTCCGTTTACCACAATGTTTTCAACTACACGTTCATTAAGGGAGACAGTTTTAACAAGAAGTTTTCGAAATCTTCAGCTGCAGATTTGTTACATGTGAGAAAGGATAAATACCCATGCATTTAAATTCAATTTCTCTTTTCCATAAGTATTCCTGTATGTGTTCAAAGTGCCAAACACTATTGGAGACAAAATCTTTGTGAATTCCCATCAGACTGTCTAGTGCAAAAAAACCAACATCCTTTATATCATATTGAAAATTCGATGCCCCTACAGCCGTTGACTATTGAAAACATCCTTGAAAAGGAGAAATGTCTTTTTCAATTTCTCACTTACCCTCAACATTTTCAACTCTGCAACAAATACTGTCAATTTTCAAAATGTAATATTTTTTCTTCATTTGTGTTCAAAGCTGAGGAGCCTTAAAAAATCTTATTAGGGAGTAAGTAAAGTAAGATAAAAATGTGTCGGAATGATAGATTAAAAGCTAAAAGATGATAGATTCTGAACAAGTTTGAATTATAATATCATTTGATTAAATACTAAGTTACATCAGCGTCAGGGCTTTCTATACGAGGCATATTTAACCTAACCCAAATATAGATGCATTCCGACGCCTCTGCAGCAGACGGCTTTTTCGAAAACATAGTGACAAAAGAAGAAATTGCTCAAAACAAGCAATTTCTCCTTTTGCCATGAAGTTTTCCACTTTTAGTCATAGGTTATCCATTTAATTATAGAGATTTTCCATTTCTTGACAAAATATGATCAAAGTTGTCTCCTCCTTATCTACTCCATTGTTGCTGATGTCAACATTCCTCTGTATTTTTGAAAAAGGATTCAGTTAACGTAAAGCCGTTACCTCTCTTTTGATTCTGATAATGTCTAACATTCCTGAGTATTGTAATTGCGTAACAACATCTTGATCTAAGAAACTGTTGGGCTTTTTGGAACCATTTGGTTTGATACATCTTACATACCTGAAAGTTAATCAAGAATTATCAATATTTCAATTCTTCCACACAATGTTTTCAAATGCCATCTGCTGCAGAGGCATCAGAAAGCATCAGATTCTGTATGTGGGAAAGGGTTAACCCTTCCCAACATATAGACATATTTTGTTGCATCTACAGCAGACAGACTGACTGTTAAAAACATTGCGGATAAAAGAGAAATTGCTCGTCATTTCTCTTTAGCAACAATGTTTTCAACTCTATCCAATGGTTATACCTTTATTTATTAGAGATTTTCTACATTTTTGCCAAGATGTTTTTAAAGTCATCTGCTGCAGAGATTTGTTGTATTGGAAAGAGTTAATGACCAATTATTCACTTTTCCACATTATGTCCTAATCAAGCACTACTTTTTATATATTTCAATTTATTGAAAGTAACCTTTTTTCCAAAAAAATGGATTTCAAATAGTAGCATATTATCAGATAACTCGCAAAGGCAACATCATTTATTTCCCACATACAACAAA
Organism: Serripes groenlandicus; assembly: GCA_031761405.1. Lineage (NCBI taxonomy): Eukaryota > Metazoa > Mollusca > Bivalvia > Cardiida > Cardiidae > Serripes > Serripes groenlandicus. The sequence goes on from JASEVX010000001.1 coordinate 55,600,923, forward strand.
CCTTCAACAAACAATTTTGAAAACATCTAGAATAATTATTGAATAGATGAAAAATCTTTGTTGCAAAAAGAGAAATTGTTCATTATGAGCAATTTCCCCTTCAAACAAAATGCTTTCTAATGCTTGCGTCAGTTACAGATATGTCAATACGTGTCTGTATAACTGTGGGAAACGGTTAATATGTATTAACTGATGCATTTTCTATAACAGACTCACTTATGTACATATGTCTTTTTAACCATTTCGACACATTTGCAACAGAAAACATTGTAACAAAAAGAGTAATTGCTCCTACTGGTTCAATATCCAGGTTATTATTCAAAGAGATTTTCCAAACTTTTGCCTAGATGTTTTCAAAATTGTCTGCTGCAGATGTCCTGTGAAAGGGTTAACCCTTGCCCACATTATGTACACTTTCTGAAGCCTATGCAGCAAATGTCTTTTGAAAACATAGTGACAAAAGGAGAAAAAATGAGCAATTTCTCCTTATAATTGCCACAATATTTTTAACACTTTCATATATTATTACTCTCATATACGGAGATTTTTCACTATTTTGCATAGACGTGTTCAATGTCTTCAGCTGCAGATTTGTTGTATGTGGGAAAGAGTTGACCCTTTCCCTTATACGACAATTCTGCAGCAGACGACTTCGAACATATTTTGTCAAAAAATAGAAAATCTCTATATTTAAATGGATAACCTATGACGAAAAGAGGAAAACATTGTGGCAAAAGGAGAAATTGCTCGTTTTGAGCAATTTCTTCTTTTGTCATTATGTTTTAAAAAAGCTGTCTGCTGCAAAGGCGTCAGAAAGCGTCTATATGAGGGAAAGGGTTAAATAAAGTAAGAAACAAATGCTTACCAAGGGTTGGTGGTAGACAGCAAGTCCACCAGAGCTGAAAGCTGATGTTTGAATGTGTCGCATACTGTCGGCTTACCTCTCGACGTCCTGGATATTGTTTGTCTGCCGTGCATATCTTCTAGTTTTACCCCTAGCAAGTCCTACATGATAAACAACTTATGTAACATTAAACAAGATTATGTATTTTGAGTTTGATATTGTTAGATGCCATTAAACCAACAAGACAAAGATGTGAAAAATCTCCATGAGAGAGAGTTTAATTATTAAATAGAGTTGAAAACATTGTGGCGCTGGAGAAATTGTTAATACAGATGTGTCAAAATGCATCTACATGTTGGAAAGGGTTAATTTGAAGACAATCACAGTTGTACTTTTAAAGAATAGAATAGGCTGGACATTTTTTAATGTGATTTAAAATAGCGGTTTATCTGTACAGCCAATATAGCTATATAAAAAGCAGTCTGAATTGAATCTCAAACAGTATTTACCAGTGATTTTCAATAAGGTGACCATAAGTACAATCAATAGATTAGGCGACCAAATGTCATGCCTGTCTTAACTTAAATTACATGTTTTAATGTTTCTTTACTCCTCAGAAGTCTACTTAATTCTAAGAGATGCGCTTTGAATGTTATCAAACAAACAAGAGGGCCATGATGGCCCTGGAATCGCTCACCTGATTTTATTTTTTTCACTTTACCTATATAAGCCCCGCCCCATGGCAGCCATAGTTTCCGACCAATTAACTTGGCTTGAAGGAATCTGATAGAGGGTCACCCTAGGAACATTTCTACAAAATTATTTGAAAATCGGCCAGACACTTTTGGAGGAGAAGATTTTTTAAGTTTTCACTATAGCCATATAGTGCAAAATAGCCCTGCCCACTGGCGGCCATGTTTTTTGACCAATCATCATGGCTTGAAGGAATCTGAAAGTGGGTCATTCAAGGAACATTTCTACTAAATTATTTGAAAATCGGCCTGACACTTTCGGAGAAGAAGATTTTTTAAGTTTTCACTATAGCCATATAAGGCAAAATAGCCCCGCCCCCCTGGCGGCCATGTTTTTCGACCAATCAACTTGGCTTGAAGGAATCTGATAGAGGGTCATCCAAGGAACATTTCTACAAAATTATTTGAAAATCAGCCTGACCCTTTCGGAGGGAGGTGAAGATATTTTAAGTTTTCACTTTGGCCATATAAGGCAAAATAGCCCCGCGCCCTGGCGGCCATGTTTTTCGACCAATCAACATGGCTTGAAGGAATCTGATAGAGGGTCATCCAAGGAACATTTCTACAAAATTATTTGAAAATCGGCCTGACACTTTTGGAGGAGAAGATTTTTTAAGTTTGCACTATAGCCATATAAGGCAAAATAGCCCCACCACCCCTGGCAGCCATGTTTTTCGACCAATCAACATGGCTTGAAGGAATCTGATAGAGGGTCACCCAAGGAACATTTCTACAAAATTATTTGAAAATCGGCCTGACACTTTCGGAGGAGAAGATTTTTTAAGTTTTCACTATAGCCATATAAGGCAAAAAAGCCCCGCCCCCCCTGGCGGCCATGTTTTTCGACCAATCAACATGGCTTGAAGGAATATGATAGAGGGTCATCTAAGGAACATTTCTACAAAATTATTTGAAAATCTGCCAACCAGTTTGGGAGAAGAAGAATTTTGAAGTTTTTTCGGTTTCGTTGCCATGGAAACCAGAATTTTGCATGGATCCCAAAAATTTGAAGGAATTCTGGTGAGGTCATTGAGAGGATGCTTTCTGTGAAGTTTCATCCAAATTGACCCACTGGTTACTGAGGAGAAGAAGTTGACGCACGACGCACGACGGACAAAAGGCGATCACAATAACTCACCTTGAGCAAAGCTCAGGTGAGCTAAAAATTGCAGCAATAATCATTAAATACAAATAAACCCTTTCCCACATGCAGAGAACTTTTGAAAGCATTGTGAGCAATTTCACCTTTAACCACACTGGTTTCCAGATTAACCATGTTAGAGTACAGTTGATGATGTTGTTGAAAAAGCAAACATTGCTTATTATGAGCAATTTCTCCTTTTGCCACAATATTGTCAAAAGTTGTCTGATTCTGAGATGTCAGAATGCATCTGTATGTTGGGAAGGGGTTTATTAACTTATCAAACAACCCCACCTGAAATCGTGTGAGATCCTGTACAAACACATTGGTAGAATTATGCATGAGATCAAACAACTCACCTGAAATCGTGTGAGATCCTGTACAAACACATTGGTAGAATTATGCATGAGATCAAACAGCTGGTCCTGCTGCACGTCCTTGTTTTTATCAAGAAAGCCGGCGACCGTATAGGTGACAGCACCTGCATAGTGCAGGATTCCAAATTCTTTCTCCCATAATCTCCGGTCACTGCCTTTTATGTAGTTCTCATGTTCTTCCATTTCTTGGTGCTGTTTGAGGATGTAGGATTTATCTGAACCCTGTAAGATTCAAACAATGTCATTTAATACTTCAGCGATATACAACACATCTGCAGCAGACGTATGTATGTAGGTTAAGTGAGATACAACACATCTGCAGCAGACGTATGTATGTAGGTTAAGTGAGATACAACACATCTGCAGCAGACGACTTTGGAAAGATACCACCAGAAATATGGAAAAATTCTTTAAATTAAAGTTTTATTACAAAATAGAGTTGAAAACATGCTGGCAAATGGAGAAATTGCTCATTTTGAGCAATTTCTCCTTTTGTCAGAATATTTTCAAAAGCCTTCTGCTGCAAATGCATCTGAAAGCGTCTGTATGTGTGAAACGGTAAGTTGTCTACTTGGGAAATTTTCTAAAAAATGTTTAAGCATCTCAATAGATAGAGGTATTCTTCAAAGTTAGAGTTACAGATATCAACATTATGGGAAAAAGATGAATTTCTCTTATGTTTTAAAAAATTGCCTGTATGGGGAAAATTCAATTGTTAACAAAACTTGCTTTCTAAATGTTTTGATCATTTCAAAAACACATTAATGTGTTGTAGCAATATGCTTTCAAACAGTTAAAAGTAATTATTTAAATCATCAATTTATTTGCATACCCCAGGGAATCTGCATTCTTCATCTAACATCTTTAATATACAGCGAGGTGCCTGAAAAATAAGAGAAAACAAGTTTGATATGCTAACATATCATTTTGTACTAAAACACCCAAGACATTCAATAAATTGTACAACATAGTCTGAATTCAGTTGCAACTGTTAAAGACATGAAATGTTTTTTATAGACCTGAAGGATGTGGTTGAACTGTGTACATATTTAACCCTTTCCCTCATATAGACGCTTTCTGACGCCTCTGCAGCAGACAACTTTTGAAAACGTTGTGACAAAAGGAGAATTGCTCAAAACAAGCAATTTCTCCATTTGCGATTTTCATGTTTTTGCCTATAGATATGTTCATCTGCTGCATATTTTTTTAATGTGGGAAAGGGTTAAAAACTACATAGAGAGGACGAAGACAAATCAGGACACAGTAAGACCTTCATAAGCCTTAATTCCCACATACAACAAAATTCAAGCAGACAACTTTGAAAACATAGAGACAAAATTATGGAAAATCTCTATAAAAGGAAATATAATTTTTGAAAAAAGTTGAAAACATTGTGGCAAATGGTGATATCGCATAGGCATCGGAAAGCGTCTACTATATGTGGGAAAGGGGCAAGGCAGTCAGAACAACAACATTTAGTTGGTTACGACGTAACACAAATCTTGTATGAACTTCAATGAAGTTGTTCTAGCATGGTGCAGACGGTAAGTATTGCATTTCCTTCTCACCGTGTTCATGTTACAATTTGTTCTCACCACAATGAGAATGTGGTAAATGATTGCTTGGCGCATGATAGGATATGAATGATCATAGTAAGAAATAAGTAAGATCTAAATGGACACACTGTTTGTGTCCTTAAATGTGGCACGAAATTAGTATGAGCGTCCAAAACCCATTGAGAACCTTGCAGGATCATAGCAAGGACCTAGAATGAACTTGAAAACTGCATTTTTATTCTGTGTTGACCACATTTCTGCTGCATTAATCGCATTTTTCAGGATAGAGTGACATCTCCATGGTCTTTGTCTGAGTGTGATGGGACCATAAGCAAGAGGGCCATGTTTTGTTGTAGAGGGTCTTTTAACCCTTTCCCTCATACGACAATTCTGCAGCAGACGACTTTGAACATATTTTCTTCTTTTGTCACTATGTTTTCAAAAAGCCGTCTGCTGCAGAGGCATCAGAAAGCGTCTATATGAGGGAAAGGGTTAGGAATATTTTTGCCCAATTTTTCCAGCAGGCTTCTTTATCACTTACTTTTTCAATAAGTTCTACACATTTTGTGTTATCTGTGAAACTTATATGTTCAAAGGCTACTTCTTCTTCTCGATACTGAAATAAAATGAATAAATAATCAAGAATCAATATAATATACAGTTGACACTTAAGGCTTTCCCACCTTCAACAATTTTGCAGCAGAAGACTAGGTAAAAATATGGAAAATGTCTATAAATGAAAGCATAATTATCAAATAGAGTGGAAAACATTGTAGTAAAAGTTGTCTTATGCAGAAGTGTCAGAAAGCCTCTATATATAGGAAATGGTTAAAAACATTTTGTAAAATTCCCACATATATACACTTATCTGCAGCAGACGACTTTTAAAAACAATGTAACAAAAGAAGAAATTGCTCAAAACAAGCAATTCTCCATTTGCCACAATGTTTTCAACTTTTTTCAGTAATTATACCTACAATTATAGAGATTTTCCATATTTTTTAGCAGACATCTTCAAAATCGTCTGCTGCAGATCTGTTGTATTTTGGAAACGTTAAGAACACAATACAGTACAGGATAAAAGTACAAGATTTTTATATCTTTCTTTATTAGTTATGCATTCATATCACAGACAAGAGCATTCACAAACATGTCTTGACTGCCAATGAGTCAGAGTGTGTGCGACATACAACAGAGAAGTGAACCCTTTGCGTCACGCTGCCATAGAAGATGACACAAAAGAACAGTATGGTATAGAGATACAATAGGAAACATAAAGAATCCTTCTTTAAAGAATTGCAGAAAAATATAGCAGTCAACTAAAGGTTTAACCCTTTCCCACATACAACAAATCTGCAGCAGACGACTTTGATCATATTTTGTCAAAAAATAGAAAATCTCTATAATTGAGTGAATAACCTATGACTAAAAGTGGAAAACATTGTGGCAAAAGGAGAAATTGCTTGTTTTGAGCAATTTCTTCTTTTGTCACTATGTTTTTAAAAAGCTGTCTGCTACAGAGGCATCAGAAAGTGTCTATATGAGGGAAAGGGTCAATGACAAAATCAAAGTGGTATGATCTAGATTTTATTGCAAAATTAGAATCCAGAATTCTTATATTTTTGTATGACTTGCACATCAAAGTAGTTTCTATTCAGAATATTGCAAATTAATGTCAATGGATCGAAAGAGCAACTCTTTCTCATATAAATGCACATTTGGACACATCAGCAGCAGCTTTAAACTTGTGTTAACCCTTTCCCCCATACAAAATACGTTCAAAGTCGTCTGCTGCAGAGTAGTCGTATGAGCGGAAAGGCTTAATATTACACTGATCTCGGAACAAGAACGGATGAAAGAGGGCAATGGGCTACAAATGACACTTACAGTTTCTTGTTCTAAGGCGAAGACATAGTGGTTAAAGAATCGGTGTAACTTCTCATTGGTGTAGTTGATACATAGTTGTTCATAGCTGTTTATCTGAAAATATAAAAACAGAATTGCACATTAACCCTTTCCCTCATACGGCAATTCTGCAGCAGATGACTTTGAACGTATTTTGTCAAAACATAGAAAATCTCCATAATTGAATGGATAACCTATGACAAAAAGTGGAAAACATTGTGACAAAAGGAGAAATTGCATGTTTTGTGCAATTTCTTCTTTTGTCACTATGTTTTCAAAAAACAATTTTACAGTTGTTTACCAGAGACATATACTTGATGTTTCTGCTCTCACATCCTTACAAGTTCACATCCAGTTCCCTGCACTTAACCCGTTTCTGCATACAGCAAACCTGCAGTAGACGACTTTGAAAGTATGATGGCAAAAAAATGGAAAATCTCCATTAATGACAGTTTAATTATTATATAGAGATGAAAACATTGTGGAAAATGGTGTAATTGCACATCATGAGCAATTTCACCTTTGCCTCAATGTTTTAAAAAATTGTCTGCTGCAGAGTTGTTTGAAAGCATCTATAAGTGGGAAAGGGTTAAGATACAATCCATTCAAAAAAACAATGAAAATAAATGACTACAAGTATTCATAATTATGCGTATCAAGTTCATAACTTTTGTTATTAAGTCTTGAATGCAATTGGTTGAAAGCACAGGCAACTTAATGAAATAAAACAAGCTTTTGTAATTTAAACAACAACACATTTTTGACTCGCAAAGGAAATTCTTCATTTCCATAAAGATTCTCAAGGAAAAGCTGTATACCCTGTCATCAAATAAGCTCTTCTGGCAGGAATTGTGTGTGTGTGTGTGTGTGTGAAAAATGTCAGAATCAGGTTTATAGGTCAGTAATGATATTCAAAAAGAAATCATGAGTTGAAACAGTATCTTATATTTCAACTTGCCTTTTTTTTGGGGGGGGGGGCTTAATCCTTTTCCACCTATAGATGCATGTTGACACATCAGCAGATGTCTTTTGAAAACCTCATGACAAAAGGAGAAATTGCTCAAAATGAGCTATTTCTCGTTTCACCACAATGTTTTCAACATTTTTCAGTAATTATACCTACAGTTATAGATATTTTCCATATTTTAGTAGACATTTTCAAAGTCGCCTGCTGCAGATTTGCTGTATGTGAGAAAGGGTTAAACCTTTTCCACTTGCACATGCAGTTGGACACGTCTGCTGCAGACGTATTGTGTGTCAAAATACTTTTGCCACATTGTTTTCAACTCTTCTAATAAATCATACCGCTTATTTACAGAGATTTTCCCAAATTTTGCCTTGAATTTTTGAAGTCATCAGCTGCAGATTTGATGTGTGTTTGGAAAGGGTTACTCTTACCTCTGATGATTTTTTACCAGATTCTTGAAAACTTGAAATAACATTATCTTCACAAATAATATTGTTTTAGAAAAAAGAAGAGGACTTGACATAAGGACATACATTCCACAATATGAGAACTTTCTCCATTTTTCTAAATCAGGAATGCATATGCATCAGACAACTTTTTAAGACATTTTGGCAAAAGCAAAAATTGCTCATACATTCAGTTTTAAAAACCTTTACTGAGATTTTCCATTCTTTTGTCAGTGGGTTTTCAAAGTTATCTGTGGCAGATTTATGTAAACAGGTTTAAGTTTAGTTCAAGGGAGACAATCCAATGTCCTTAAGGCATTATATTTCTATTCATAGTTGTTTCCCTTGTATACCTAACTAAAGTTGTTTAGTCATGTACAGCCTGCATGACATTCCAGTTTATTGCACGACATTAATAACATGTTTACATAATATAATTAATGTATTAGTTACACTGACCTTAATATGCTTGAAAACATACTATATACAGTCACAATGCCATAATTATCTGACATTCTTTCAGTTAACATGAGTTGACCGAACTAAGATTTTTCTTTTCTTTTCTTAACCCTTTCCCTTATATTAAACAAATCTGCACTAGAAGACTTCTAAATTGATTGATTGATTGGGGTTTAATGCCGTTTTCAACAATTTTTCAGTCATATCATGGGGACCAGTTCACCTATTCATGCGTTATCTAGTTTTCCCACACCAGTACACCACACAACATACTTTCCAAGCAACTGGCTACTTTTCCACATAGACTGTTAAACAGCCCATTGGTGAAAGGTCACAGTGACTTTTGTCAAACGTCGGAAAGAATGTTGGCCGAGCTGGGATTCAAACTCACAACACCTGGATTGACAGCCCGCGTCGCTACCGACTGAGCTACCGGGGCACGGCAGAAGACTTCTAAAACATCCTAGCTTAAATACAGAATATGTCTTATATATAGGGTAGGAAACATTGTAGCAAAAGGAGAAATTGTAGTTATAAGCAAATTCTTCTTTTGTTGAAGTGTTTTCAAAGGTTGTCTGCCGTGACTACAAGTGGCAAAAGGTTAACCATTTCCCTCATACGACAATTCTTTAGCAGACAACATTGAGCATGTTTTGTCAAAACATAGAAAATCTCTATAACTAAATGGTTAACCTATTACTAAAGATGTAAAACATTGTGGCAAAAGGAGAAATTTCTCGTTTTGAGCAATTTTTTTCTTTTGTCATGTTTTCAAACAGCTGTCTGCTGCAGAGGCGTCAGAAAGCGTCTATATGTGAGATAGGGTTAAGTACCTGGCCAATTTAGACAAGGCGTAATGCATGCACCCGGAAAGTTATGTAATGGAATATCCATACAACAGGAAAGTTGTTTTGTAAGACAAAAAACAATAGTCTATATATAGTCACCTCAGATGCTGAAACAGAAACCTCTATTGTTTTTTATGACAAATGTCCGCATCATTTCAACCCAGGGTCAGAAATATGTCTCTGCCGGTTGTAGTACTACATATTGTACAGTCATCAAACTTTTTACACCATTAACCCTTTCCCTCATATAGACGCTTTCTGACGCCTCTGCAGCAGACGGCTTTTTGAAAACATAGTGACAAAAGAAGAAATTGCACAAAACGTGCAATTTCTCCTTTTGCCACAATGTTTTCCACTTTTAGTCATAGGTTATCCATTCAATTATGGAGATTTTCTATGTTTTGACAAAATACGTTCAAAATCGTCTGCTGCAGAATTGTCGTGTGAGGGAAAGGGTTAACACTATCCAACAAACAGACGCCTTATGACACCACTACAGCAGATGAATTTGGAAAACGTTGTCGCAAAAGGTGAAATAATGAGCAACTTCTCGTTTTGCCACAAATAGTTTCTTTTCAATAATTACACTTTCATTTATGGAGATTTTCAAAATTGTCTGCTTAAGATTTGGTGTATATTTAAACACATTACTTCACATGGCTTTTCAATGGTCGTCTGCTTTACAATCATCAGAAGAACAATTTCACCAATCTAGAAAACTGAAAGAACTAGAACTATCACTGAAGATGATAAATACCCCCTAAACAGCACCTTTACCTACACCATAACTAAATTAGTAAAAGGGCCATAACTCTTTAAAAAATCATGCAATTGTAACCCCTTTTGGGTATGCACATCTCCTCTTGGTATAGAAGCTTCATGTAAAATTTTATTGAATTCCACCAAGTGGTTTGTAAGAAATATGCCGGACAAAATATGGCTTCCGACCGACCGACCGACAGACTGCCCGACACAGTGACTCCTATATACCCCCCTTTATTGCGATGTTTTCAAAAGTCGTCTGTGCAAAGTAATGAGTTAACACATAAACTGATCTGAACTGATATGGACGTTCAAAGAAAAATCAGGAGTTTAAGACAGAGAAGAAACATTGGGGAAACATCGGGGAAAGGGTAGAACAGGTTATTTTGGTAAATATAAAAGTTTATTCACAGATTAATCAATGAAATCAAGTATGTATGGTCTAGATTCTGTATGTTCTTCTAAGATGACAATTAAACCCTTACTATGGTGAAATTCATAATGGACTTGTGCAGGTTTGCATATGGAAGATTCCTAGTCAATTCTAGGAATATCAAGATTAAAATGTTGAGTTGTCAGCAGCCAATAATATAATCAGATCTTACTTTAACTATTTACCTTTTAATTATGATGGCCCTAGAGTATTAATTATGATGGCCCTAGAGTATATTGGTTTGAAAACATCGCAGGACAAACATGCAACAACTGGACACTTCAAGAGTAACTTTGATACAGAGTTACAAGCACTTTGGGTAAAGGAGAAATGGCTCATCTTGATAATTTTCTCCTTGTTCCACGATGCGTTTTGTCTGTATGGTATTTTTATGCCACTTTCAACAATTTTTCAGTTATATCACAGCATTTCCTTGGTAAGGTACAGGTACTACTGGTCCATTGATCCTGACACCAGCGGGTCAGTCATAATGCTTAACCCTTTCCCTCATATAGACGCTTTCTGACGCCTCTGCAGCAGACAGTTATTTGAAAACATAGTGACAGAAGAAGAAATTGCACAAAATGTGCAATTTCTCCTTTTGCCACAATGTTTTCCACTTTTAGTCATAGGTAATCCATTTAATTATATAGAGATTTTCTATTTTTTATCAAAATAATATCAAAGTCGTCTGCTGCAGAATTGTCGTATGAGGGAAAGGGTTAAACCCCGCAATACTGAGTGCATAGGAGGGAAAACCTTTACCACCATTTTTAAAGTGTTTGGTACAATGCTTTTTTGAAACTATATTCTGCAAAAGCATCAAAAGGGTTAAAAATCAACTTCTTTGAGAAAGGACCAATATACTTATTCGAACTGGAGAAAGACATGTATATATAGCTATTTCAGGATAAGAACTTAGGTTTATAGACACTACATGCAAAGACTGTTATCATAGTTTAAATAATGTTGCTGTTATTGAGACAATAGTCTAGTCACCTCAGATGATGAAACAGAAACCTCTATTGTTTTTTATGACGAATGTCTGCATCATTTCAACCCAGGGTCAGAAATATGTCTCTGCCGGGTGTAGTACTACAGTGTACAGTCATCAAACATTTTACTCCATTAACTCTATCTAACAAACAGATGCTTTATGACACCACTACAGCAGATGAATTTTGAAAACTTTGTGGCAAAAGGTGAAATAATGAGCAACTTCATTTATGGAGATTTTCCATATTTTTGTCTAGATGTTTTCAAAATTGTCTGCTTAATTTTTGGTGTATTAGCTGATCTGAACTGATATGGACGTTCAAAGAAAAATCAGGAGTTGAAGACAGAGAAGAAACATTGGGGAAACATTAGGAAAAGGGTACAATAGGATATTCTGGTAAATATAAAAGTTTATTCGCAGGTGAATCAATGAAATTAAGTTAACCCTTTTCCCTCATATAGATGCTTGCTGACACCTCTGCAGCAGACGGCTTTTTGAAAACATAGTGACAAAAGAAGAAATTGCACAAAACGTGCAATTTCTCCTTTTGACACAATGTTCTCCACTTTTAGTCATAGGTTATCCATTCAATTATAGAGATTTTCTAATTTTTGACAAAATACGTTCAAAGTCGTCTGCTGCAGAATTGTCGTATGAGGGAAAGGGTTAAATATGTTCAGTGTTCGTTATAATCGTAATTATAATACCTTGGTTATTTATAGTATATATGGTCTAGATTATGCATGTTCTTCCAGGATGACTATTAACCCTTTCCCTTATACAACAAATCTGCAGCAGACGACTTTGAACATATTCATTAAAAAAATAGAAAATTTGGGAAAGGGTTAAACAGTATGCACGCATGTGTTGAAAAATGCAAAAGGCAGAACCTGCTCATGAAAGGATTCAAACTCATGACCTTTGGTCTGAGAGGCTGACGCTCTTTCACTTCACAATTAATATATTTCAAAAGCCACCATTTTTCTGGTGCTCCGGGACTTAGCAATAAATATAATCAGATCTTACTTTAACTATTTACCTTATAATTGTGATGGCCCTAGAGTATATTGCTTTGAAAACATCGCAGGACAAACATGCAACAACAGGACACTTGAAGAATAACTTTGATACGGAGTTACAAACACTTTGGGTAAAGGAGAAATGGCTCATCTTGATAATTTTCTCCTAAATGTTCCACAATGCTTTTTGTCTGTATGGTATTTTTGTGCCACTTTCAACAATTTTTCAGTTATATCACAGCATTTCCTTGGACAGTTTCCAGTTCTACTGGTCCATTTATCCTGACACCAGTGAGTGAGTCATAATGCTTAACACTTTCCCTCATATAGACGCTTTCTGACGTCTCTGCAGCAGACGGCTTTTTGAAAACATAGTGACAAAAGAAGAAATTACTCGAAACGAGCAATTTCTCCTTTTGTCATAATGTTTTCCACTTTTTGTCATAGGTTATCCATTCAATTATAGAGATTTTCAACTTTTTGACAATATATGTTCAAAGTCGTCTGCTGCAGAATTGTCGTATGAGGGAAAGGGTTAAACCCCGCAATTCTGAGTGCATAGGATGGAAAACCTTTACCACCATTTTTAAAGTGTTTGGTACAATGTTTTTTTGAAACTATATTCTGCAAAATCATCAAAAGGGTTAAAAATCAACTTCTTTGAGAAAGGGCCAATATACTAATTCGAACTGGAGAAAAGACATGTATAGCTATTTCAGGATAAGAACTTAGGTTTATAGACATTACATGCAAAGACTGTTATCATAGTTTAAATAATGTTGCTGTCATTGAGAAATTATGATACATAGAGTGAAACTTTGTTATTAAACCTTTCCCTCATACAGACACATTTCTGACACTTATGGAGCAGATTACTTTTGAAGACATGGTGGCAAAAGGAGAAATTACTCATAATGAACAATTTCTTTTTTAGTCACAATCTCTTCAACTGTATTCAATTTTTCAAGTTGCATTTATAGACAATTTAAATAGTTTTGCCCAGATGTTTTCAAACTCATCTGCTGCAAGTTTGCTGTATATGGGAAAGGGTTGACCATCTTACCCCTCCACGCTCTTTCTGTAATTATTTGTTACATGTATTAAGTAACTAGTAAAATATTTCATTGAACAAAAACTTTGTCCTCATAGAAGGATCTTAAATATTACAATGTCCTTAAAATCACCAAGTGATATCAAATGACCTGCAGAGCTCTAGATAAGGGGCATTTTTCATGTTCTAAAATCCTTATTTGACATTCAAATCCTATGTTGTGGGTTCTCAAAAGAATTGTCTCAGTGAGACAATTCTTTTGAGTACCCACAACACAGGATTTGGTTGAGTAATAAGAGAAATATTGTGGGGAAAAGACCTGTTCACTCCCTCTTATATGGTACTCTGGACCTGCATTACAAGAATACTGTTTATCCGACAAGAAACTTTTAAACTTGTCTGCATAATATACTTGGGAAACATTTGAGTAAAAGAATAAACATCTTGACAATTATAAGTATGACCTTAACACACAGTTGGAAACATTGCAGGCAAAGGAGAGAAATTGCAATTTAGAGGATTCTTAAGCGATCTTTGTCCTCTAATTCATTTTTTCCTACAGCAACAAATATACAATAGAATTAATACAAACAAGTTTAGATCAAAATTTTAGCATTTAGTTTCTATATTCAATTGTTAAAGCAGATAGTGGCTTTTTTCCCCCCAAGCTGTAGCTTGCAGAAACTGATATCAGTATTTAACAGAATTAAATGGTGGGTGATAAGACATTTTATTTATCCTTTTACACATACAATATATCTGCAGCTCAAAACTTCTAAGCAAAAGTATGGACACTCTAAATAATGAAAGTAAGATCATTGAATAGAGTTGAAAACATTGTAGCAAAAGGATAAATTGCTCGACATGCATCAAAATGTGTCTGTAAGAGAGACAGGGTTAACCCTTTCCCACATATAGACACTTTCTGACACCTCTGCAGCAGATGACTTCCGAAAATATTATTGCAAAAGGAGAAATTACTCATATTGAGCAATTTCATCCCTTGCCACAATGTTTTGCAACACTATTCTAAAACTGAACTTTTATTTTTAGAGACTTTTTTACCCTTTTGAAAAAAATATTTTCAAAGGCGTCTATTGCACATTTGTTGTTTGTGGATAAGGATTAAATAAATATTGTCAATTGAATTATGTTTCTCTTTATTACCATACCTCAAAGTTTTCAAATCCAAAAATGTCTAGAATACCAATGAATCTCATTTGGTGCAGACCTGGGTTGGTACATTTGTTGATGGCATCCACCAACCAGGCAAATGTTCTGGAATAAAGGCACTTTGCCATTGCATGTCTGTTTTCACAGGCCTGGAAAAAAAATAAAAGATTATGATTACATAAGTCTGTTACCTGAAAATTGAAAATGATGGCCATGATTGCCCAGTTTAACAAACCTGACAACAATGTTTGCATGTTAGAAGGTTGGTCATATACAGTTAACTAATCTGGCTCGCAGACAGACATCTTTTGAACAATCAAATTTCATTGGAAAGTTTGTTAAAGGGTCACCTGAGGATATTTTCTGTGATATTATATAGTTACTTGACAATTAGTTCCAGGAGAAGATTTTCAGAGTTAACAATATAGCCATAGGTATGAAATACTAGCCACTGGCCACCCTGCTTCCTGGAGACTTAACCAGAACTCGCGGCGTTTGTGTGAAAAAAATCCCAAAGTCAGAATCTGCTCATCACTGACTCAAACCCAGGACCTTTTGAATGAGAGGCTGAGTGCAAGAGGTCATGGTTAGATCCCCGGTCAGGTCATACCAAAGACTTTAAAAATGGTAGTAATGGCTGTACTCCTTCGCCCTCAGGGTTATAGGCCTAGCATTACGACTGACAGACTTGTGTCAGGATAAATGCACCAGTACTACTGTTGACTTACCCAGGAAACTCTGTGATATAACTGAACAAATGTTGAAAGCGGCGTAAAACACCAAACAATCATCAATCATCAGCACAGGCAGCCCACGAAAAAAAATGCTGGGATAAATATAACAGTATATTACCTCTTGGTGCTTGAAAGGTATACTAGTTATTGTTCCTCGAACTTGAATTTGTCTAAATAGTAAGGCATCTTTGAAGTTTTCTATATTGAGTCCTAATAGTTCACATATAAGTGCCACAATGTCTAAATCACTTTCAGCTAGTTCACTCTTTTCACCCTCAACATCGGCAAACGTTAAATTTCCTAGCCATAACACTGATGAAAGTATCGAAAATATCCCGTCCACCATTTGTTGTTCTACACTTAGAACGTTCAGGGCAAGTCGTAATCGATCAAACATACTGGAATCATTTACTCCGTCTAAGGTGTAGCACCCACTTTGGTTGAGGTACGCATATGACTCCATTGGACCAACTGTAAATCGTTCTTTAATTTCTGGACTAGCTTCAGCACCCCGGACAAATTGATAGAAAACATGGTAGTTCCGTTCGCAGGGTGACTGGAAGGTGAGACGGGACTGTTCAAGCAAATAGTCTTGTACGATACATCCTTTGATCTGACTGGAGTCATCAAAACAAACTTGTACAAACTTTCCAAATCGACTAGAGTTGTCATTCCTTACAGTTTTGGCATTTCCTGGAAAGAAATTTATATCAATGGTCAAGAGTCTTTACAGACAAGTATGATTATTGAAAAGAGTTTAACACATTGTGGCAATAGGTGGAAAAGGGTTAACTTTTGAAAGTGTGCATAAGAAATTAACCCTTTCCCTCATACGACAATTCTGCAGTAGACGACTTTGAACTTATTTTGTCAAAACATAGAAAATCTCCATAGTTGAATGGATAACCTATGACAAAAAAAGTGGAAAACATTGTGGCAAAAGGAGAAATTGCACGTTTTGTGCAATTTCTTCTTTTGTCACTATGTTTTCAAAAAGCCGTCTGCTGCAGAGGCATCAGAAAGCGTCTATATGAGGGAAAGGTTTAAACAATTAAACACAGAATCATGACTAACTACAGCCGATGACTCTTATCACGGAAATATAAGTCAAGCCACTTTCATTGCAGTTCATTCAGTACTAGCAAACCAATTACCTAACATGAAATGTTAAATATCTGATTCAAAGACATTTGTGGAAAGGTACGCAAGAGCTTCATCAATATTAATTTGGTATCAAGATAATAGAAGATCATTTTTTTGAGAAAAGGAGTTGTTATTTTTCAGTAAATTCTTCTTTTCCAAGTATGTTTTGACTTCTCCGCATCACCGTCGTCAAATGTTGTTTTATAAAATGTTAAAGGTTAAGAGTCCAAGCAAGTCCTACTATACCATCTCTGTTGGATAAAAGATTCATAAAAAATCACTATTTGCAATAACTTGGATGTCAAAGTTAACATCACTTTGGTAACACTTAACACTTTCCCACATTTAACAAATCTGCAGCAGACAACTTTGAAAACACCAATGTGCAAAAAGTGAAAAAAATTCCATAATGACACTTTAGTTATGAAATAGAGAGGAAAACACTGATGCAAAAGGAGAAGTTGTTCGTTTTGAGCAATGTTGATTCTACAAGTTGGAAAGGGGGGTTAAAACCAACGAGATTACATTGAGGGTAAGACTGACTTTAACAGAGGGCATACAAGCCCTCTCATGGGAAAAGGTGCTAGATGGCATTTCTGAACAGTGAAGGTTTAGATCATCCTCTTCATTTACTCAGTCTCATCAGAATATACACAAACCTAAAGAAACTTCCAACAAGCTTAATATGAAAGTAATATGTGAACAGTGTAAATCTTGATCAGACTTCACAAAGCTGACTTGCATGTCTTACCAAGTACTGCATAGCTTATATTGTCTTGTCTCTCTTGTGGTATTCATTTTTACTTCAAAATCAAACCATCAATAACAATGTTGCTATGTTATATACAGACTCAGGACATGAATCTCAAAGTATGTTGTGTTGAGTACTGGTATGAGAAAGCCAGGAAATGCATGAGTAGGTGAACTGGCTGCCGTTATATTACTGAAGCATTGCTGAAAATGGAGTTAAACCCCAATCAGTCGATAAATCAATCAATCAATCAAGCATGGATAGGAGCAACCTTATAATGCCTAATCTATCATTTCATAGCAGAGGCATTAAAGAAACTAACAGATGTTATGAAGGTTAATTGAGTAGTCACACAAGATCTAATCAAGCGATTCTTTATGGACCATGTCACACAGAAACGAACATCTGGAGGTTGTGAAATCAATACGAATGGCATCTAAACTTTTCCCAACGACAACAAATATTAAGCAGATTACTTTGAAAACCTCTTGACAAAATTAAGAACACTTTCTAAAAAATAAGATTATAATTATTGAATAGTCAATTAACTCTTTCCCTCATATAGACGCTTTCTGATGCCTCTGCAGCTTTTTGAAAACATGTTGACTAAAGAAAAAATTGCTCAAAACAAGCAATTTCTCCTTTGTCACCATGTTTTCAACTCTATTAAATTATTGTACTTTCATTTAAAGGGAGTTTCCAATTTTTTACGGGTATGTTTTCAAAGTCATCTGCTGCATATTTGTTGTATGTGGTAAAGAGTTAAAATCATTGTCACAATGTTTCCATTGGTTGTCTGCTGCAGATGTGTGTGCAAGTGAGAAAATAACGAATAGGAACTCTCAAATGTGGGGGCTGATTTGGTTTTCATATGACGTTGCCCATTTCATAATTTAGAATTATTCTATCATAGAATGTTGTCTAGGAAGGCATACTGAATATTGTTTTTACTCTCAATCAATATCCCAGTTTTGTTCCTTGCATTTAACCCTTTCCCACATGCCGATGCATTTTTAGGCATCTGCACCTTAAAAAGAATTTAAAACACAGTGGCAAAATTTGAAATTGTTCATGATCAGAAAATTCCGTTTTTGTGGCATTTTTTTATCAACTGTTTACAAAAATAGTTACTTTAAATGTACTTTCATTCATAGACATTTTTGTAGTTTTGCCTAGATGTTATCGAATTTTTCCACTGAAGATTTGCAGTATATCGGAAAGATTAAATCCTGGTTATGGGTAAACCAAGAGCGCTGCAGAGCTAACACCAATAGTTGTCTGTTATTTTAAGTTGAGCAAGAGCGCCAAATGTCACAAAATAAGCCTGTCCTGTTTTTTTGAGACCAAGTATAGTGATAATTGGTTGTGCGTCAGGCAAATTTAGAGAGCGGACACTGTTAGTACAGTTTTCGCCATTTCGAGGGACATATGTGTGTAGTGACTAAGATAACGTTGTAAGTTATCAAACCTGACCAAGATATTCTGCCCATCAACATATTGTCTAAATTTGGTGATGATCGGATAAAGGCTTCTAAAGTAATTGAGCTGACAAGACCAATTTTAGGTAATTTCTATAATTAAAGAGCGATAACTCTCAATTGACTAAATCGATATGGCTAGTTATCAAACTTGTCCGAGATATTATGCCAATACACATTCTGACCAAATTTGGTGATGATTGGATAAAGGCTTCTAAAGTGATTGAGCTGATAAGACCAATTCTAGGTAATGTCTATATTTAAAGGGCAATAACTCTCGACTGATATAAGCGATATGGCTAGTTATCGAACTTGTCCGAAATATTATGCCAATACACGTTCTGACCAAATTTGGTGATGGTTTGACAAAGGCTTCTAAAGTTATTAAGCTGACAAGACCAATTTTAGGTAATTTCAATAATTAAAGGGCGATAACTCTTGATTGACTAAAGCGATATAGCTAGTTATCGAACTTGTCCGAGATATTATGCCAATACACATTCTGACCAAATTTGGTGACGATTAGACAAAGGCTTCTAAAGTTATTGAGCTGACAATACCAATTTTAGGTAATTTCTATAATAAAGGGTGATTACTCTCAATTGACTAAAGCGATATCGCTAGTTATCAAACTTGTCCGAAATATTATGCGAATACACATTCTCACCAAATTTGGAGATGATTGGACAAAGGCTTCTCAAGTTATTTAGCTGACAACATACTGGACGCCGCCGCCAGCCCGCCAACATGGACTAGATATAAATCAGACAAACATTCTGACTAAATTTCAAGCTGCTGAAGCAAAAAATGCGTGATTTTCCTTCAATTTGACCTAGTGACTTATTTTTTGACCCAACATGACCCATGATCGAACTTGACTACATATCATCAAGAAAAACATTCTGATAAAGTTTCATCATGCTCAAGTTAAAAATGCAGTATCCATAGTGTTAACAAGATTACCCTTCAATTTGGCCTGGTGACCTACTTTTTGATCCATCATAACCCATGTTCGAACTTGACCTACATATCATCTAGACAAACATTCTGATAAAGTTTCAACAGGCTCAACTTCAAAATGTAGCCTCTACAGTGTTAACAAGATTACTCTTAAATTTGGCCTAGTGACCTAGTTTTTAAACCGGCATGACCCATATTTATACTTGGCCTAGATATTTTTAAGACAAACATTCTGACAAAATTTCAAACTGCTGTATGTGAGAAAGGGTTAATTAGAGTTTATAATATTATTGCAAAAGTTACAATTGCTCATCATGAGCAAAAACTTCTTTTTCCCAACTTTTTTCAAAAGTCGTCATCGGCAATTACATCAAATGCGTCTGCATTTGAGAAAGGGTTTAAATCTAACCCAAATACAGACCAATCTTTTCAACATTGATGGAAAATGAAAAGTTGCTCATACAGATGAATTGCTTCTTTTTCCAATATATTTTCAACTCTATCTTAAGATCATTCAGGTGTTTGTCAAAATGTTCAATGCGTTGACAAAGTCATCTCCAGCAGATTTGTGGTATGAGAAAAATTGGGGATATAGTTGAGGCAAAAAGGGGTGCATTCGTCACCCATTTGATGAGCAATATCTCCTTTTGCTATTATGTTTTCAAAAGTCATCTGCAGCAGATGTGTCAAAATGAGTCTGAAGTTGGGAAAGGGGTAAACCATAATGAGTGACTTCTCCTTTTGCCAATGTTTCCAACTTTATTCAATAATTGTTCTTTCATTTATTCACAGCTTACATATGTTTAGCTAAATGTTTTCAAAGTTGTTTGGGTAGATATGTTGTATGTGGGAAAGCAGTGTTAATCCTTCAATGTACATGTATATGGTTAATACACTTGTCTTGTTACTCCAGTAATAAGTATGTGAAAAGAAAACAGGAAGCAGACCATATATGTCTGACTTTCATGTAAAACTTGGACCTATCAGAAAAAGGCGACACCATCCATTCACTTAGCTTAATCCTTTCCCCACATACAACAAATCTACAGGAGACGACTTTGAAAGAATCCTTGCAAAAATTTGAAACTTCTCCAACAGACTTTGAAAGAATCCTTGCAAAAATTTGAAACTTCTCCAACAGACTTTGAAAGAATCCTTGAAAAAAAATTGAAACTTCTCCAACAATGTGAGTTCAATTATTAAGAAAATTTGTGGCAAATGGAGAAATTGCTCATCATGAGCAATTTTTCATTTTGTAACAATGTTTACAACTAGAAGGGTCTGCTGCAGATGTGTCAGTATGCGTTAGAGTTATGTTTCGATCATGAATATTTCAGATTTCAATTGATCAGCTTTCCAGGAATAGAAGGAAAAGAAGTGAATATACAGCTTAGTAAATGTAACTTTCTAAAAACAAATTTGTACATTGAATTAAATATGTAAGTTAACCCTTTCCCTCATATGGCAATTCTGCAGCAGACGACTTTGAACGTATTTTGTCAAAACATAGAAAATCTCCATAATTGAATGGATAACCTATGACAAAAAGTGGAAAACATTGTGACAAAAGGAGAAATTGCACGTTTTGTGAAATTTCTTCTTTTGTCACTATGTTTTCAAAAAGCCGTCTGCTGCAGAGGCGTCAGAAAGCGTCTATATGAGGGAAAGGGTTATGAAATGTTTGTCCTTTAAACCTTTAAGACCATTTTTACCATATGCTTTACATCCATTAGAAGCCAGATGTTGCGATGAAATTAAAAGGGTAAAACTTTTTGAACTTTCTATAACGTATAACAGGAAATAGGTGACTACACTTATAAAGTGGCTGCATCCTTTTAGCTCAACACTTTTCCTTCAAATACAACAAATTTGCAGCAGACGTCTTGGCAAACATCTAGATAGAAAATATGGAAACTCTCTATAAATGAAAGTATAATTAGTGAAGACAGTTGAGAAAAAGATTGTCACAAAATGAAACATTGCCCATTTTGACCAAAACCTCCTTTAATCACAATGTTTTCAAAAAGCTGTTTGATGCAGATACAAATGTACGTTGAAACACTTTTACATGTTGTAAAGGGCTATATAAACCCTAAGAAGGTCCATGTCAATATTTTAATTATACAACTTAGGCTACACTTCTATTCCTTGCTTTATCTTTTGATGCATATTGAAGCCTCTGCAGCAGATGACTTTTGGAAACATTTTGGCAAAGGTGAAATTACTAATGATGAGCAATTTCACCATCTGCCACAATGTTTTCAACTCTATTTTAATAATTAATCTCTCATTTATGGAGATTTTTCACGTTTTGTATAAAGGTTTTCAAAGTCGTCTGCTGCAGATTTGTTGTATGTGGGAAAGGGATAACCTACAGAACACAATACAGACTCTCTGGTTAGACTATTGATGCAACTGAACTGTCACTGCTAATAACCAAGCCGATATCTTGAAGAGATATCAGATTCAATTAAAGCGCTTTTAACGTTTTATAACACGCCTATGCGGAAGTGGAAAGTGGTCAGGCATGCGTTTGTTCCAAATGTAGACTCATACTTGAATAAGTTGATCAATTGAAATACTACAATTTATCAAGTATATTGTATGACATGTATGGATTTGTCAAAACTAAAAACCTTTTAACATGTATCTTTAGGAAGCTTTATGTGTTTTAACCCTTTCCCACTTGCAAACACATTTTGACCCATCTACTGAAGACATCATTTGAAAAATAGTGGCAAAAGTGGATATTCTTCACTACTAGTTAACCCTTTTCCCACATAAGGACGATTTCCGTCACCTTTGCAGCAGATAATTGAAAACAATTTGACAAAAGGAGAAATTGCTGAAAACGAGCAATTCTTTTTTTGCCACAATGTTTTCAACTGTATTCATTAACTATACTTTCATTTTTAGGGATTTTCAATATTTGAGTAGTGATGTTGCCAAAGCCAAACTGTTGCATGTGGAAAAGGGTTCAATAAACCTCTGTAATATGTGACAAGAAAAGAAAAGTACCAAAAGCTTCCAATACTGTGTTAGCTTCGAGAATCTGCTGCTCTACCCAGAATGAAGTATGGTTGGTGACAGAGCACAGATACTGCAGGATGAACTTGGTGTTCTCTGTCTGAAAAATTAAGGAAAACAAGAAAATTGGTATTAACCCTTTCCCTTATAATGACGCTTTCTGCCGCATCTGCAGCAGTCAACTTTGAAAAAACATTGTGACAAAAGGGGAAATTATTCCAAACAAGCAAATTCTCCTTTGGCCACAATATTTTTAACTTTTTTCTGTAATTATTCTATCATTTCTAAAGTTTCTCAATGTTTTTCCAAAGATGTTTTCAAAGTCTTCTGCTGCAGATTTGCTGTATGTGGGAAAGGGGGCTAAAGGCAATTCAGATGTCACCTATCAATGTTGGGGCATAATTTTACCTTGAAGTGTGACCTTGACCTTTAACCCTTTCCCTCATATAGATGATTTCTTACCCCTCTGCAGCAGAGAGCTTTTTGAAAACATAGTGACAAAAGAAGTAATTACTCAAAATGAGCAATTTCTCCTTTTGCCACAATGTTTTCCACTTTTAGTCATAGGTTATCCATTCAATTATAGAGATTTTCTATGTTTTGACATAAATACGTTCAAAGTCGTCTGCTGCAGAATTGTTGTATGAGGGAAAGGGTTAAACAATTAAAACATTTAATGATGTGCTTAATTTCTTTATTTCCCTCTTAATACATACATAGCCAGAAGAACCTAGCTCTTAAAAGTTCCTAGTACAAATGTAGTTACAAGTTGAATAATCCAGTTAAGCTAGATTTTAATCTTTGACCTATTAATGTGATCTTGACCTTTGACCAGATGGAAAGGTTGTTTGTTCTCTATGCGCAAACCAATTTTCAGGAGCTTTGCTGTGATTCTTTTTAAGTGTCATCATCTATTTTGTTTAGACAGACTGACAGACAGTGAAAGCAACAGTTGAAATTGCAAGGTTAAGAATTTAACTCAATCAGACTGGAAATCAAACTTAGCAGATAAAATGTCACCATGAACATTGTGACCTGGTTTGTTGAAGATCGTAAAGGATTGCTGAAGTTAGGACAGACAAAAGCAACTACTAAAAAAAAATGGAAAAATCTGGATGTTTAAATTTTTTTATCTAACTAATTTGGGCTAGTTAGTTGTCACCATAAACATTGTGCTAACTTCAGTAAAGATTGAAAAAGGAATGATCAAGTTAGATGACAACTTTTGTGGAGGCTGCACACCAGCTAGCCCACACGCCACGAATATGCACTGCTTTTAAAACAGGCGTAAAAAGCTTAGGATATGTTAGAACTGCATGAGGAATTCTCATTTTCCAATGGTTTTTTGCAGATGTTAACACTGCAACAGTATCAAAGATGTTTGTATCTGAGAAAGGTTAATATCAAAGACTTTGTTAATCTTTTCCTTATTACAGACAACTTTAGACGACTCACCAGGTCATGAGCATTTTCTTTTAAGACAATGTCCTCAACTTAGTATCAAAACTGAATTTCCAATTTTCCTCATATGTTTTTAAAACATACTACTGTGATAACAAGGGTATTCTGAGAAACATGTGTCACCTGCCACTTAGTCACTAAATGAAAGTGTGACAGACAGACAGAGAAATGACACAGAAGTGATCCCTAAGTGTCAACAGAAACATATTATATCAGATAAAAAGATAATTGTAAGGACTTAGGTAGCTTAGCCACTTAGTACCTTTCCTGCACCACTTTCCCCGCTGATTATACAGGATTGGTTGCACTTTCCATCAGCACTGTTATTGTTGTCATTTAATTTCTGGAAGGCTGCTTCTGTTATTGCATAGATATGAGGTTCAACCAAGTTAAGCTTCTGTCCGCTGTATTCAAATATGTTTTCCTGAAAATATAAATATTTCAAAATAAAATACAAGAAACTTGTACAAAGTGGTATATTGCAAGGAATAAGTGATGTCAGATGATGTGGAAAATACCCCACAAAATGTTAACAAAACCTGTATCATAATGTGACGAAAGCGCATAAAGTGTTACTTTGACAACAATGTGTGTGTTTGTCCAGTGAATTATTGTGTAATAAGAGACAAATATGTATATTCCAGTTACTTGCAAAAGACAGTACTTAATTAACATAATAGAAATTTGACCATTGACCTTTTAGCTGCATGCAGACATGATCTTCTTTAGCAGAAACCTAGCCTTTAACCCTTCCCCACATATAACAAATCTGCAGCAGATGACTTTGAAGACATCTAAGCAAAACTATGGAAAATCCCTATAAATGATAGTATGGTGTTTACTGAAAAAACTTGAGCAATTTCTCCTTTTGTCACAATGTTTTCAAAGGTCATCTGCTGCAGAGGCGTCAGAAAGCATCACTATGTGGGAAAGTGTTAACAAGCAAAGGACTAAAATTAGTCTATGTATAAAGGTAGCCAGTTGCCTTGGAAGAATGATGTGTGGAGTACTGGTATGAGACTAGTTTGATGAACTGGCAGCTGTACGTGATATTACTAAAGAACTACTGAAAATGGAGTTAAACCCCAATCAATCAATCCATTATTATAAAGTACTCTTTTATTTTACCAAGTCAACAATCAACATAATGGTATGGTAATACTATAATGTAATAATTGACAAACATTACTAAGAACTTGTGTTTTTTAAATAAGATACAAGTAGCTCAATCTATATCCTTATTTGGTAAAATTAAAGCCCCATCATGATAAATGACTCTTAGAGGGTTTAAAACCCTTTCCAACATACAGCAAATAAACAATTAAGCAAAAATATAGAAAATCTGTATAGATGAAAGTATTATTCTTAAACTTAAACTTTGAACGTTTTTTGTCAAAACATAGAAAATCTCCATAATTGAATGGATAACCTATGACAAAAAGGGGAAAACATTGTGGCAAAAGGAGAAATTGCACGTTCTGTGCAATTTCTTCTTTTGTCACTATGTTTTAAAAAAGCCATCTGCTGCAGAGGCGTCAGAAAGCGTCTATATGAGGGAAAGGGTTAAGAGTAATTATGACCTTTACCGGATACAAATGAATACTGAACAACTTTGCAGCAACTTCATATATAATGCATTGCCATTCCTTTCAGCAAAATATCTATCAGAAGATACAAATTAACCCTTTCCCACAGACAATAAATCTGCATCAGACAACTTTTGAAAGCATTTGAGCAAAAATATTAAAGATTTCTTTAAAACAACAGTATTATAACGAATAAAGTTGAAAGCATTGTGGCAAAAGGGGAAATTGCTCATATTGAGCTGTTTCTCCTTTTGCCAAAATGTTTTCAAAAGTCCTCCAAATGCAGATTCTGCAAGGGTGAGAGATCTGATGATATACAGATTAGAGTACCCACTTTCAGTCCTTGTTTATATTTATGCCAATAAATGCATTTAAATTCCTGGTTTTTTTTTATCTGAAACTTCTAGAAGGTGAGATCGATCTGATTGATCCTTTCTTGGATGCTTTCGACATCAAGTGATTTTTCATTGTTGAAAAAGGAGCCTTTTCTACTGTTCCCAAAATGGGTTTTTTAAAAAGTCTTATTTCCAGATGTTACATAATTTCCGCAGATGTTTTCAAAGCAGACGACTTTGAAAAAATATAGTAACCGGTATTCCCTTTACTCATTCCCATCTGCAGGCGTATTTTGACGCAGTTGCATCAGATGGCTTTTAAAAACATGTGGGGAAAAAGAGGTAATCTGTTCAAAATGAGCAAAATCCCATTTTGCCACGATGTTTTCAATGCTTTTTAATTTATACTTCTACCGTCATTAGTCGCCGGGCAGAAGCCCGCGACTTCTATTTTTAATAGCTTTTCGGAAATCACATGGGAGGGCGGCTTATTATTAGAAAGAAACAAATCTAGATGATTTGAACATATTACAATTGTGGTTGTTTACGAACACTAATAAATGACACATCTAAAATGAAATAAATATTCCGATTTTTTAATGTTTGCAGTTTTTTTTATTTCACTCGCATTTAAGTTTTTTGTCTTATTTACGAAGACAAAAGTGGTCCCTTCAAGACGTGAACCAACACCCCCTAATGCAGACTCTTATGTGTCATCATTGAGGTCAATTTCGGATTCTCCTTTTAATAGCAATTTTAACTTACTAAATGTTGTTTTCATGTTCAAAGAGATGTCTTGATTTGTGTAGAATTCATTTAATAATGTTAATCCATGAATATCTAAAGTAGGAACTGTTTCTAAGCTAAATATAGACCCTATTCTGTTGTGTAGGTTCGTGACCTTTAACATCGATTTTCGCGCATGCGCATTTCGATATGAAAAAGCGAGTGATATTATTTTATTTTAGACAAGTACAAGACGAATGTTTCACGCAAAGCGTCAAAGAGAAGCCGCAATATTTCGTTGTACATGTAGAAATAAGAAAAAAAGAACATTTTTAAATCCACAAACAATAGAACAATTTAAACTGTAGACGGTAATGCTGATATATTTCTCCTTTTGAAGACTTTTGTTTTCTTCAAATTACCTCCCTTTAAAGCAATATCAGGATATTTACCTTGTGATTCGAATAAGATTGACAAACATTGAAATTATATGAATGAATACTATTATTTAAATAAGTAACAACAGCAAAATTAAATTTAAGCGAAGATAAATGTGTACACATTTCGTTAATTTTTTATAGATACCCTAATGTAGGTATGAATATAAAATTTATAAGTAAATGTTTTCATTTCAACGTTCCTAATGGTTGAATAGACTGAGGAAAGTCAAGAATACATAAATAAATCAATGCAGTCTTTTCCGGCGACATTGATGCCTTGGCATCAACTTTCTCTTGTTTTTTATAGATTTTACATATTTTTGTCTGGCTGATTTCGAGTCTCCTGCTATAGATTTGTTATATGCAGGATCGAATACGTTATGATTAATGATGAACAAAGAAGAGCCTGATCAAGCCAATTGAGAACTATTAACAGGTGGTCAATTCCCATTGGTAGATCAACTATCTATATGGGTTAAAGACTATAAGTGGGCTAATTCAACACTTTCCCACCTACAGACTCATTTGGATTCATCAGCAAAAGATGACTTGAAAATGTTGATGAACAAGAAGAAATTGCTCATGATCATTAATTTCTCCATTACCCACTTGTTCTTTTAACCCTTTCCCTCATACGACAATTCTGCAGCAGACGACTTTGAACATATTTTGTCAAAACATAGAAAATCTCCATAATTTAATGGATAACCTATGACAAAAAGTGGAAAACATTGTGGCAAAAGGAGAAATTGCACGTTTTGTGCAATTTTTTCTTTTGTCACTATGTTTTCAAAAAGCCGTCTGCTGCAGAGGCGTCAGAAGGTGTCTATATGAGGGAAAGGGTTAATCGCTATAGTTTCTTCCAGTTGATTTCAATGTTGTCTGCTACAGCTTTGTTGTGTAATGGGAAAGTGTTAATATCCAATGATAAACCATACAAAATCATTATCTTTAACCCTTGCTCATATTTTGACGCTATCTGACACCTCGGCAGCAGACGACTTTTAAAATTATTGTGGCAAAAGGAGAAATTGCTGATAATGAGCAATTTCGCCATTTGCCGGTTCAACTATTTTCAAAAATCAAACTATCATGTTTCTAGAGATTTTCTATCTTATGGACTTGATAGTTACAAAGTCGTCTGCTGCAGATTTATTGTATGTGGGAAAGGGTTATTGGATAAATCCAACAAATCAAGTTATAAATGATATTATTGGAGATTGGAAATCTGCATACTATGCAGCTGCAAGATTATATCATTCAGTCTCATGTAAAAGTATTGATTCCAAATATCCCATTTACCTCTTATACAGCAAGACTACAGCAGACAACTTTGAAATCACCTAGGCAAAAATATGGAAAGTCTCTATAAATGAAAGTTAAATTATTGAAAGAGTTGAAAACATTGTGCAAAATGAGAAATTGCTTGTTTTGAGCAATTTCTCCTTTTGTCATGATGATATCATAAGTCGTCTGCTGAAGAGGCGTCAGAAAGCGTCTGTATGTGGGAAAGGGTTTAACCAATAACAGCTAGGCCAGGTTTGTCTGCCCTAGTCCTTTCAGATTGACTCACCACTTCATGCAACAGGGGAGCACTTAACCTTTTCCCACATACAGTCGCTTCTGACACCTCCGACGTTGTGGTAGTTAAAAGAAGAAATTGCTCATAACGAATGAGCCTTTTGCCACAAAGTTTTCATTTCTATCAAATAATTATACTTGTGATTTTAGAGACATATCATATTTTAGGTAAATATGTTTAAAGTCGTCTGCTGCAGGATTTTTTGTATGTGGGAAAGGGTTAACCCTTTCCCTCATATAGACGCTTTCTGACGCCCCTGCTTTTTGAAAACATAGTGACAAAAGAAGAAATTGCACAAAACGTGCAATTTCTCCTTTTGCCACAATGTTTTCCACTTTTAGTCATAGGTTATCCATTCAATTAAAGAGATTTTCTGTTTTGTGACAAAAAATGTTCAAAGTCGTCTGCTGCAGAATTGTCATATGAGGGAAAGGGTTAAGAATGTCCAAAGCACATGGATAATAGGATGCTACTATGTTTATACCCTTTTGACCAATAACTGCATATCAATCCTTTTAGAAATAAGCATGAAACAAAAATGTTCGGTATCAAGAGACATAACTCTTGGTTAACTAAGTAATTTGATACCCAAACCCTTTTTCTGATGATCATCAGGATCATCAGTTCCATTTATAAAGGGTGATAAAGACCTTTCTGTAACAATGGTACTTGTGTATTGATCTCCCATTTATAAACATTATCTCTTTATAGACAAAACGAGACCTTATCATCATTATTAGACATGGCCCAAATATAAGCAGGGAAATATAATATAACAACAATAAAGTTACATACTTAGATTTGTTTTATAAATATAATTGAAAAGGAAGTAGGTAATGAGCCCAAGCCTAGTCAAATGTATAACAACCTTTTCATTGTTTAAGTTTATAAATTCATTAGAGGTTAAAAGGTTCCATTTGTATAAAAACCTTCTTTGTTTCATTACTCAGTAAAACCTATGTTGTTAGTACTTGTAGTGCATTACAACTGACTGGCTGGTGTCAGGATAAACTAACCAGTATATATAGTACTGGTAACTTACCCAGGAAATGTTGTGATATAACTGAAAATTGTTGAAAGTGGCCTGAAACACCAACCAATCAATCAATCAATTGTCAGTACATATTGTTGCTGAGATGATTGGGTTAGGAGCACAAACTAGGATTTAACATTTTTGGAGCATCTACAGCAGGCGTCTTTCAAAAACATTGTGGCAAAAGTTGATATTGCTCATAATTTTATCAACTCTATTCAATAATCCTACCTTCATATGTATGCATTCACTTACCGGTATTCAAAGTTTTCTACAACTGAGATTTGTTTTGTGTGGGAAAGGTTTAAGTTCCCACAACAAAGGTTTCGGAGCTCAAACAAGGAAATTGAAAACATGACATATGCCCCCCCTTATTATCTAGAACTCTGTTTGTATAATGTTACTGATAAGGGTTACGTTGGCGACCAGAAATATTATCATATGAGAGAATCAATAAAAGTCCTAGTACATCCAAAAATGTCTACAAAAATGAGCTATGATTGTTTCCATCACATGGAAAATCAATCAGCCTATGAATGTCTGGATAATGAACCATGAGATTTGATTAAAATGATCTTGGAAGGCCATAAAACAGAAACCGAGATGTAGAATTAGATGTTACGCCTATGATTTGATTTATACAGGTTTTATGTCATTTTTAACAGTATTTCAGGTATATCTCCCCACAGAGTGTCTATCAACCTTATCAATGATGCCTAGCTGGGTGATTAAAACTAGAAAGAAATGTTTACTGTAGTTTAGTTCTATTGGGGTTTTACGCCGTCTTCCAACATTACTTCAGTTATATAACAGCGCCAGTTCACTTATTAATGCTTCCTCGCTAAACAAACCAGTACTTAGGGCTAGGAAAATGTGCCAAGGACATTCAAACATGTCTGCTGCACCATTTCTGAGTATCAAACTAAGAACGTCCGGTTCCAAATTCCCAATGCAAGCAAAGTAATGTACCTTGCATGACTGCCACCAACAGATATCTTACATATTCTATTGTAATGTAATGTAATTATAAAGCCAACTGCTCTGATTGAGCATAAGCTTCTATAGCCCTTTCCCTCATACGGCAATTCTGCAGCAGAAGACTTTGAACATATTTTATCAAAAAATAGAAAATCTCCATAACTGAATGGATAACCTATTACAAAAAGTGGAAAACATTGTGGCAAAAGGAGAAATTGCACGTTTTGTGCAATTTCTTCTTTTGTCACTATGTTTTCAAAAAAGTGTCTGCTGCAGAGGCGTCAGAAAGCGTCTATATGAGGGAAAGGGATAGACCAATTTGATATTGTACACTGCATCTGACAGGTGCAGATAAGTTTAGGAGACAGAGTTAGATACACAAGAGAGTCTGGGATCGATACCCTAGCTCTTTCCGAACAGACCCCAAGGGAGTGGTTCTTTAACGTGCTCAGTGTATATCACCGATACACCCGAGGCAATTTTTCTAGGAAAGGACCAGTGGACCTCTAGTTGAGTGGGAGACACTTAAAGCACCTCAGAAAAATCCACAGCAAAAATCCAGAACCTCAAAACGGGGATTTGAACCCAAGACTGCTTGATTGACAGTCCAGCGTGTTAACCACTAGACCACCGGGCCACTCAAATTAGGTTTTATGCAGTTTTATGAAGAGTACTTCAGTTATAATCATGCAGACAATACGCTTACTCATCATCCCTCCGAGGCTAACCAGGAATTTGCTGCAATGCCAAAGTGTGCACCACCATGACCACCATGAGGTGGGGATGGAAGAAGAGATGCTTTGTCTCAAACGAGTCTGCTAACAACTTAGACACACTTTAACCCTTTCCCTCATACGACAATTCTGCAGCAGACAACTTTGAACATATATTGTCAAAAAATAGAAAAATAATTGAATGGATAACCTATGACTAAAAGTGAAAAAACATTGTGGCAAAAGGAGAAATTGCTTGTTTTGAGCAATTTCTTCTTTTGTCACCACATTTTCAAGAAGCCGTCTGCTGCAGGTGTCAGAAAGCTTTTATGTGAGGGAAAGGGTTAAAGGTCAAGGTCACACTTCAAGGTCCAATTATGCCTCAACATTGATAGGTGACATCTGTATTGCCTTTTATAGCCCCCTTTACTAAATTCAGCAAATCTGCAGCAGAAGACTTTTAAAGCATCTTAAGAAATTAAAGAATAATTACTGAAAAAAGTTAAAAATATTGTGGCAAAAGGAGAAATTGCCCGTTTTGAGCAATTTCTTCAGAGACGTCAGAAAGCGTCTATATGAGGGAAAGGGTTAAACCCCAATCTTTCAATCCATTGTCATAAAGTACTCTTTTACCAAGTCAAAAAATAGAAAATATCTATAATTGAATGGTTATAAACCTATGACTAAAAGTGGAAAACATTGTGGCATTAAAGGAGAAATTGCTTGTTTTGAGCAATTTCTTCTTTTGTCACTATAATGTTTTCAAGAAGCCATCTGCTGCAGAGGCATCAGAAAGCGTCTATATGAGGGAAAGGGTTAAGGGGATAATAAGTCATAGCATGAAGGACAGCTAGACCATGCAGAAGTCTGATTCCTAACTGTCTCCCTTTGGAGGAATAAGGCAACACAAAAAATGACTCGGCGTATTTGTCCTTTAAATACAGAAAAACATATTTAAAGAAATACAAGAACATATGGACAAACAAACAAACAGATTATTATAACTATTAAATGATCTTGAAGTATATAAAGAACTCGAGTCAGTGTATGTGGCTATAAATAGTCAAAATTACAATGGCATATAAAATTCTATAGAATTCCAAAAATGATGTGATATTTGCATATTCTGTCTAAGTGCAATTACCAGACTGTAATGCATTCTCTCTATCAGACAGACTCTTTTATGCTTCTAAAGCAGACAGCTTAAATTGAACACTTTCTGCGAAAAGGATGAATTATTCATCATAAGAAATTTCATGTTCTTAACCCTTTTCCACATACAGCAAATCTGCAGCAGACTATTTTGAAAATATGAAAAATATATGCAAATGAAAGAAGCATTACTGAATAAAGCTGAAAACGTTGAGGCAAAAAGGAGAAACTGCTCATGTTGAGCAACTTCTCCTTTTGCCACAATGTTTTCAAAAGACATCTGCTACAGAGAGCGTCAGAAAGAGTCTGTATGTGGGAAAGGGTTAAAGCATTTTCCATTCTGAATTTAACATCATACTTTTAACATTCTTTTTCAGATAACATTTTTTGGAGTCTTAAAATAATACACATTGGCTGAGACTATCCAATGACACTTAAATTGGTGCCAGGGAAAATAGATATCATGATCTTTTCCATAATTATACTTCCATTGATAGCAAATTTTCACATTTCGAGGGCTTGGCGTGAAACGGTTGTAACTAAAATTGATAATTTTTTACCAAGGTTAATCACCTCGCCATAAAGTCTTTATAAGCGTTAAATCATTTTTCTTGGTAAACAATGGAAATTTAGGTGCCATTGCTCGTTCTGAGCAATGGCACCTAAATTTGCATTGTTTACAAAAGGGTAAAAATTGCCCCTAAACAAGGGTTTTCAAAATAGGTTTTAAGTTACAACTGTTTCACGCCAAGCCCTCGATTTGTTCCTACATGGTGTCAAAGTCATCCGATGCACTGGAGCTGCAACTGCAACTATGTATGAAACAAATAAATATTTACATTTGCACTTTCCCAGCTCGACAGCATAAGTGTAAGATCTTTAAAGTGACATTGACCTTGGACTGATACTATATAGGTCCCATCTACCTTTATATTATTGCCTCCCCATATGGTAGTGGATCATTTCCCCTACGCTTTTTGATGCATCTGCAGCAGACGAAAATTGAAAACATTGTGGGAAAAGAAGAAATAAGTTTTAAACACAACATCATTTTTAGATTAAGTCAAATTGTTCTCGCACCATCACAATTTGCTCAGTACCTTCCTTTGACTTCTGATAGATTGTCCTTCATCTTGCTAAATTAATGTCACATCCGTATTTGACCTGTCAACAATCCTAAAAAGATCTCTCACTGTGCCACACTTTAGTTACACAGACAACGGATGGGCAATAGGGAGACATGGAAAAGACCCAACAATTTGATGCAGGTGCAAAGACAGGGAAATGCTGAGGCTGAGCCTTTAATTAACCCTTTCCCTCATATAGACGCTTTCTGACGCCTCTGTAGCAGACGGCTTCTTGAAAACATAGTGACAAAAGAAGAAATTGCTCCAAACGAGCAATTTCTCATTTTGCCACAATGTTTTCCACTTTTAGTCATAGGTTATCCATTCAATTATAGAGATTTTCTATTTTTTGACAAAATATGTTTTCAAAGTCATCTGCTGCAGAATTGTCGTATGAGGGTAAGGGTTAAACATTATCCTGATCAATGGAATAACACTATTCAATGCCAATTATCTGCAGTAGATGCCCACAACATAAAGAGGTTTTATCCTTAACCCTTTCCCTCATACGACAATTCTGCAGCAGACGACTTTGAACGTATTTTGTCTAAACATAGAAAATCTCCATAATTGAATGGATAACCTATGACTAAAAGTGGAAAACATTGTGGCAAAAGGAGAAATTGCACGTTTTGTGCAATTTCTTCTTTTGTCACCATGTTTTCAAAAAGCCGTCTGCTGCAGAGGCGTCCAAAAGCATTTATATGAGGGAAAGGGTTAAATTTCTCTGATACAGATGACTTTGTAAATTATATATTATGTCAAAATTACAATTATTCTCCTCTTTCCACAATAACTTTTTATCTTAATCATAAGTTGTACAACCAGTTTCCCAGATATTGTGCAATTATCCTCAGATGTTTTTCGAAGCAGACAACTCTAAAAAGATGATATAAGGGAACATGGTTAATGCATTTCATTTATCTATGGATGTGTATTTGAGATACATTCTCCAACAAATGTGCTCCACAATTCCCGTTTCGGGACCTTCTTCATGAATATTTCCTGCCACTAAAATACAGCAAGAATAGGTCATTAAAATATCAATGACGGGAACAAAATGCAATAGCCCAATAGAGATTGATTTTTCCATCCGGATGTCTATAGGCAACAATACTTGGAAACGTTTTTCCCTAATATTCGGCCATACAAATATTAGAAATACACATATCATGACTGACATGCAAACACCAATATATTCAGACATTCTCTTGTCTGTTATCCTCTTCGTAACTTTTCATTCCAAAAATGGAGCATGCAACAAGATCAGTATGATCTCTTACCCACATTCAGCAGATGACTAATATTTCTATAAATAAGAGTTTATTTACCCACTTGTAGACACATTTATATGCATCTGCAACAGACAACTTTTGAAAACAGCATGGCAAAAGGAGGAATTGCTCATTATGAGCATTTTCTACTTTTCCACATTGTATTCCCCTCTATCTAATAACAAACCCTCAATTATTGAGATTTTTAACACCTTTATAACTAGATGGTTTCAAAGTCACCTAATTAAAAAAAATGTGTATGTAGGAATGGGTCAAATTAACCTTGAAGTAAACAAATAAATTTGATACTGTACATAATCTACTTATAGTCGGAGATCAAAAGAACCTCTTTGTCTTTTGAAAAACTGACAGAACAACGAAGGTTCAGAATATTACCTTTGTACAAAGCAATTGCTCTCTCAGCTCGTGCCTTTTTCTAGGCATCTCACAGGTAAGATATTCTGACCCATTCTCAATGGCAATAAGTCTTTAAAATCCCCAATTTTGTCATGTTAACCATGTTTTTTTTAATCCCAAATAAAAAATAATAGCGACTAATTTCCCCCAGATAAAGGGCCAAATTCTTGTTCCCAAAATGCCTAGAAACAATTCTCTTTCCAACAGTTTCAAATAAGTCTCATCATTTCATAGTTTATTTCTGTAGATATTGATCTGAAGTAAAT
Organism: Serripes groenlandicus; assembly: GCA_031761405.1. NCBI lineage: Eukaryota > Metazoa > Mollusca > Bivalvia > Cardiida > Cardiidae > Serripes > Serripes groenlandicus. Next base: position 55,636,836 of record JASEVX010000001.1, read on the forward strand.
TTCAATTTCATAGAGTTCAACTTGCAGACTCATTTTGACGCATCCACAGTAGATGACTTTGAAAACAATGTGGCAAACAGAGAAATTGCTAATAATGAGCCATTTCCTCCTTCACTAAAATGTTTTTTAACTCTGTTTTCAAAATCGCCATGTGTTGAATGAGGGAAAGGGTTAGCACTTGCTTGTTACAAGGTAACTAAAACTACAGCTATCAACCCTTTCCCTCATATAGACGCATTCTTACACCTCTGCAGCAGACAGCAAGGGTGTACCGCCCATAATACGCACAATACGCATGTGCATATAGAAAATTCCACAACCAAACGTCCATTTAGAATATCAACACTGTAAATTGTAACAAAACAGGAAAGTGCGAATAAAACATTCTTCTCTGGTTACACCATTGGACAGCTTTTTGAAAACATAGTGACAAAAGAAGAAATTGCTCAAAATGAGCAATTTCTCCATTTGACACATTAATGTTTTCCACTTTTAGTCATAGGTTATCCATTCAATTATAGAGATTTTCTATTTGTTGACAAAATATGTTCAAAGTCGTCTGCTGCAGATTTGTTGTATGAGGGAAAGGGTTAACATGTACGGGTTAATACTCTCCCAGAGTGTAAATATAGTCAATAATAAATAGCTCATAAAAAGCATATTATGAGCATCAATAAAGCCTTCCCTTGCCTCCACAGTTGTAATCCAATATCCTAACCCAATCAAACTGAGTTAACCCTTTCCCTCATATAGAAAATGAGCAATTTCTCCTTTTGCCACAATGTTTTTCACTTTAAGTCATAGGTTATCCATTCAATTATAGAGATTTTCTATTTTTGACAAAATATGTTAAAAGTCATCTGCTGCAGAATTGTTATGCGAGGGAAAGGGTTAACCCTGTCCCACAAAGAGACATATTTTGACTGCAACACTGATGCCTATTGACACATTACTGTGGCCAAAAGCGAAAAATTTCTCATGGGCTTTTTCAATTCTTGACATAAAGCTTTCAACTCCTTATAAAAATTTATACTTTCATTTAGACCTGCAGTCCACTAGGCCTCCGAAAGGTTTCCGACAGCGAAAGTCGCAAAATCGGCATGTTTCGGCATGTCCCTGAAGGAAGCTGAATCAATGCCGAAAGCTCCCCAAAGACGACGAGTGGAAGAGTTATGTTTCGAGTATACATGCAGAAGCTATGCTGATCATGAAATGACAAGAGGCACTATTTAGTCATGGTGCAAAGCAAAGGCAAGCTATCCCAAAATAGATTGGGCGTGAAATATACCAGTCAGCCAGCCCCTGAACACTCAAGTTCGGAAGAAGGCATACACCCCTATCTGCCAGCCCAAGCTGAGAAGAAACAAGAGGCCCAAGAGGGCCAGTATCGCTCCACGGCCATAAGGCAAAAATAAAATCTCCAAACAGCCCTGCCCCCTGCTGGCTATTTTTTTACCAACCACCATGGCTTAAAGGAATCTTGTAGAGTGTCACGCAAGGAATGTTTCTGCAAAATTATTTGAAAATCGGCCTGACACTTTCGGAGGAGAGGATATTTTAAGTTTTCACTATAGCCATATAAGGCAAAATAACCCCACCCCCTGGCAGCCATATTTTTCAACCAATCAACATGGCTTGAAGGAATCTGATAGAGGGTAAGCCTTAGGAACATTTCTACAAAATTATTTGAATATCAGCCAAACACTTTCGGAGGAGAAGATTTTTTAAGTTTTCACTATGGTCATATAAGGCAAAATAGCCCCACCCTCTGGCTGCCATGTTTTTCGACCAATCAACATGGCTTGAAGGAATCGGATAGAGGGTCACCCAATGAACATTTCTACAAAATTATTTGAAAATAGGCCTGACACTTTTGGAGAAGAACATTTTTTAAGTTCTCACTATTTTTTTCTTTCGGTTGCCATGGAAACCAGAATTTTGAATGGATCAAAAAAAATTGAAGGAATTTAGTAGAGGACATTGAGAGGATGCTTCCCATGAAGTTTCAACCAAATTGGCCAAGTGGTTAGGGAGAAGAAGTCGTTTACAGGAAAAAGTTAACGCACGCACGCACGCACGCACGCACACACGCACGACGGACAATTCGCCATGACATAAGCTCGACTGGCTTTCAGCCAGTGGAGCTAAAAAACTATGAAAAAGTGGGGCATGGTCCACCTTCTCTAAAATTGGGCCGTCACTTCAAGCCAGACCTCTGGAGTATTGGGAATGGCCGGAACTTCGTCCTTATCCTCCTGTAGCAGGACAGTGGACACTTCTGGGACATAATGGCATACACTTTCCGCAGCAAATTTGGAAGTCATACCCCAAGGAGGTGTACGTGTCCCCAGATGTTGTGTACCTCATCGTCATCACAAGCTTTATAACATCAGGAAGGGCATTACGGTACCTGGTGTCCTTTTCTTAAAGCGAGGCGTTACACGCTGGAGTATGTCCTCAAACATTGTTGGCGTGATCCTCTAATACTTTTTGACATCTTCATCTCGGAGTTCCCGTATCAATGTATTGTACTGTGCATACAGAAGCCTCCTGTCGTCTGTAAGACAGGGGCTGAGCCACCATCGATGATGTTTTCTTCTTCTCTATCTCAAATACAATGCCAAGGCAAGCATGTGGCATCCATTTCAGCTTGTATTTGAAACTGAAGTGCAAGGTGAAGGCCTCCAACATCCATGGTGTCCCACTAGCAACTGATGACAAAATAGTAGTTTGGCATCGTTTATATACACCGATTCTCAAATCGGCAAAATTTCAGCATTCTATCGCCAACAATTCGGCACACGATTGGGAAACATTCGGGAACCTATTCCGGAACTGTCAGCACTCTTCCGCGTCGCATTCAGCTACTTTGGATAGGTTTCGGCGTTTATACCTCAACCTTTTGTATGCCACTCCACGAATACATGCCGAACGAGCCAGATGGCAAAGCTTCGGCCATTTTATCAATTAATGATCCCAAAAGGTTCCCGATACTAGCAACATTTTATCGGCAACCCTTCCGCAAAGCATCGGGCTGTAATGCATGGCAGATATTATAGAAGATTTCTATAGTTTTACCTAGAACGTTTTCAAAGTTGTGTTTGTTGTATATCAGGGAACAGGATAATAATTCCCCCTCTAATTATTATCCTAATTCATCTGCGGCTATGCTTCCACTGGTTACACAAGAATTGCTACATTAATCAGTAAATAGTAATTGTTTGCATTATATTTAAATTGAATTAGGAATAATGAGAATGACAATGGAGACTATGTATCACCCATAGTATTGCTTGGATCTGTATTTTATGTTTAACCCTTTCCCACCCATATTATTACTTGGATCTGTATTTTATGTTTAACCCTTTCCCACCCATAGTATTGCTTGGATCTGTATTTTTTTGTTTAACCCTTTCCCACCCATAGTATTGCTTGGATCTGTATTTTATATTTAACCCTTTCCCACATACAGTACAGATACATTTTTTTGCCTCTGTAATATACGACTTTTAAAAACATTGTGGCAAATGGAATAATTGTCAATGATAAGCAATTTCTCCATTTCCAACAATGTTTTCAAATCAATAATTAAACTGTAACTTATAGAAACTTTCTATATTTGTGCCAAGAATATGTTCAAAGTTGTCAGGTGCAGTTTTGTTTTATGCGAGAACGAGATGAACTGTTGAAACTATCAAACCATCATCATTGGCAAGATGATCTTGATCTAGCTTTGTTGATGGGTTTACCAAACGTTTGATGTTTAACCCTTTCCCATATACAGAGGCCACTGCAGCAGACAACATTTGAAAACATTATGGCAAAAGATGAAATTGCTGATAATGAGCAATTTCTCCTTTTAAATTGCCACAAGTTTTTCAACTCTACTCAAATATTATACTTTCATTTACAGAGATGTTCCATAGATTGGCTAATATGTTTCGCAGGTGGTCTGCTGTAGTTGTATGTGGCAGGTGATTTTCCAGATAACAAGGTTCTGGGTTTGATTCCTTTCCAGATCTCACCAAAATTCTTCTGAAGTTTCGGACCTCTCCACACTGGTGTAAACAATAATTATGCAATTGATGTGATAGGGATGCATTATTTCTTTTCCAGATACAGCAAATCTACAGCTTTGAAAACATTTAGGTAACAAAATGGAAAATCTTGTTATATGAAAGTACCATTATATATTGAAAAGAGTTGAAAACTTTGTGGCAACAGATGAAATTACTCATTATGAGAAATTTCTACTTTTGTCAGAATTTCTTCATCTGTAGTTGCATCAAAATGTGTCTCTATAAGACCTGCCGTCCACTAGGTCTCCGAAGGGTTCCCGAAAGCGGAATCCGCAAAATTGGGATGTTTAGGCATGTCTCCACAATGTTCTGGAACCCTTCCGTGTCCTTCTTTAAAACTTTTGGAAACCTTCTCGTCACTTCGGGCCAAATCAGGATCGAAATTAGGACGCCGAATGTTTTATTCGGGACGGCTTCGGGATCTTCGGCAAACCTTTGGCATCCATTCGGGACGGGCATTAGGTCTGCATCTTCGGAAAGCCTCCTGCGAGGCTTTGTTATCTTTTAGCTGTGCCGAGCGGTCCCTGAGGGAAGCTGAATCGATGCCGAAAGCTCCCCAAAGACGAAGAGTGGAAGAGTTCTGTTTCGTGTATATACGCGGAAGCTATGCCGTTCATGTAATGAAAAGCTGCTGATTGGCAGCAGAAGGGATGTGAATTGAACACTATATAGTGATGGTGCGAAGCAAGGGCAAGCTACCCAAAAAGAGATTGGGTGTGAAATATACCAGTCAGCCAGCCCCTTAACACTCAAGTTCGGATGAAGGCGTAAACCCCTATCTGCCAGCCCAAGCTGAGAAGAAACAAACTATGAAAAAGTTTTGAAAAGTCCCCCAGCACATCCCAATCTCCTTGGCTATTAAGGGCAGCAATGACAAGAGCAAGCCGAATCAGAAATAATGCCAAACATGTCCTTCACTATTCTTCTAGCCCTGGAGAGTCTGTAGTTGAAGATCTTCCGGCTATGGTTCAAGTTGTGTCACTTGTATGGCTTCATATGGTTGGTCCTCATAGGAAAGGCGTCGTCCCCTACAATAAAGTAGGGCATGTCACTCTCATCATTGATGATTGGCGAACGTGGCAGGAAACCAATAGAATTGTCATCCATACACTCCTTCAATTCAGAATCATTAAAGATCTGGCAGTTTGACATGAAGCCCATGCCCCCCATGTCACACTAGATAAACTTATAGTTTGCATCAACTAACGCCAAAATGGCATACACTTTCTGCAGCAACACGGAAGCCATACTCCAAGGAGGCGTACGTATTCCCAGATGCCATATACCTCAGTGTCATCGCAAGCTTTAGGCCAGCAGGAAGGGCATTACGGAACCTGGTGTCCTTTTTCTGAATGCGAGGCGTTAGACGCTGGAGTATGTCGTCAAACATTGTTGGCGTGATCCTCAAATAAATTTTGAAGGAGGTGACATCTTCATTTCAGAATTCCTGCATCAATGTATTGTATTGTCCATACTGAAGCCTCCTGCTGTCTGTGAGCCAGAGACGGACCCACCCTCGATGACGTCTTCTTCTTCTCTGTCTCAAATAAAATGCCAAGGCAAGCATGGCATCCATTTCAGCTTGGATTTGAAACTGAAGTGCAAGGTGAAGGCCTCTAACATCCATGGTGTCCCACTAGCAACTGATAACAAAATAGTAGTTTGGCATCATTTATATACCCCGACTCTCAAATCGGCAACATTTCAGCATTCTATCGCCAACGATTCGGCAACTCTTCAGCATGTTCTGCAATGTCAGCATTCATCCGTGCCACATTCGGCTACTTCGGATAGGTTTCGGTGTTTTTACCGCAACCTTTCTTATGCCACTCCGTGAATGCATGCCGAACGAGCCCGATGGCAAAGCTTCGCCCATTTTATTGGTTAATGATCCTGAAAGGTTTCCGAAACTAGCAAACTTTTATCAACAACCTTTCCGCAAAGTATCAGGGCTGTAGTGGACGGCAGCCATAAGTGGGAATAGGTTAAGGAAGCAACGTTCCAGGCCGTAACTTAGATAACGCAATGATCAGGGAGTAAAGTGGAATGCATGTTGAACATAATGTATATATATAAATACCAACTTTCTGCTTGAAAATTAACAAAATAAACAGCATCCAAAAATTGCCAATTAATTAATACATCAAACTGGGTTAAACCCTTGTCCTGCCTGAATCCAGTGTAACTGTGGTTCTTATTTCTATATACAACAAGTCAGCAGAACACTACTTGGAAAATATCTAAAATATTCAAAAATGTAAGTGAAATAATGAAAAGGGTTCAAAATATTTTGGTAAAAGGATAAATTGCTTAGTATGATTAGCCTCTGCAGCAGATGACTTTAAATCAATTATTACTGAAGGAAAAATTGCTCAATACAAGCAATTTCTCCTATTGCCACAATGTTTTCAACTCTTTTCAATAATTTGATTTACATTAACAGATGTTTTTCATAGCTATGCCCAGATATTTTCAAAGCTGTCTTCTGCAGAGACATCAGAAAGCGTCTGTATGTGGGAATGGGTTAAAAGTTAAAATTTAAGGGAAAAAAGCAGGAAAATTGAAAGTTAGTTTGCATACAGAATTTGAAGCATTGTGGAAACGGGATAAAAAAATATGAGAATGTTTTCCTGTTCCAAATTATATTTTTAAAAGTCATATGCTGCAACGATTTCTGAAATCTTCTATGTCAGGTAAAGGGTTAACTGGATACAGAATTAGGATACCTTAACCCATCCTCACATAAACATAAATCAAACTTTGAAAAGATATTTTCAAATGTACATGTATGGTAAAACGAAATATAAGTTAAGTTATTGAAAAGAGTTGAAAACATTATGACAAGACGAGAAATTATGAGCAATTTCTGCTTTTGCCACACTGTTTTCTTAAACCCCTGCTGCAGGTGGGCTTACATGCGTCTACATGATGAAAAGGGTTAAATTATACCATAGTTTACCCTTTCCCACATACAACAAATCTTCAGCAGAATTAACTTTGAAAACAAAGTGACAATATTAAAAACCTGAAAAATCTCCATAAAAGATAGCTAAATTTTTAAATGAAGTTAAAAACATTGTGGCAAAAGGAGAAATTGGCTCATTTTGAGCAATTTCTCCTTTTGTCACACTGTTTCCAAAAGCTGTCTGTTGCAGAGGCGTCAAAAAGTGTCTATATGAGGGAAAGGGTTAAACTTAAAAATTATTCCAAAGCTCAAAAGATAAATTTTCATGTTACATCCTAATTGTTTTTGGTATTTATCAATATACTATGAGGTGAGATCATTCTGGGTACATGTACCTACAACTTTGTGTGTTTAGAAACAGAAATACAGGAAATTTAAGCCCTTCATCTGTAGAGGAGAAATCGAGGGCTTGGTGTGAAACGGTTGTAACTAAAATTGGTTTTTTTTTTACTAAGGTTTATCACCTCGCCATAAAGTCTTTATAAGCGTTAACTAATTCTTCTTGGTAAACAATGGAAATTTAGGTGCCATTGCTCGTTCTGAGCAATGGCATCTAAATTTGCATTGTTTACAAAGGGGTCAAAATTGCCCCTAAACAAGGGTTTTCAAAATAGGTTTTTAGTTACAACCGTTTCACGCCAAGCCCTCGAAATGAGCAAAGGTTCTTCACTAATTATCTAGTCCTTTGAATTGGGATTCTGGGTTAAAGGTGTAAAAGCCAGAGATATCTGATAAGCCATTCAGTCTGGATACCTGGATATTCCAAGAAAAAAATGTTTATACATCCAAGTAAACAAAACATTATAATTGAAGTTGAAAATTCGCTTCCTGTACACACTGGTGTTTGGTATTTCTTGAAATATAATCCAGTTAGCTGAAACATTGAAGGCTGAACCAAGGGCTGAAACAATAGGGCTGAAACAAGGACTGAAACAATTTAACCCTTTCCCTCATATAGATGCTTTTTGACGCCTCTGCAGCAGACAGCTTTTTGAAAACATGGCAACTAAAGAAGAAATTGCTCAAAACGAGAAATTTCTCCTTTTGTCACATGATGTTTTCAACTCTATTCAATTACTGTTCATTCATTTCAAGTGATTTTCTGTGCTTTTACCTAGACGTTTTCAAAGTCGTCTGCTGCAGATGTGTTGTATATGGGAAAAGGTTAACCCTTTCCCTCATATAGATGCTTTCTGACGCCTCTGCAGCAGACGGCTTTTTGAAAACATAGTGACAAAAGAAGAAATTGCACAAAACGTTTCCCACTTTTTGTCATAGGTTATCTATTCAATTATGGAGATTTTCTATGTCTTGACAAAATACGTTCAAAGTCGTCTGCTGCAGAATTGTCGTATGAGGGAAAGGGTTAAGAGACTTATGAGCTCCACATGTTCTCATTATGATACCATACAGTCAGCAAATACATATTCTAGTCACACACAAAAATGTAAAGAATTGAAAAATATGAATTTCAGTCTTATATTATTTCCTTCAATCCTATAATTGTTTATCTATTATCCCTTTCCCACAATACAACAAATCTGCAGCAGACTTTGACAAAAATGTGACAAATCTCCATAAATAAAAGTTTAATTATTAAAAAGAGTTGAAAACATTGTGGCAATAAGAGAAATTGCTAATATTATGAGCAATTTCTACTTTTGCTAGTGTATTCAACAGTTGTCTACTGCACAGAGGCGTCGTCTCAATATATCGACGTTACATATTGCATTGTAGGATGCGAACAGTCGAAATATAAGATCTCATTCCGAGTCCAGAAACCTGGACAAGTCCTGCTCAGGCATCAACAGTAATCTGTATAAACATAGGAATTTGAACTAAATGTGACCTTTGAATCTCTAAGTCTCCTATGGTGATCTATCAATTTCTAAACATCCCGATAATTATGCAAATGGTATACATGTAATATAAAAAACAATGTATTTGCATGATAAAAATACTCCCTATCAAAAATTCTAAATCCTCTTAACCCTTTCTATATACAACACATCTTGCGGGAAGAGGACTTCGAAAATATCCCGGTTAAATATGGACAAAATCTCCATCAATGCAAGTTATTATTTAATAATGTTGAAAGCGTTGTGGCAAAAGGAGAAATTGCTCAATGTGATATATTCTATTGAAGATGTGTGAAAATGCATCTGTAAGTTGGAAAGGGTTTAAATTGCCAGCTTAAATTGTGCAAAATATTTACCCTCTGTCTTCGCTTACAATGCGATGGAACTAGATAACATAATGTATTTCAGAAAAGAACCGCGTCACATAAAAAAGGGTCTTTGTAATATCTTTTTTTCATATAATTAATTTACTCATGCTTGTTATAACTGGAAAGTAATTACATATGTATTGTGTATTGGCTCTTTATCTGTGTCACTCAAAAATTCAATATACCCATTACTGTACAATACATTGTACATAAATTAGAGAACATAATTGGTTAGACCACTGTGAGCGGCCCTATAAAGATAAGACATCTGATCAAAGATATAAGTTGCATATCAGGTTCTTTAATTCCAATTTCACCTTCAAATCACATTGTACTCAAAATTAAGACGATAATTTTCAACACCAAAACATAACTTTCTTTTGTGTATTAATTTTAGAGATATTATAAGAAAAAGACTTGTTCTCCCTGTATATTAAGCCTAAATATTCTTTCATGGCAGTATACTCTTTAACCCTTTCCCTCATACGACAAATCTGCAGCAGACGACTTTGAACGTTTTTTGTCAAAACATTGAAAATCTCCATAATTGAATTGAATTGATAACCTATCAGAAAGCGTCTATATGAGGAAAAGGGTTAAGGAACCTTTTATTCCCTGAAGCAGCCCAAAAAAACATGATCAAGCGCTAGATACTCGAGATCTGATGCATATTTATGTATGCCAAATGAGCCGAAACAACAAGCTCCTATTGTTTTCTCCTAACGGACATACAGAGATTGATACATCATTACCTCATAAATCTATCATCTTTCACCCCCATCCCACTGAGGGTTAAATAAGGATGAGTTCACTTTTTTTAAGCAAAATATCTATCTTATTACAAAACCAAACCCTTAAGTATTGATCAAAAGGATTTACAGTCCAATTTCCCACATGCAGCAAATCTGCAGCAGATGACTTTGAAAAAAAAATGGCAAAAATGTGAAATAACTTAATATATAATAGTACTATTATAATTGAATAAAATTTAAAACACTGTAACCAATGGAGAAATTGCTTGTTTTAAGCAATTTCTCATTTTGTCAGTGTTTTCAAAAGTCGTCTGCTGCAGAGGTGTCATATAATAAAACAGTCTATATGTGGGAAAAGGTTAACCCTTTCCCTCATATAGATGCTTTCTGACGCCTTTGCAGCAGATGGCTTTTTGAAAACATAGTGACAAAAGAAGAAATTGCACAAAACGTGCAATTTCTCCTTTTGCCACCATGTTTTCCACTTTAAGTCATAGGTTATCCATTCAATTATAGAGATTTTCTATTTGTTGACAAAATATGTTCAAAGTCGTCTGCTGCAGAATTGTCGTCTGAGGGAAAGGGTTAAGTCCATTCCCACATGCATGCAGGCCATTCTAATGCATCTGAAGGAGACAACCTTTGAAATCATTGTGACATAATGATCAATTTCCACTTTTGCCACAATGCTTTCAACTCTATACTATTATTATACTTTATTAATACATATTTTCCGTATTTTTTTTGTCTCTGTATTTTCTAAGTCATCTGCTGCAGATGTGACGTATTTGGGAAAGGTTTAAGGGTCAATTAAGGATTTTAGAAGACTTTTAAATACCCAACTTATCGAGAGCTCTGATATCTGCTTGTATTTTAACTGCAGCATGATTGTAAATATTGTTGAAAAAGAGGCAAGTGATTCGCAAGTGCATAAGATGACTACTCTTGTTGCTGTCTTTGACATTTTACTTGATGTATTCCGAGAGTTGCCAGCATTTTTTTTACCTAAAGGAAACATTGCAACACCAAGATTTATTTGTTATCAAATGCCGTTTGCAACAGATTTTCAGATATATTTAGACTTCCAATGTCATCTACATATATTTCTGGCTTTCTTGCAAGGATACCCTACGCAACATTCTTCAAAGGCATCTTCAGCTACCTTCCTACAATAGTCTTTTAAACTTTTAAATTTCCACATACAATAAATTTGCAGAAGACACTTTCAAAACAATAAGTCGACAAGAAACGCAGCAATACCATGTTTTTAATGATTAAGAGCGGACTTAAGGCTGCCCGGCTGTGTTTTGAGAATTATAATTAAGCTTCTTTTTTTAATGTTGTGTGTGTGTGTGTGTGTGAACAAGAACGTGCCATATTGATTAGATGATATACACAGAAGACAGGAAGCTTGCATAAGAATGTCAATGAACTGTAAAGATAAAGAATTGAGTTTCAACAGTTTTTCTATTTTTAGTAACAGCGACCTTGACCCTAGGAGCCTCACACCTGATATCATGAAAGGTCTCTATAAACTCTATTTACAAACCAACTTAGGTTACAATAAGTCGGCGTAACTAAAAAATATTCAGCTTCAACTGTTTTACTACGTGTAGTTACCTTGACCTTGACCCTAGGAGCCCCAAACACAATCCCATGAAAGGTCTCCATTAATTCTTTCTGCATACCAATTTTGGTTACAATATGTCAACCATAACTAAAGATATTCAGTTTCAACCGTTTTTTCTGTTTATACTCAGTTTAATTTATAGTAACATCGACCTTCACCTTAACCCTAAGGGCCTAAGGCCCTAAGCGCAATCCCATGAAAGTTCTCCATAAACTTTTTCTACATACCAACTTTGGTTACACTATGCCAATCGTAACTTCAGATATTTAGTTTCAACAGTTTTTCTATTTTTAGTAACAGCAACCTTGACTTATTTTATTTACAGTGACCCTAGGGGCCCCAAACGCAATCCAATGAAAGTTCTCCATATACAGTTATATAAGATATACAGTTTCAAATATTTCTCTATCTTTAGAAACAGCGACCTTGACCTTGACACTAGGCGCTCAAATTGCAATCCCATGAAAGGTCTCCATAAACTCTTTCTTCAACTTTGGTTACAATATGTCAACAGAGCTAAAGATATTCAGTTGCATAGGTTGGTTTGATGCCACACACCCACCCTCGCCCGAACAACAACAATGTCATTCTAATAACCAGTTTTCAACTATGTTGAAAACTTTTTAAAAGTAAGGAAACTGGCTAGAAATGAAAGAATAAGTATTATATAAAGATGTGTACATTTTGGCAAAAGTAGAAATTGCTCTTAACCCTTTCCCTCCTACGGCAATTCTGCAGCAGACGACTTTGAACATATTTTGTCAAGAACTGGAAAATCTCAATGATTGAATGGATAACATAGGACTTAAAGTAGAAAACATTGTGGCAAAAGGAGAAATTGCACGTTTTGTGCAATTTCTTCTTTTGTCACTATGTTTTCAAAAAGCCGTCTGCTGCAGAGGGGTCAGAAAGTGTCTGTAAAGTCTGGTTACCACGCCGAATAAATATAATTTGTTTCAGTCTATAGTGCATGATGATGTTTCCATTGACGCGTTAATAATTCGCTGCAGGTAGCGATTTTATTCCGCATGTCGGCGTCGAAATGACGTTGCGAGGTGTCGTAGATAGGAAAAATGATGTCATTTCCTTGTCATTTCAACAACAGTAACTATCGACTGTCAACAAAATTGAAAGATGAAGTTTAATGAACAAGTTTATGAGAAGCTCATAGAGCTGGTCAGTCGTTATCCATGTCTGGATCCAAAATTGATGCCTGCGTTTGAGAAGTAGCAACTTTTGTTGAAGCACAAGCGCAAGCATCATATCCTCGACCTCAAGATCTTCCAAATGGGAAAAAAAAACTTGCAAATGTAGTGTTTGTTTTAACTTGGAAACGGTCATTTTATCTGAAAACTGCTTCAGGTTTCGGCTTCATGGAAACCAATTTAATAGTAGGCTTCATGGAAACCCGCCTTTAGTTGGAAAATGTTAAGACCACATTAGTGAAAAACAATTGATGCTAATCACAAAGACTATTGCCAATATCAGAAGGAATAAATGACTGAGTAGGCTTTGAAACGCTTTACCTCCGGATCAACAGTTTTTCTTGTATCTGACTAAGCTATCACAACATCAAGAAATTTCTGAAAGTTCTGAGCAATTTATCCTTTTTTTCCATAATTTCTTCAGTGTGCAGGCAAATTATGTTTAATCAAATTACTAAATTGCCAACATTTTTACAACAGCTATTTATATAACCAATGATTTATTACAATCACTCTGAGAATTTTCCTTCGTTCTATGCACACCTCCTTCTGCTATATCAAGTACAATGTATGACGAAGAGTTCTAATATGTTAATATAGGTTTATATATCTAGCTGCTTTTCCCCCCATGTTCTTGTTATATTTTATGTTAGTAATAAGAAGTTGGTTCCAAGTTGGAAGGGAATATGTTTGTATAGTTTGTATATTGGTGGTATTAATTAACACTATCCTACTTGCAGATGACTTATGTAAACAGTGTGGCAAAAGGTGAAATTGCTCATAATGAAGAAATTTTTCCTTATGTCACAATATTTTCTACTCTTCTCTGAAAATGTTCTTTCATTTAGTCAGATGTACCATAGTTTCGCCTATTTGCTTTCAAAGTCTTCTGCTGCAGGTTTGTTGTATGTTGGTTAACCCTTTCCCACCTGCAGACACATTTTGACGCAATAGAAGCAGACGACTTTTGAAAATATTGTGGCCAACGGTGAAATTACTCCTTTGGCCTTCAATGTTTTCAACTTTATTTAACAATTAAACTATCTTTTATGAAGATTTTTCCAGATTTTGTCACTATGTTTTCAAAGTCTTCTGCTGCAGGTTTGTTGTGTGTGGGAAAGGCTAAATTGTACCCTATCAAGTATGAGCTCATCTCAAAATTTGTTCTGCAACTTCAAAAACAGAATATGATTAATTTCTTTTCTTGCCACCGATTATTCAAAGGTCATCTATGTTGAGATCTATATCTGGTAAAGGGTTTATTTAGCTTGTTCGTCAAAAGATAATGTAATTTCCCATTGAAAAAAAGTTCTCTATTTGGGCCACACAGCTTCATGTGGTGATAATTGTTTTTGCACAAGACAGTGATGCTTCTCTGCACCGTGCACCTCTGTACTCTGAGTTTGATGCAAATAAAACATTATACTTGTAACAACTGAACTCATTCCCACATACAGATGCATTTAAACCTACATGCAGCATACAACTTTTGAAAACGTTATCACAGTAGCAATTTCTTCTTTTGCCACAATGATTGCCACAACTGAACTCTATTCAATAACTACACATTCATTTATAGAAAATTTCATTTTTTTAGTCAGATGTTTTCATATTCGCCTGCTGCAGATTTGCTGCATGTGGGAAGGATGAAAGCAAAAATGTTATAATATATATGCACCTCATGTCTTTGTAGGATTACGAAAATGTAATTTCCTAGCTGTGTCCTACCATTGTGAACAACCGACACCGCGATTCAGTGTATAATCTTACTTAGAACAGTCCAGATAGAAGGATTCTTGAAACATTTTTAACTCGTATAAATTTCCAGAATAAAATTCAAAATGGGATTACCCCTGTACCAACAAGATAATGTGTGTCTTACAAAACAATTGCTTTTACTTATTTTGTACAAATCAAGGCAGAGAGCCACACTAGGAAATGTTCTGAGGAAAAAAAATAAAATGGATCAATTGTTCTTTTTTTTTTATTTTTACTTTATGTATGAAGGACAAAACAGTCCTATACTTCTTCATTAGCTATGGCTTCTTGCAAACATTTATACAACCTGAAGGTGAATTAAGAAAAAATACATTGAGAAGTAACAGTCAATCACTAAATACCTAATGATTAGCATTGACCTTGAGATGAGCACCTGTCATAAATTGCTTGAAATTCTATTCTTTTAGAGAAGTATTAAAAACAGTCTAGAAATAAAAGCCTATCAATTTTATCTTTTTTTTTTTTACCATCAATCTATAATTG
Source organism: Serripes groenlandicus (assembly GCA_031761405.1). NCBI lineage: Eukaryota > Metazoa > Mollusca > Bivalvia > Cardiida > Cardiidae > Serripes > Serripes groenlandicus. The sequence continues at coordinate 55,651,956 of JASEVX010000001.1, forward strand.
TGATCTTGACATTTGAGCTACAAATTTGGGTTTCTCATTCAATTCATGGACTATCCCATTATTTTCCCAATTTAAACGCAGATTTCAAAATGTGACCTTAACAAGTTTGAGCTAAATTCACTGCAGTCTTACATTTCTTATTTTAAAAGTAGTCAATTGCACAAAGTGATTTGATAAAACATTCGCCATTGACATAGAATAACAGTTTGAAAAAGGCCATTTAAGACCCATTTCTTTTATATTTGACCTTGACATTCAAGCCAAGAAACCTGGCTCTTTCACAAACCACTTCATTTAATTTTGGTGAATATTCTGTAATAAGTTAATACAGCTTTGGAGGAGTTATGAACATTAAATGACCAAGGACTGTGACATGCACTTATAAACACACTCATTCACAGTGTCATTGCTACATGCCCCAAGGGCTATAATTAAACTTATAACTAAAGGAAAATGAACACAATTAATAAATTAACTCTTATCAATAGCATTCACAAGCAAAATTACATGACATTGTAATGCCAGTAGAAAATAATATTATGAGTTTATTAATTTGGACATAAGCAGTAATCTTAGCAACATAATATGCTTCAGGAATTAGGCCATTGTAACAGATCAAGTATCTTTACTCTTTTCCATTTATTGACAAATGATTAACCCTTATAAATCCACTTTTAGACACATTTTGAAGAATTTGCAGATGGTGACTTTTAAAAATATTGTGGCAATAGGAGAAATTTATCACGATGAACAATGTTTTCAACCCCATCCAATTATACTTAGGTTTATAGAGAAATTCTGTATATTTGCCAATACATTGTCAGTAATATCTGCTGCAGATGTGTTGTATGTGGGAAAGGGTTAGACGATTGCGTGCCCAGCCTATGCAGGAAAACAAGTGTGCAGTAATCATAAGGGAGGGTTAAAACATTATCCAATATTGGAGAATGGGCTCCTACTTTTGCAAAAACAATCCCATGCATACTCATGAAAGGAAAGTGTAAATATCATAAAGTACCAAACAGTTCAGCAATCATTATCTTAAGTCTACAAACGCGAATGGCTAAAGACTGTTATTAACTTTAACAGTTTCTTTTAATCTGAGGGTTTTGTATTTTAACAGTTCATTCGTTCAAATTTAAATACTATTATCTGACTAAGTTGCGCTAAGATTTTTAGACGCTCAAGTCAGTGATTGTCAAAGTTGACTGTGAGGAGTGTTTCAGGCTGAATCAGTGGGTCCCTCATATGCTAACTTACTGTTTCCCACATACAACAATCTGCAGCAGACAATTTAGAAACTGTCTCTGAAGAAATATGGATACTCCCTATAAATGAAAGTGTAACTATTAACCCATTCCCACATATAGACGCTTTCTGACACCTCTGAAGCAGACGGCTTTTTGAAAACATAGTGACAAAAAGAAGAAATTGCCCAAAACGAGCAATTTCTCCTTTTGCCACAATGTTTTCAACATTTAGTCATAGGTAATCCATTCAATCAGAGAGATTTTCTATTTTTTGACAAAATATGTTCAAAGTCGTTTGCTGCAGAATTGTCTTATGAGGGAAGGGGTTAAAAAGAGTTGACAATATTGTGGCAAAAGGTGAAACTGCTCAATATGCCAATGATGTCTGCTGCAAACGCAGCAAAATGCATCTGCATGTCGGAAAGAGTTGATCGAGGCACTCTTGAAGCATTCATTTTTTCATGAATCAATCAATAAGTCCTAGAAGTGTTATTTTGATGTAAATGGTTGGATCCTGAATTATACTGCGATGACTTTCTCTACAGCAGTGGAGTTTTAAAAACATTGTGGGAAAAGTTTATTCCACAAATACAGCATGAGTACTGGATTATTTTTAAGTCATCGAGCATGATTAATATCAGCAGAAAGCTTCATAAGTATAAAATAAATTAAACTGAACTAACCCTTTCCCACATACAACAAATATGTAGCAGACGACAAAAAAACATCATTTACTCATAAATATAGAAAATGAAAGAACAATTATTGAATATTAAAGTTGACAACATTGTAAGAAAAGGGGAATTATTAACAATTTCTTCTTTTGCCACAATAATTTCAAAAGTCATCTGTCGCGGAGGCATTAGAAAGCGTCTGTATACATGTAGAAAAGGGTTTATCATATTTTTCAATTAACCCTTTCCCTCATACGGCAATTCAGCAGCAGACGGCTTTGAACGTATTTTGTCAAAAAATAGAAAATCTCAATAATTGAATGGATAACCTATGACAGAAGGTGGAAAACATTGTGGCAAAAGGAGAAATTGCACGTTTTGTGCAATTTCTTCTTTTGTCACTATGTTTTCAAAAAGCTGTCTGCTGCAGAGGCGTCAGAAAGCGTCTATATGAGGGAAAGGGTTAAGAAAAACCTACACAAAAGTTATAAGTACAAGTGTGTCATACTGTTTAGAGTAAGAAGTTGTTACTCAATTCTAGTTCAGGTTACAAGCGCTGTGTCAAAACGAATTATTTTGAGCCCAATTAACCCTTTCCCACATACAGCATATTTGCAGCAGACGAAATTGAAAACAATCTAGGCAAAAATATGCAAACTCTAGCTAATTAAAGATGTATTATTGAAATAAGAAATACATTTAAAACATTCTTGGAAACGGAGAAATTGCTTGTTTTGATCAATTTATTTGTTTGTCATAAATGTTTTTTAAAAAAAAAGTATTTTGCTGCAGAGGCTTTCAGATTAAGCATCCCTATGTGAGAAAGAGTAACTCTTTCCCTCATATAGACGCTTTCTGACCCCTCTGCAGCAGACGGCTTTTTAAAAACATACTGACAAGAGTAGAAATTGCTCAAAACGAGCAATTTCTCCTTTTGCCACAATGTTTTCCACTTTTAGTCATAGGTTATCCATTCAATTATGGAGATTTTCAATGTTTTGACAAAAAACGTTCAAAGTCGTTCAATTATATAGATTTTCCATTGTTTGACAAAATATGTTCAAAGTCTTCTTTTATAGAATTGTCGTAGGAGGGAAAGGGTTAACTGCTGTTGAGTACAATTAACTGCTGTTGCTGTTCCTTTTCAAAGTCTGTGACTGTCATAATAAATGAGCCCTTAATTCCATGGGGAAAGGTACAAGTTGGCTTTCGTCAACAGTTTAGATCCAGATCAGAGCATTGATCTGTGAGTCTGATAAAGATCTACAATATAAGCATATGACTTGCACACTATTGTTAGATGCTTCTTGTAGATTCTGATAAGATTGAGTAATTGGACGAGGTTATCTGAACCTACACTGTTTAGAAATGCCAACTTGTGTCTCTAACTTGCTCTAAATTGTTATAAGACACAATTAATGTTTTCAAGGGTCAATGAGTTATTAAGCAACATTGTGTGGAAGTGTGGAAGCCAGAGGTAGAGCGTCGGCCTCTTGTACCAAAGGTCCCTGGTTCAAGTCCCGTGATGAGCGGGTTCTGCCTTTGGGATTTTTCCACACAAACGACGCGAGTACTGGTTATGTCTCCAGGAAGCAGACACCGAGCGTGATTAATATAAGCTTAAAGCTTGTTTCGCAATCAATGTAAAATAAATAAGTTTATAATTAAGCAAAATTGCATATGGGTAAAGTTTAACACTTTCGCTCATACAACAATTCTGCAGCAGACGACTTTGAACATATTTTGTAAAAAGATGGAAAATCTCTATAATTGAATGGATGTTTCACATTACAAATGGTCAGACATGGGGGCATAAGAAATCTTGCTCAGACTGCAACATCCTCATATTCAGATTGACTTTCAGGTAAGTTGTTGCTACAAACATTTTGGGGAGAAATGGATATAGGTCTAGAACTGTTCTTTGTTCCAGAAAAACTCTTGTATTACTTATTTAACCCTTTCCCACATACACATACACATTCCCGCTTTCTGACGCCTCTGCAGCAGACATCTTTTAAAAATGGGCAATTTCTCCATTTACCAAAATGTTTTCAACTTTTTAAGTTATTGTACCTTCATTTATAAATATTTTCCGGGTGTTTGCGCACATGTTTTTAAAGTAGTCTGCTTCAGGTTTGCTGTGTGTGGGAAAGGGTTAAACCCTACTTTGTGGGTACTCGAAAAGAATCTTTTCGCTGAGACAGTTCGTTTGAGTACCCGAAACAAAGGTTTTGGAGGTCAAAATTTAATAGCAATTTTAGAACATGATACATTTGATCGTAACAGCTCTGCATAGAAGAGCTATGGTGACAGTATTTCATCATCAAATACATTGGGGGGTTCTCAAAAACAGAGAAGCTACAGAAACGCTCACTCGGAGTACTAACTATTTGTTTTCAAATGTGGTCTATCTAGAGTTGAATGATTGTGCAATAAAGGTTAACCCTTTCCCACATACAGATGCTTGCAGACGACTTTTAAAAATATTACAGCAAAATGAGAAATTGCTTAGAATGAGTAATTTGCCATTTAGCCACAATATCTTCAACTTTATTCAATGAATCTTCTTTCATTTTTAGACCTTCCATATTTCAAACAATAGTTTTGAATGTCGACTGCTGCAATTTTGTTATATGCGTGAAAGGGGCAAGAGTCAGTACTTATGCATGTCACAAACATTCCCATTGTTTCTCAAGTGGTGTCAACTGTTTTACTTTGAGGCATACCTCAGCGTTTATATATTTCAAAATTGTAAGTAAAGAAAGCTTTCCAAACGGTTAACCTACAAAATATGACCTCAACATCAGACCCAACAGAGGTTAACCCTTTCCCTCATACGACAATTCTGCAGCAGACGACTTCGAACATATTTTGTCAAAACATGAAAAATCTCTATAATTGAATGTATAACCTATGACTAAAACTGGAAAACATTGTGGCAAAAGGAGCAATTGCTTGTTTTGAGCAATTTCTTCTTTAGTCACTATGTTTTCAAAAAGCTGTCTACTGCAGAGGCGTCAGAAAGCGTCTATATGAGGAAAAGGGTTAACAGGAGTTTTTACAGAATCTTCTTTATCTGAATAAGAGCAAATTCATCAACTCAACAGGGCAGCCATTGTTATTTCATGTCAGCATATGAATGAGACTACAGGCTATACACTTCTATTACTGTTTGCAAACAATGGAGATTCTGCCTATGGATGGATATTTTTCCCCCCTCAAAATCCTTACAATTTGTTTCTCCTTGCTACAATGGAAACAATTTAAGTTTTGTCAATGGAAAGCAATTTTGTTATCAGTTTTTATAGAAGACATCCTACAGAACTTTCCTATTGAACATTTGATTATAATTTGGGCAGTGGTTTCATAAAAAAGAATTTTGCAGAAATTTTAACAGGCAAGGATCACATTCATTCATAGCACGCTAATCGTGTTCAGAAGTTAAATCCCTTTACCAGACAAATACTGCATTAGAATTTAGATGGCACTGCAGCAGTCAACCTTTTAACCCTTTCCCACATACCACAAATCTGCAGCAGACGACTTGGAGAACATCTTAGTTAACCCTTTCCCTCGTACGGCAATTTTGCAGCAGACGACTTTGAACATATTTTGTCAAAAAGTAGAAAATCTCTATAATTGAATGGATAACACATGACTAAAAGTGGAAAGCATTGTGGCAAAAGGAGAAATTGCACGTTTTGTGCAATTTCTTCTTTTGTCACTATGTTTTCAAATAGCCACCTGCTGCAGAGGCGTCAGAAAGCGTCTATATGAGGGAAAGGGTTAAAAGTGTCAACAATCTCTCTGAATATAAGTGTTATTACTGAGTCGAGTTGAAAACATTGTGGCAAAAGGAGAAATTGTTGCCTGCTTCAAATGTATTAAAACGTGTCTGAAAGTGAAACATTGTAAGAAAAGTTTAAATAACTTAATCTGAGCAGTTTATCATTTTCACTTTTGCTCAACTCATTACTGTGAATAACTGCAGTTTTGCCACTAGAAATAATGTTAACTGTAGACAAACTTAGAAATATCATTTCCAACATGAAATATGGTAACAAGAAATCTTTGGGTGGCCTGAACTGCTATACTGCTAAGATTCTGTCTTATTTGATGTAGAAGCCATGGACGAGTGCTTAAGCATTGGGGAGTTGAAACCCGGCGTTCCACGTTCAATCCCTGCTCACAGCAGTCATTAAAGTGACATGCCCTTGGGCAAGGCACATTTTCTAGCCTCATACTGGCTATGAGTATAAGTATATGTCTCTGAGATATAACTGACACTAGATTTGGTCTGATCACTCAGGTTGACGAGAAATAGGGAAGACAAAAGTAGAAGACCCTACAAACTGTCAAAGCTTGACTCCAATATTGCTGGGCTTATAAACTTTGTATCTGGGGTATAAAAAGGATCGGCATCACCATTTCAATCTAAACCTAAAAATCTATAAAAAAGACTTGATAGAAAATGGAATCAAATTGATATCTCTTACCTGCTCATAAATTGGTATATACTTGTAGGGGTTAACTGCAACCAGAATTGATCCTGTAAATGTCTGATCAAGAGTTAAGAAAGATCATTTTGATAACATCATATTTTGCAAAATCTTATACAAAGCCAATTGATTTATTTTGCCGTAACTTTATGACTTCTTATGTCACGTGCATCCATCTGTATATCTATTTAAGTATCTATCGTTTACCCAAATTCAGGCAACTTCGACACATCTGCAGCAGACTACTGTTGAAAACATTGTAACAAAAGGAGAAATTGCTCATTATAGTGACCAAATTCTCCATTTATCACAATGTTTTCAACTCTATTCAATAATTTATAAAGATGTTTCCTTTCTTTTATCTAGATGATTTCAAAGATATTTGATGTAGATTTGTTATATGTGTGAACAGGTAAACCGCAAAGGGCTGACGTATGCTGTAGATTTTTTATCATGCTAAAATGTTTAATTAATCCTTTCCCACATACAACAAATATGCAGCAGACGACTTCGAAAACAGTCTTGCAAATTAAACCGTTTCCCTCATATAGACGCTTTCTGATGCCTCTGCAGCAGACAGCTTTTTAAAAACATAGTGACAAAAGAAGAAATTGCACAAAAAAAGCAATTTCACCTTTTGCCACAATGTTTTCCACTTTTTGTCATAGGTTATCCATTCAATTATGGAGATTTTCTATGATTTGACAAAATACGTTCAAAGTCGTCTGCTGCAGAATTGTCATATGAGGAAAAGGGTTAAAATGTGTGTGTGTGTTTCTGAGTATAAGTTGCAGTGTGATGACTACATGTAATGTACCTTCATTTAAGATGCTGCCTGAGATATAAATGTTAATGATTGAGCATCTGTCTCAACAGACATAAAATCTCCTGCATCATTCTGCTGTCCTGTTTCTTACATGCCACATAAATGGAAAATATAATATGCAACCAAGTATGAATACACACGAAGAATTCGACCCTTTCCCACTGGCTGATGCATTTTGAAGCCTTTCCAAAATGACTGCTTTTGAAAACATTTCGGTAAAAGGGGAAATTGCAACAATGTTTTCACCTCATCTCAATAATAATATTTTCACATGTTGAGAATTTCCATATTTTTGCCTAAAGGCTTTCTAAAAGATATGCTGTTGTTCTTTGTTGGAAAGGGGTAATATAATTAATTGCTGTATAGCAGGCAAGATATGTCACATGTTTGTACAAAACAGTCCAGTGTCTGGCTACTATTAACCCTTTCCCACATACAGACTCATTTTCTCACATTTGCAGCAGACTACATTGAAAACAGCTTGGGAAAAGCAGAAATAGAGATTTTACACATTTTTTTCAAAGTCTGCTGCAGACTCAATTTCTTTCTATGTGGGAAAGGGTTTCTAAAAGAAGTATCATAAGCATTAAAACAGGCTGCTGCCTCTTTGTATTTGCGAATGTTGTTTTGGATTTATCGCAAAAGTATTGAGAGCCATAATAACTCTGGGTACATGATGATGATGATACAACTGACTGGTTGGGAAAAGTGTACCATTTGTGCACAGCTGCAATTATAGTATTCCTTTCAAACATACTGGCAAAAGTCAACAAATAATAAGAAATTTCTCATTTTGTCACAATGTTTGCAAGTCTTTTCAATGATTAAACAGCCATCTTTTGATTTTTTAATATATTTGCCCAGATGTTCTCAAGTCCTCCGCTGCAGATTTGATGTTTGTGAGAACGGGAATGAAACTGATCGACAGTTCAACAAAGTTTCACCACTATAGGTGAAGTATTGTAGTACATGTGCATAATGTGTTTGTATAATCAAGAGTCATAACTCTGATAATTTCACCCTTTTCCCACATACAACAAATCAGCAGCAGACAAATTTAAAGACATCTATGCAAACATATGGAAAACCTACAAAATTGAAATTGTATTAACTAAAACAAGAGCACCGCGTACGGCACAGACGCTCGACTGATAGGGAGAAAAAAAATGAGCTAAACAAAAAACCTTAACCGGACGACAACGCCGCCGCCGCCGCCGGCGACGACGCCAGGGTCATGACAATAGCTCTCGTTTTTTCAAAAGTCGAGCTAAAAAAGAAATGATTGATTGATTGGGGTTTAACGCCGTTTTTAACAATTTCTCAGTCATATCACGGCGGCCAGTTCACCTACTCATGTGTTTCCTGGTTTTCTTACACTAGTACTCCACACAACAATCTTCCCAAGCAACTGGCTGCTTTTCCACATAGACTTAGCCCATTGGTGGAAGACGAATGACGCATGTCGCAATGACTTTTGTCAAACGTCGAAAGAAAGTTGGCCGAGCCGGGATAAAAAAGAGATGAAAACACTGTGGCAAAAGGAGAAATTGCTCATCTTGAGCAATTTCTTCTTTAGCCACAATGTTTTTTCAAAAGTCGTCTGCTGCACAGGCCTTAGAAAGTATCTACATGTGGGAAAGGATTAAATATATGCCATCATACCTAAAGCACACAAATTCATATTGTAAAAACCTTCTCAGAGAGATTCATAGCTCAAGGTACAATGTATTGCTTTCAATGGTAATTTCAGTCATAGCACAGCTATTAATTGGTTAATTAATTAACAGTTATACTATCCTGTTACCAGGAGGTTAATGTTTTATTGGTGTTTTGCCGTTTTCAACGTAACTTCAGTTTAATCACAAAAGTTCACTAACTCATGATCTCTGGGTAAACAAACCAGTAATAGGCTAGGAAATAATTGTGCCTTGCTCAAGGGCACGCTGCCATACAGACTGCTGCTACTAGGGATTGAACCCAGGAGGGAAACCACTCCTACCAATGAAACTATTTTTGACCTATTCTGGATTAAAGCTACGTCTCCTGCTCACATGGACACTCTAACCACATCATGGTACATGCCCACATTTAATAATTGGTTGGTGAAATTCTTTTGGACTGAGGTACCGGTAGATCACAAAATAAGCTGTGGTATTTCTACAAGCAAGTAAAGAAATTGAGATTCATAATTATTATATGAAATTTATACAAAAAACAACCTTGGACAGATGGTACAATGGAGTGGCAAGATCAAGTTAACCCTTTCCTGCATACAACAAATCTGATGCAGACAACTTTGAAAACATATTGGTCAATGTATGGAAAACATTTACAAATAAAAGTGTTATTATTGAACTGAGTTGAAAACATTGTGGCAAAAGAAGAAATTGCTCAATATGAGCAATTTCTCCTATAGATTGCAACAATGTTTTCAAAAGTTGTCTGTTGCAGAGGCTTCAAAAAACGTCTGTATGTGGGAATCTAGCTCCCCCATCCTCACACTAATAAGCAGATACCCTGTAATATTACTCAAACAAAAGGATACATAGATCTTATCCTGCCTGTATCTTGTCTTTAAGTTTTCATTGATTCCATTCTCATCAATGTTACTAATCACTGTCATGTCACGAACCCCATCCTCAGGCCTACAACCTGCAAATAGAAAAAGAAGCTGACAGAGAGAACCTGATAAGGAGTTAAAAAAAAAGGATTATGTGGCAATATTGAAACAACAGGTCCTTGATGGCCCTTGAACGCTCACCCGAGATTTATAACTTACCTAGCTCAGTGACCAATTGTGTAAAACTTTACAGCTTTTTGAAAATGATATCAACCCTTTCCCACATAAATGTACAGACACATTCTGACCCGTCTGCAGCAGACGACTTTAACCCTTTCCCTCATATAGACGCTTTCTGATGCCTCTGCAGCAGACAGCTTTTTGAAAGCATAGTGACAAAAGAAGAAATTGCACAAAACGTGCAATTTCTCCTTTTGCCACAATGTTTTCAACTTTTTGTCATAGGTAATCCAATTATGGAGATTTTCTATGTTTTTACAAAATACGTTCAATTTCGTCTGCTGCAGAATTGTTGTATGAGGGAAAGGGTTAAGAAAACTGTGTGACATAAGGAGACCCCTCTGCAGCAGACTATGTGGCTACAAGCAGAAATTGCTCATTTATTATGAGCAATTTCTGTTGCTACAATATTTTCAACTCTATTCAATTAGTTTTTACTTCATTTATAGAGTGACTGACCATAGTTTGTACTAAAATTTAAATGTTTTCAATGTCCCCTGGGAATTTGAGTCATGGCAGATTTGGTGTATGTGAAGAGGGTTATGAAAAAACTCCACATCAACAACAAAAATGAAATTGATTTCAAAACTTAAAAAGTCAATTTTGATATATCATTGCAACTCCTTTTTAGTTTAGTGTTGCTTGATGGCAAATAGAAAAGATCCTGATCAGAATGACTGAAGTACAGGATGATCTGGATCATTCCTGGTTACAAACTGAGAAAGCTCACCAGGTTTGGTTTTGTATGACATGGCACATTTAGTAGCGCAGTTTGTTTGCCAGTAACTAGTATGTTGCAAGTTTTTTAGGTTTTAAAAGAGCAATTTCCCCTTTTCCACAATGTTTTCAACTCTATTCAATAATTATACTTTCATTTATATAGACATTTGCCATATTTTTGCAGATGTTTTCAAATTTGTCTCCTGAAAAAAAATGTATACATGTGGGAAAGTGTTTATTATCCAAAAGATATATTGTACTGCAATGTGACGAAGGCTCTGAACTATTAACCCTTTCCCATATATACAACAGATCTGCAGCAGACGACTTTGTAAACATGTTGGCAAAAAGTGAAAAGTGTCCATAAATATGGGTTTCATTATAGAATAGAGTTGAATACATTGTGGCAAAAAGAAAAATTGCTCATGATGAGCAATTTCTCCTTTTGCCACAATGATTTCAAAAGTCGTCTGCTGCAGAGGTTTCTGTATATGGGAAAGGGTTAAAGCCTTCTGCATGATTTAACTTCGTGAAAATAAATAGATTTCCAAACCATACAACTCCCTTTATGATAGTACAGTAAGTGTATCATGTACGTTAAGTCACATAAAGTGTCAACATATCTAGCCATATAATTATAATCCTTTCTAACTGTTCAATTTGGATAATTTGCTGAAAAGGATATCTTGAAAATAATACATGTAGTGGCAAATGGAGGAATTACTTTTCTTTCAATGCTATTCAATAATAAAACATGGACTTGTATTCACAGAATTTTTCCTCATTTTTGTCATAGATCATGTTTTCAAAGTAGTCTGCTACAGATTTGTTGTATATGGCTTATGCTTGGGTAAGGGTTAACTTGACTATCTTGTCCTTTTAAAAAATTATACTAGCAACTCAGATACAGTTTAGGATTTATTTTAAATACTTTCTTACGGTTACCCTTACCAACCTACAGACGCTATCTGACGCCTCTGCAGCAAACAACTTTTGAAAACATTGTGACAAAAAGGTTTGCTCATTATGAGCAATTTCTCCTTTTACCACAATGTTTTCAACTTTATTCAATAATCGTTCTTTCATTTATAAATCATATCAAAATTACAATCTTGACCTGAGCCAGTTTGAACAGTTTATCTAATCTGGGGTTTGCAGAGAATGTCTGCTTTGAAACCATCTATGGAGGAGAATATACCATCTGGAGAATTAAAATAGAAGTATCTATTTGAAAGAGATAAATTTGAAAATATGTGGGAAAAGGAGAAATTGATTATCTTTCCATTAATACATGGTTTTTGAAAGACCTTCGTTGCAAAGGCTCCATTTAGGGAACAGTTTCACAATACAACAATACTGAAGAAGAAGAATTTGAAAATATCCAGGCATTTATTTAGAAATATATCTTAAAATGAAGGTATTCATAATTATTAATTAAATACATTTGAAAACTTTTGGCAAAAGAAGAAATTTCTCATGATGGGTAATTTCTCCTTTTCCCAAAATGTTTTCAAAAGATGTCTGCTACAGAATGAGATTCACCAAATTGTGCAGCAGACAACTTTAACCCTTTCCCTCATATAGACGCTTTCTGATGCCTCTGCAGCAGACGACTTTTACCAAAAATTGTGGAAAGAACAGAAATTGCTCAATACAATTTCTCCTTTTGCCACAATGTTTTCCAATCATTTCAATCAATAAACTTTCATTAAGAGAGATTTTCCGTAATATTTCCTAGTTTATTTCAAATTCGTCTGCTGCAGTTTTGCTGTATGAGAGAAAAGGGTAAGGGACAATCCCAAACAATATTGTTTTTTTATGTTTTTCCCCACTAAAAGGGTGTTACTCAAAGCTTTTTACCCTTTTTCTGATAAGCCATTTTTATAGTTGTGCCCTTTTTGAAAGCTTATAAGAAAAATAGTAATATTTTGAAATATAATTTTGGTTTAGAATTGAAAAAAATTGAAAGAAATTAAATATTACTCATTTAGATCAATATTCATCCTATTCCAACATATTTTCAAAAAGCTGTGGTCTGTTTACAAAACGTGTACATATAGATAAAGGGAAGGGTTAACTTGACATAACAATTAAGTTAGCCTACTGAAACAACTTTGTTTAATTAACCCTTTTCCTCATATAGACGCTTTCTGACGACTCTGCAGCCAACGTCTTTTTGAAAACATAGTGACAAAAGAAGTAATTGCTCAAAACAAGCACTTTTAGTCATACGTTATCCATTCAATTATGAAGATTTTCTATTTTTTGACAAATTACGTTCAAAGTAGTCTGCTGCAAAATTGTCGTATGAGGAAAAGGGTTAACTTGACATAACAATAAGCCTACTGAAACAGCTGAAACAACTTTGTTTTAGAACAATAGTCTCTAATCATGGTAGTGGGTTATATTTCAGCTTCATCCAGACCCGCCTCAACCCCGAGACCTATCCCATGTAAACAACCTCCATCAAAATAACTGATTAATCAGTGCAACAGAAATTTAATGTATTGATCTATAACAAGTAACAGTCATAACCCTTTACTACATAAACTTCTTGGCGCAAATCGTCTTAAGTTTTCAGCAAAATGGGTATCTTGCTCCTGTCTAACTTCAACGGAAACCATTCATTCCAAATGGCTTTCGTTCCCATAATGTTTATCAAAAAGTCATCTGTTGCAGATTTTAAGAGAAAAATAGAAAACGTTTAAATGACTGGAACAGTCGATTGGATAATCTTATTATAGTATGTGTGTGTGTGTTGATATCAAATATAATAACTATAAATAAGGGCAATGCATAGTAAATATGATCATTAAATATGACCTAAAGATAATAGGTATGTCGTTAAAATATGTCAATCGATGTTTATTATAACAAGATATGTATGTTTTGTGACATAGCCAACAAGTAATCGGCTGTCAAACAAAAGCCACGCGAGTGATTCCCGTTATTTCAGATACACACAAACTGGACAAAGAGTTCAACGAACCGTGAACTCGTCGAAAATGGGATTAAAGTAGCCGGTATCGTACCTTGAGGTGATAGTTCAGGTCTTCTGAGTACTGACATTTTCAAAAATGTATATCAGGGCTTACGTCCGTTAATAAACACAGTAATTCCATTCATATTCGCATAGTTCCGTACTCATTTAGTGCACTCAACTAACTAACTTATATGCATGACTCACAATTGGTGTGGTTTCCGCATTAGCTCCGCCCCTCATTTGCATATTTCACCTAGAGAAAAGTGTTATTCTCATTATGTGTTCTAGTACTGTTTCGTGATGCGATTTCAGTAATTGTTCCAAACATGGAAATATTCAGAAATGTTTTCTCTTGGAAAACATACATAAAATATTATTTAGGAAGTAAAGACTTTTGGAGGAAAAGAAAATGCTTGTAACAAACAAATAATTTCAATCTTCTTAGCTTTATGATGTTTCAAATAGGCTCTCAGAATGATTGGTAAAACCAGGATCTTTGGCTGTAGCTTTAGTCCATCTATTGGAAAACAAATCTAATCGAAAGCATATATGATATATTATATCAGGGACCGTGTATAACATGTATATATTGTCCCTGATTATATTTACTTAATTTTCGAGTAAATATTATCGATTTTTTCGTGAACGACATTTTAAGGAAAAATGAAAGGAGTATATGAGCTACGAATCAGGAAAACAAATCTCAGGGAATTTCCGACCACTGTGCATCCAGATTAACCTGTAGGCCGGCCTACATCCGCGCAGTTTCTCCAGACTCTCCATTCATTTAACGTCATTTGGTTATAGATGCTTCAAAGACATAACTGTCAAACAGTTGACATAACGCCCAAAGTGCATCTATGTGCAGACATATAATCATATAATTGATTTTTGCTGGGGCGCATCCCGTGGCGCATCCCATTCGCCCGCAATCGACCAATTGAGCAATTCTTGTGTAAGGGGTCCATAAAGGAACATTTATGCAACAAAGTTTTCGAATCCAGGAACGGTGTATATATTTTCCTTGTTGAATCGGACCAGACGTATTGGCCGGGCAATAATTATAGTTTACAATTGACACCATGTTCGTACTGTGCGAAAAAGGTCCGCATGTGGCGCCCTTGCTGGTGATGGGATCTGAACAATTTGATCAACTGTGTAGGGGGCCCCATACATGAGTATGTATGCCTTATGTTGTTCCAATCCGACCAAAGATTTTAGAAAAGAAGCCTTTTAAAAAGAAATATTACGATTGATCCTAATTCGAACGAGCAAGCCGTTTTTGACAAGATTTATTTAAAAGCTGTTTCTTTCGACACTTTATACGAAACGAGCTAAACAAAAAAAGGCCCCGTCCGCTGTCGGCATTGCTTGTGGCGGGTTCTGAATAATCTTTAAGGTAAACTGAAAAGAGCCAATAAAGGCACATATGTGCCTAATTTTTTTTTTCAATCGGTCCTGTCGTTTTGGAAAAGGAGTTTTTTACGCGGTTCATCTTCTGAGATCCGTTTTCTGAATATGGCTCCTATTCCATTACTGTAACTGATTACTGTTTGGTTGATTTAAATCCTTTACTATTTACATGATATACTGTACAAACTTACAGAGCAAATAAGTTTTCGCTCGCTTGCTATTGGCGGAATGAGAATCTGAATAATTTGATAATTTTTATATACCCTATAGCTTTTACGATTGACAATTTGTGCGAAAATAGCGCGATTTTGCAGAAAGTCCCTGAATTGGACGCAGGGGTTTTCAACTTTTCACATTGATTCAGGTTCGCATGGGCACGCACGAGGTCGCAAGAGATTGTTTAACATGTCCTATAATATCTTCGGTTGGCTACGTTTTCTACCAAACACAGGTGACACTTGCAGTTATTGCAAGACTGTGCACAGAGAAGCACGATCGACGTAAAGTGGCTGCAATGTTTGGCACTGTCACCAGGAACTTTTGCCTCGCAGTGTGATCAGACCCATACTGGGACCGTGTTGACGCTGATCATTCGCCTTCAGTAAGCGCAGATAAAAAATCTTAGCAGTTGTGGTAAGAGTATCCCAGGCATCTTCAAGACCATGACATTGTACGACAGCTTGTTATACAACAATGTTTTCCTTGTGCTGAACTCCAGATGGAGATCAGAATTTTGAAATGTTGAAACTTCTGCAAATATTGCTAATAGTGAAAACACAGTAAACAAGAGAAAGTTGATGCAAGGTATCAATGTCGCCGGAAAAGACTGCATTGATTTATTTTTTAACACACATGTATTCTTGACTTTCAGTAGTCTAAACATACACATAATGTTTTCATTAAGGACTAATTCCAGGATTTTTGAAATTCCACATACAAATTTCAGGATTTCTTTTGGTCAGGATGTTTTTATTGTTTGTATTTGTCAATAAAACCACAACAAACACAGTTTGGGATTTAAAGATACATGCACTAAAAAGCTATTTAACCCTTTCCATGTCTGAAGCAACAATGAAAACCTTTAAAACATTGAGAAAACGGTTAAATTGATGAAGACATGAACTTCCTCCTTTTTAATAATAATTATAATAAGTATTTTACAGATGTTAAAATTTATTCTCATATGTTTAAAAAATAGACCACACTTGAAGCATCATATCAGCTAAATTGTTTATTTATCATTGATGCATACAATATATGTATGGCGCAAGAAAAATGCCAGTTGCGAGTCCCATTACTATTTAAAAGGTGACAAGTATGACATTAATTGGGTGCGAAAGACCAGACTTTCTTTATTTCTAAAATTATTGTTTATCAGAGTTTGTTCTTTTCTTTATTTTTTTGCAAATAAAGTTATATATAAAAAAAAAAAAAAAAAAAAACATTCAATATCACATATATTTAATCATTTAAGTTTGAATATTAGGTGTTTGAGCATTCTTTCGAAATGTTAACCTCGTGTCAAGATCGAGTCGTTGTGACATCGAAGAAAGTGAATATAAAATCAGGCAAAGCTTTAGTGCATGTTTTATTCCACTGCATTCGAGAGAGAAAAAAAGCATTCAATATCACATATATTTAATCATTTAAGTTTAAATATTAGGTGTTTGAGCATTCTTTCGAAATGTTAACCTCGTGTCAAGATCGAGTCGTTGTGACATCGAAGAAAGTGAATATAAAATCAGGCAAAGCTTTAGTGCATGTTTTATTCCACTGCATTCGAGAGAGAAAAAAGCATTTCTATATTATCTTTCTTTCTCCTACATTCGGCCAATGCACTCGTTTCGTGACGTATAAGAAATCAATTTTTCGAGCGACATTTTTTGTCTGCATAACTCGCCACTTTTCTAAGTTTACATTTTATTTCCGGTTACTTCCCTTTATATTTTGGCATTATGAAACTAGGTCACGAACTGAGGAAAAGGCGTTTTGACGTTCACGACCGATAAACAGGCATATATTTCAGACGTATTTTCACAAAATATTTCTTATTTTTGTTTATGTTATAAGTTTATGTTGATACGTATGTAAAATAAAATAATATTTTGACCACTCGCTTCCTCATATCGAAATGCGCATGCGCGAAAATCCATGTTAAAGGTCACTATATTTACCTTAGAAACAGTTTCTATTTTAGATATACATGAATTAACATTATTAAATGAATTCTACACATATCAAGACATCTCTTTGAACATGAAAATAACATTAAGTCGCGGGCTTCTGCCCGGCGACTAATAAAAACTATTTTGGCAGTAAATGTTGAAAAAAATGTCAATTGAAAGTCATGTAAATGTACACAATTTGGCTAACTGGGTATGTCTATCCAGTAAAATTTAAGCATAACGATCAATATTTAGATGTGTATATTACTTAAAGGGAAATTATTACTCTAATTTTATCCAAGAATTATGATTCTAGTATATCAAGACAACTTTTGAAAAGTTTTAAAACTTTGAACCATAATATCTATTTTCAGCACTTTTAACACCAGTCCCTTGATAAATAAATACTCTGGGACAGATTTCCTTACACAGTTCGTGTAAAATCGCATTCACTTCTTGCTGTTGGAATACGAAGCCGAGAAGCCTCCTGCACAGCCGTATGAATATGTTAAAAAAAAAAGCCACACGCCAGTTGCACGGCAGCTTCACGGATGTTGTTTTACGTTTAACTCCAGGGTAAGAGGAGTTATTATGCGGGGGATTCAGCTGTGCTGAATACCAACGTATATTGTCATGCCCAGCTTACAGGAAATGAAAATTTGTAAATTGTTTGTGCTGCCCTCTGTTTTTTCAAAATGGACAATTTGTCTTGATTGCCCAGGGATCAGTTAAATACGTTTCACAACAAGCTAAACAGTATGCACATTATACAAAGTAAACGTACACAATGTAAAAGTTTAATTCATAAAGTTGTATACATAATTTAGAAATTTAAGTATAAAATATAACACAAAGTAACTTCATCATATATAAAAGTATAACAATTTGCTTGTGCAAAAATAACAAAATGTAAATTTATATTGAAACCATTTTTTGTTTGAGAAAAACCCTAGTCATAGATAGCGTTTGTTGTATTTTTACACAACGGGTAGAAATGTTCACTTTAATCCCTAGTCATAGCGTTTGTTGTATTTTTACACAACGGGTAGAAATGTTCACTTTAATGATTATTATTATATATAGGGTGTTACGCCACTTCCAACATTATTTCAGTTATATCACGGCGACAGTTCACTTATTCATGATCCCTGGGTAAACAAACCAGTACTAGGCTAGGAAATATGCCTTGCCAAAGGGCACTCCACCACGACACATGGCTGTCAATGTTTAAGGTTACTAAGAGCTCATAAGTCTGTATAAATGCTTCTGACAAATAATGAACTCTACATGTTGCCCCCATGTATCTAGTTAATTAAACGCTCCACTGTTTGCTACATCCCCCGCATTTTAGTACTTCAGTACTTTGATTTTTCATATTGTACCGCAAGACGCTAGCGAGAGCATGTTCGAAATGAGTAAGTTGCCTATAGGATTGCTGTATTTATTTGCTGAAGACATGTCCAACAACAAAGAACCGTAGGAATTGACACACAACCCGGCCGAAGTTGCGGACATGATCATCCAATAAAACGCATGGTGTGTTCTGACATGAGCATAAATATACATTCGTGCCATCGCATTTTCCTATTTTTAAACCTTTAGTATAACTAGAGCTAAGGAGTCCTCCCTGCCTTGCTTTTGACAGAATCTCTATATTTTATCATCCTTGGCAGGGATTCCATAATGAACAATCTAATTGTGCCAACTATGTTTTAACCCGGCCAGCCGTCTTGGCAAGAATATTATTTAAAAAAAATATATATATTTTAAATATGTATGCCTTTAGCGAAAAAATCCACTACGTACTTTCGATTGTTGTTGACTAGATGAAGTATTCCGATTAATTTCAACAAAACCAGGTTAATTATACCATTCCATCATTACTAAACATGCTGACCGATTAATTGTCAAGTATTTTATTCTTAAACATTGAATCCATTAGAGCCGCCACTGGCGATTTGGGGTATACGGGCGTCTTCGTTTTGACATCATTTATTCACCCTTTCCCTCATACAACAATTCTGCAGCAGACGACTTTGAACATATGTTGTCAAAACATGAAAAAATCTCTATAATTGAATGGATAACCTATGACTCAAAGTGAAAAACATTGTGGCAAAAGGAGAAATTGCTCGTTTTGAGCAATTTCTTCTTTTGTCACTATGTTTTCAAAAAGCCGTCTGCTGCAGAGGCGTCAGAAAGCGTCTATATGAGGGAAAGGGTTAAGAGGTAATGGCGTCGTACAAGTGGGGTTGCACTTCTGTTTTTGTCAGAAGGTGACTTGGGTTTATACATAGAATACGGGTGGACTATGAAGACCCTGGTGAGTGTGCGTATACACATGCCCACCTGAGTCTATACTATACGCAAATGCATTAACACTTTCCCACAAACATCAAATCTGCATCAGACGACTTTGAAAGCATCAAGGTAAAACAGTGGACACTTTCTAGAAGTGATAATATTATTATTAAATAAAAGTTGAAAATATTGTGGCAAAATGATAAATTGCTTATTATTAATAATTTCTTCTTCTGTCAAAATGTTTTCAAAAGTTTTCTTCTGTAGCTGCATCAAGATGCGTCTGAAGGTGGGATATGGTTCAGACCCTAAATAGCCAGACGCGGCTGATTTGTAACTATTAACGAATTGTATTACTAACTAACTAGCAGTTCTTAAAAAGAATAATCAGATATAACTTGACAGTATATACCTGATCTCTACATTTGTGCAAATATATGATTTGTAGCAAAAAAAATACATTTAGTTTATCCTAATAACATATCCTCCCATATGAAATCTGAAAAACGAATACAAATATAGTCGCCGGTAACTATTGACACACGTCCGTGAATATAGTGAATCAGATATGGGTCTCGTTTAGTATTTATAAAGAAAGAAAACTCAATTCAATAAAGGAAGTATAGCTTTAATTTCATGAAAAAGAATCATTACACTCAGGTCAAGTTTATTTTGTCAAGTAATGCTGAATACCTAGTAGGCCCCCTTGTCTTTGAATATTTAAGAGAGAGATATATTGTTTATTTTAATTCAGCCCCACGTCACACGAAAACCGACTTTCGGGTGCTTTCCAAGTGAAACTGCATGCTTAGTACGGTATGGTCATTTTGGATCAAGACCTTCTCCAGAGGCTCCAGAGACTTCAAGAATGCTTCTGTGACAAGATGTGAACAGGGGAGAACCTCATCGGGCTGTTAACCCTTTTACACATACAATAAATATACAGCAGATGATTTAGAAAGATCATTAGTAAAAATATTAAAAATCTCTGTCGATGAAAGTATTATGATTGAATAGAGATGAAAACATTGTGGCAAAAGTGGAAATGGGTCATTGTGAGCAATTTCTCAAATCGCAATGTTTTCAAATGTCGTCTGCTGCAAAGGCGTCAGAAAGCGTCTGTTTGTGGGAAAGGGTTAAGAGGGAAAAGCTGGTCGAAACTTGTGTTAGTAGCAATATGACGAAGGTCGTTTTTGGCCCATATGTATCCTCCCCTAGTTCCGCTCACCTACTTATTTTAAATTAACTGCCAGAACGGGGATTAATGAACCCTTATATATATATATACATACACTAAATCTGCAGCAGACGACCTGGATAACATCTTAGCAATAATATCAAAAATATACATCAATCAAAGTATTATGATTGAATAGAGTTGTAACATTCTGGCAAAAGGGAAATTTCCCATTGTGAGAAATTTCCCCTTTTGTCGCAATGGTTTCAATTGTCGCCTGCAGCAAAGGCGTCAGAAAGCGTCTGTATGTTGGGAAAGGGTGAGGCAATAGCTGGTCGAAACTTATGTAAGTAGCAACATGACGAAGGTATTTTTTGGCCCATATGTATCCTCCCCTATTTCCGCTCACCTACTTATTTATGAACGGCCAGAACTGGGATTCATTAACCCTTTCCCACATACATCAAATATGCAGCAGACGACTTTGAACAATTCTATGCAAAAGCACAGAAAATTCATTTAAATTAAAAGATCAATACTTGAATAGAGTTGAAAACATATGTGACAAAAGGAAAAATTGCTCGTTTTTAGCAATTTCTTCTTTTGTTGCTATGTTTCCAAAAAACCGTTTGCTGCCGAGGCCTCAGAAAGCGTCTATAGAGGGAAAGGTTAAGATCCATTTCGGCTGACGTTGCTCATACTCAATATTTCGGAGTTCACACAGTCGGTTATTATCGGAGTTAACACAGTCGGTTATTGGTTATGACCGTTTTCAAGAGGGTTGCAGGATGTTTCAACGACAGGATACAGAGATTAACCTTATCCGACTGATCAAATACACAAGCGGATCTAGATCATCGAAAAGTCACGGATGTCGGTTACGAGTACCGGTAGATAGCAGTTCACAATTATGTTAGCATTTCATAATAATATTGACAATTAAGAACTGATGACATCGGTAGATAGCAGTTCACAATACTCATTGCCAATTAAGAACTGATGACATCGGTAGTTAGCATTTCATAATAATATTGACAATTAAGAACTGATGACATCGGTAGATAGCAGTTCACAATACTCATTGCCAATTAAGAACTGATGACATCGGTAGATAGCAGTTCATAATAATATTGACAATTAAGAACTGATGACATCGGTAGATAGCAGTTCACAATAATATTGCCAATTAAGAAGTGATGAAATCGTTAGTTAACAGTTCATAATAATATTACCATTTAAGAATGAATGTATATTGTTTTATGGCGCATCGACAGCTAAGGTCATTTAGCGCGCAATTAATTTTAATTATTCATGATCCCTGGGTAAACAAACCAGTACTAGGCTAGAAAACGTGCCTTGCCCAAGGGCACTCCACCATGACCGTAGTGCCACGACTGGGGATCGAACCCGGGACACCCGGTTTCGAAATCCCCGACGCTAACCACTCAACCACAGCGGATTCTCACCATTTAAGAACTGATGACATCGGTAGTTAGCAGTTCATAATAATATTACCAATTAAGAACTGATGAAATCGTTAGTTAACAGTTCATACTAATATTACCAATTAAGAACTGATGACATCGGTAGTTAGCAGTTCATAATAATATTACCAATTAAGAACTGATGACATCGGTAGTTAGCAGTTCATAATAATATTGCCAATTAAGAACTGATGAAATCGTTAGTTAACAGTTCATAATAATATTACCAATTAAGAACTGATGACATCGGTAGTTAGCAGTTCATAATAATATTACCAATTAAGAACTGATGAAATCGTTAGTTAAACATAATAATATTGCCAATTAAGAACTGATGAAATCGATAGTTAACAGTTCATAATGATATTACCAATTAAGAACTGATGAAATCGTTAGTTAATTCACAATAATATTATCAATTAAGAACTGATGACATCGGTAGTTAGCAGTTCATAATAATATTACCAATTAAGAACTGATGACATCGGTAGTTAGCAGTTCATAATAATATTGCCAATTAAGAACTGATGAAATCGTTAGTTAACAGTTCATAATAATATTACCAATTAAGAACTGATGAAATCGTTAGTTAAACATAATAATATTGCCAATTAAGAACTGATGAAATCGTTAGTTAACAGTTCATAATAATATTACCAATTAAGAACTGATGAAATCGTTAGTTAATTCACAATAATATTATCAATTAAGAACTGATGACATCGGTAGTTAGCAGTTCATAATAATATTACCAATTAAGAACTGATGACATCGGTAGTAAACAGTTCACAATAATATTGCCAATTAAGAACTGATGAAATAATATTGCCAATTAAGAATTGATGAAATAATATTGCCAATTAAGAACTGATGAAATCGTTAGTTTAGCAGCTCATAAAAATATTGACAGTTAATGACTGTTGAAATATTTTTCAGCATCATCTATTTTTAAAGGCTTTGTGGTAAAAATACAACGTCGTGAAAATGGGAGGTTTAGTCTTGATACAGAGATGAACGTAATTGTGGTCACAGAATTTGTGATATTGCTAGTTTTGAGCGAATTTAGGCCGTCTCCTTTTTACCCCTCGAGCAGTTTATAACAGGGGACACCCTTCTCAGAGACATATACATACATGTATTTATATGTCTCTGGTCTTCTGAATCAGAGAAAATAATAGAACCAGAGACATATACATACATGTATTTATATGTCTCTGCCCTTCTGAATCAGAGAAAATATTAGAGCCAAAGACGACGGTATATAGAATCTGTATTAACCCTTTCCCACATACAACAAATCTGCGGCAGACGACTTTAAAAACATATTGACAAAATATGAAATATCTCTACAAATGAGAGTTTAATTATTAAATAGAGTTGAAAACATTGTGGCAAATGGAGTAATTGCTCGTTTTGAGCAATTTCTTCTTTTGTCACACTATTTTCAAAAGCCGTCTGCTGCAGAGGCGTCAGTCAGAAAGCGTCTCTATATGGGAAAGAGTTAAAACCAAGCTGTAAGATAACACACTTCGACTGTGATTGATAGTTATATGAGCCATACCCATTTGTCATTTACTAATTACGGACCCGTTTATTACCGATGTAGATCGAGATCAGTAGTAAAGAGGTTAAGAGCCAAATATTGGCCAAGATGCTCACATCCATCCGGAAGAAAGCATAGAAACTTGCATACGAGTAGTTTTTTATATGTACTATCCAAAAAAGATTAAGATCCAAGTGATTCCAAAAAGGGATCTTAAAAAATACGGGTTTGAAAGAGATAACCCTTTTTCACCCTTTTCGCCTTTTTTTGCTTTGGAGATGTAGAAGTATTAAAACTAAAACTACCTGTGGCCTTAACTTTTATTCATTCGCCCCATATTCAATTAAAACATGTTATTGTGATTTTAAAAAGGGTATCATTTGTATGCTTTAAACAGCTTTCTCACATAATCATATTTATTCCAGTGCGTTTTGTAACCCTTTCCCCGAAATGACATTGAAAATAAAATCTTGATAATTGGATACTCCGAATAAAGGATGATTATTTGTTTATATAATGAAGATCGAAGCTGTGATATTATAACAGTAAAGTAAGTGGTAGAAAATGGCAATATTGCTCATTACAAGCAACACATCCTTTTTCCGGAATAGTTTCAAAGTTAGTATTCTGCTTAACACTTGTTAAACATCAGTGTTTATGGAGGAAAATATTTAAAAAAAATACTCATATAGTAGTCATTCAAATGTAATTGTATATGTATCAAGTTTTTGTCCTGTTAAACAAACACAATTTATAAATTATTATGGAAAAAGAAGCTATTGCTAAAAATGCGTTCATTTGGAGAAATGGCTTCTTCTCCGAATGTTTCCACCATATCATGTTGTTAAAAAATACTTAGACTCAGATAAGAGGCACACTTGATTAACATTTCTTTACAAAACTTACATTCTATGCGCTAACACAACCGGCCTGACACAAACACAGATATGTGCATGCCAAATTAGCCTTGAAAGTCCAGCCCCAATCTGATGGTGAAGGGAGAGTTTGTATTTACACATGCATCTGTCCCCAAACATATGCTGCTTAATACACTGCCCTCTTAATATGTTGGATTAAAGCACTTTTTGATGGAGGTATGTTTTCAATTGTCGACTTTTCTGACAAAACAAATTTTTTCTAGCATCAGTAACAGAATCATATGCAGAAGTTTTAGCATAGAGCAGGACTACATATCTCTCCAGTGCAGTTATATCAGCTTCTGTAACAGCCACCTCTGGTGATGAGACTTTTTTACACAGATGTGTAATTTCAGATTGCGATAACCAGAGTTTAAAGGCTGTTTTTTTTACCGACACTGTTAAAGTACGATACTGTATCACATCCTGAAAATGCATGTACAAATAATAAACCTCATGACTTTTCAGGTCCTCATTGTTCTGCAATATCATGAGCTGGGATGAACCTAAATGACTCAGAATATCCATATCCTAACCATAGTTTACAATCTTTAAATAAACTTGCGAGTGCGATCGCAATTACTAATACGTCTGTGTCTGTTGCATATATAACTACACTATTTTTTCCTTGGCGAAAAGCATTTGCAGTATGCAAGGCCATTCTACTATCAGCTTCCTCGTGGTTGCAAGGCTGCAAGCTAGACACGTCGAAAGACCTCAGTAATACTATCTTTTTAACAAAGAACGTGGTCATCGTATGTTGTTAATAGCACTACAGTTCTCTCTGTTTCCATGTTCTGTATTTCGGTTGCCAAAAAATGAAACAACTGAGTTTATTGTCGTCATTTCTAAGGAAAGATTTTCAATTAGATGGAAGCTTCGTTTTATCCGAAACACGAACAAAAGTCCGGATTTAAATCCGATCGAGCACGTCTGGGACCTATTGAAGCGCATGGCGTGCCCAGCCGCTGCAACCAATCACGCGTGTTATTCTTCAGATGTGGGCGGCCATTCCACAACAGTATCTTCACAGATACATTATATCAATAAGGACAAGGTGCCTTGCTGTAATTACCGCAGCAAGTGGACATACAAAGTGTTGAAACGAAATCAACTACGACGTGATTTTTGTTTTAAGGGTGTCCATGTTAACCCACTCTGCTAAGTTTGTTCCCGTGATCAAATTTCAATGAAGTTTTGTTTTACATATTAGGAATAAATTGTATTAAACTTATATTTGGTTATTTGTATTTTTCTCCGAATTCCTTTTCTAAAATAGGATAAAAACTAGGTGGCCAATTAGAAATTCGTCGACGTGTAATTTTGTCAGCACTACACATGTCAAAACCTGTTTTATGCCACACCGCTTAATGACTTTTAATTAAGAGTTTCTGAAATTCCAAATCCATCATCAAGTCTTTGAACATCTTTCATTCCAAATGGTAACATGGGTAAGGCATCTAATTCATTTAATCTACACAGCCTGTACATCCGCAAAGTTTAACACACATATATATACACATCAAAACCAAGGTCAATGTTGCCAACAGAAATTTAGGCCTAATAGTGAAAACCTTTACATACATGGACACTGAAATGTTTCATCAACTATATAAAGCCCTTGTCAGACCCCATCTGGAATATGCCTCTATCATTTGGGGGCCTTCTTACAAGACATATGCAGTATTGGTAGAAAATGTCCAAAGAAGAGCAAGCAAAATTATTCAAGAGATAAAAAGCTATAACTACAAAGACAGACTCTTGCATCTGGGACTTCCTACGCTGGAATACAGAAGAGCAAGAACTGACATCATTCAAACATACAAACTCTTGAATAATTTAGACAAGATTTCCATTAGATTACTGAACACAAGGGATGTTGCTACACAAACTAGGTGTCACAAATACACACTGTATAAAACAAGAGCTAGACCAGAAATTAGAAAAAATAACTTTAATATTAGGGTAATTGAAAACTGGAACAATTTACCATCAACAGTAGTTGAAGCACTTACACTCAATAGTTTCAAATCAAGATTAAACAAATATTGGGTTTATCCCTATAAATTCAATGCAAGATGTTATGTGACACGGGTCATTCCATATACATGTAAATATTATAAGTTAATAGAACAAAGAAAATCTATTAAGTAATTTAAACAAAATCACAAAAAAGGAAAACAATACTAAATGGACCTGTAAAAAGCAATATGCTTATAAGTTTCGACTTATTTGGTCTCGAATACTTTATGAACTTTATGAACTATGTACGGTTCCCGAAACACTATCAGGGGCTTTCAAGAAAATTCTGCTATGAACCCTTCCATGGGGAAATGTACACGTATCGTCACAATTGTGCTCTTATGAACAGTGCAGACCAGATCAGCCCTTACATCCTCACAGTCTGATCAATATCTCCATTATGTTACTTGCTTAACCTAGTGAGATGTTTATGTTAATATGTGTATATTCTGATAAAACAGAGCTCTTGTACGTGCTGATCTGAGCCTGTATAGAAATGCTAACTTGTATTTCATCGCATGTTCGGGTAGGCCAAGACAAAGACTTAGGTCTTTGGCCAAGACAACAGGACAATTAGGCACTGATCTTTAACGACACATTTCCTAAATACTCTAATTAAAGTGACGGAAGCACATCTAATGTACAAAAAAAAAAAAAAAACACAAATCAATGTAATATTGACCTGAGATATATAAATTTTATTATATATGTCTTTGTTTCGACGAACCGACTTTTAGACGAAATGTTCATCATTTGGATTTGCCTCCCTTGGATAATAATACTTTTACTTGAAAATGGCGGGTGTTGTTTTCGCTGTGCAATCCTGGCAAGCGATACTGCTGTGTTTTCTGTTCGCAATACTTTATGTTGGTAGTTTGTACATTTGGTCTGAAAACAGGAATAAAAACAGGTAAAATTGGTACTTAATAGTACGTATATTTGTACTAAAAAACTTTAATTTTGCCTTAATTCCAAAAAGATTAAATCAATCCTGCTCTGAGTCAGTCTGACGTGGGAATGTGATAGATTTTCTTTTCTCTCTTTAAAAAACCCATTTGTTCAATCTTAAATACATGTCGCTGCTTAAAAAATTAATAGTTATAGCTTTATTTATTTGCATATTTATTTAATACAGTCGATATAAAGTAAATTCGTATTGAAGATAACAACATCGTTATGGTTGATAGTAATACTATTCGGATAGACGATAATTCGGATAAAGACAACCGGATATTAATCAATTAAATCGATAATACTGACACAAACGTCCGTACCATCCGTCAATCACTCAGTATTAGAACTGAAAACAAAAGTAGGTCAATATATTTTGTAAATCCATCCCATGGATCAGACTACTCGAAAGTCATCAGTCCTTCAGTCCTGACTGACAAAAATTCATTCGGACTGACAAATTTTCATGCAATAATTGGTTGAACAAAGAGGGAAATATATGAAAAATAAGCTTTCGGACTGACAGGTTTCAAAAGATTTCGTGAAGACTGACATTGGATATGCCAATTTGATACATTAATTAAATTTAATAAATGATTTTGAAAATATTCTGGCAAAAAGGGATTGTGTGTCTCATTTTGATTTTTAGCTCACCAGAGCACGTAGTGCTCAAGGTGAGTTATTGTGATTGCCTTTTGTCCGTCGTTCGTCGTCAACATTTGCTTGTTAATTCACTAGAGGCAACATTTTGCATCCAATCTTTATAAAAGTTTATCAGAACATATATCTCGATCAACTCTAGGCCAAGTTCGAAAATAGGTCATGTCAGGTCAAAAGCTAGGTCACTAGGTCAAATTTAAGGAAAATCTTGTTAACACTCCTGAAGCCGCATTTTTGGCTTGAGCATGTTGAAACTTTGTCAGAATGTTTGTCATAGTGATATCTAGGCAGGGCCCGCGCTGTCGTTCGCCACTTTCGCCAAATGCGAAGATTATTTTAAAGTGGCGAAGTTATTTCATGAGTGGCGAATGTAAGTGGCGAAAGGTTTTTATCATCAACATTTACCTGTTTTGGGTATCAGTTTACGACATACAATGACTGGTTCCGTTAATCTAAGATAATGCACTGCCATTTGATTCAATGTCGGGAACCAGTGACGACTTTACGACATTTTTACGACACCCATTTTTATCATTTTGACAGCTTGTGTATTTCACACTTGTGTTATTGTTGTGAAGTGTTAATTCAACCTTTTAATCCGACTGACCAACAACTCTGAGCATATTGATACATTTAAGGCCGTACATATGATAATTGGCAATTATAGATGCATTAAATATATCGGCACGCCTTTTGAAGCAGGTTTAGACGATCGACGTAGGCCTTTCATGATTTTTAATGACAATGTAAGTTTGTCATTTTTGATTGGGAAAAAACTATTTAATTATGGACGAGTACACACAATTAGTGGACCAATTGATGAGATTTCATATAAATATTTCCTCTCTTGATATTAAAGAAAAGTGGCGAACAAATGGCTAAAATATTTGTCAAAAGTGGCGAAAATGAATGGCTCCTTTAAATTAAAAGTGGCTCCTAAAACTTAAAAGTGGCGACCTTTATTTCAATGTGGCGAAAGTGGTGGCGAAAGAAAGATTCAACCCAGAGCAGGCCCTGTCTAGGCCAAGTTCGAATATAGGTCATGTCAGGTCACTAGGCCAAATTGAAGGAAAATCTTGTTAACACTCTGGAAGCCACATTTTAAACTTGACCATGTTGAAACTTTGTCGGAAAGTTTGTCTTGATGATATCTAGGTCAAGTTCGAATATGGGTCATGTCCGGTCAAAAAGTAGGTCACTAGGCCAAATTGAAGGAAAATCTTGTTAACACTCTGGAAGCCACATTTTAAACTTGAGCATGTTGAAACTTTATTAGAAAGTTTGTCTTTTGATATCTAGGCCAAGTTCGAATATGGGTCATGTCCGGTCAAAAACTAGGTCACTAGGCCAAATTTAAGGAAAATCTTGATTACACTCTAGAAGCCACATTTTAAACTTGAGCATGTTGAAACTTTATCAGAAAGTTTGTCTTGATGATATCTAGGCCAAGTT
Organism: Serripes groenlandicus; assembly: GCA_031761405.1. NCBI lineage: Eukaryota > Metazoa > Mollusca > Bivalvia > Cardiida > Cardiidae > Serripes > Serripes groenlandicus. The sequence goes on from JASEVX010000001.1 coordinate 55,681,793, forward strand.
CGAATATGGGTCATGTCATGTCAAAAACTAGGTCACTAGACCAAATTTAAGGGAAATCTTGTTAACACTCTGGAAGCCACATGTTTGGCTTGAGCATGAGAGAGTTATGTCTTAAATAGCCCATTCTCAGGTGAGCGATTCCAGGGCCTCATGGCCCTCTTGTTTCCCTAAGTGTTTAAATCTCACATTGATTGTTTGGGTAATTTAAAAAAGTTGAGTTTCAGATTCAGGGATACTACATCCACATTCTTGCATCGTAATTCGTATGTTCAATAAAGTGCTAATTCTTTTTCTTCTTCTTAGTGATATGCATGGCTCACTCTAGAGCATCATTGCATATGAAATATGTACAGGGTAGTTGTGAGATTTGAAACGCGATAGTAAAAATCAGAGAAAAAACAGTTAAAAGACACTGCATAGCTAGTGGCAGCCCGCCATACCATTCTTGAAGGCTTCCAAGGTGGAGGCTCTAGCAATGACCTCTGGCAGCTCATTCCACTGACAAATTACAGCTAGGAAAAACGAATAGATGTCCTGCTGATAGGCAGCATGTATCCCATGGAGCAGCTGCTTATGTAAAGTGTGGCTAGGTGGAGGAATCAGTCGCCTGGAATGTCAATGAGGCCATTCGTGATCCTGCACATCATCACCAGTGGGTTGTCAGAAAGTCTGACTGTCTCATTTGTAGACAGTTCATTGACTTTGTTTTGATACTAAAATTAGCTTTTACTTCATCATGTTTGGTTTTTAGCAAGGGGCTCGTTATAGAGCCAATTGCTATAGTAACAGTTAATAATAGTAGCTGATTTTCGAAACGACGCATCATTTTGAGACTGGAATCTAGACAGGCGTTTTACGATATCGGCATTGAATTACTTCACATCTGTCTTTCTACATCAGCTCTCCGTTTCTGAACACCATCTCGACTTCATATAGATGTATTGGTGGTTGCAGATCGTACATAATGTCAATGAAAGTGGATGATTTGTGGAATATTTTGTTAAAAATGAAATGACTGTTGCCAGCTAATATCCATGTTGGTCATCTCGTACCGCCTATAGTTCCTGTCTAAAAATCAAAATGCGGTAACTTGTTGACATATGAAGCCGAAAATTGATTTGATTCAACATCACTAACCCAAAAGAAATAACTCGAAAGACATTTTATGATAAAATATATGAATTACATGATTAATAATTAAAATGAATTTCTACGCTTTCAACATACTTGATCGCGCGTAAAGTTCATTGGTAATTCCTAAATATTGTAAATCAAATGGAGTAAAGACAACTTTTTGATTCCGACTCAAATTCCGACTCAGATAATAGAGTCAAAATGATAACATATATAACCAAACATTCAAATTATTTAAATGATAATAAAATAAACAGTTGACAAAATATAACATATACAGTAAATGTGCAAGTGAGCCTAGGCGTCGGAATTTCCAAAAATCCTTTCGAATGAAATGTATTTTCAGCGGTAACGTTAATCAGGAATCAAAGTACTAGAGTATTTAATTTTGGATTCCTGTGTAAATACATCAAATTCTCAACCAAAATTAACCTGAACAACCCCAGCAGACGGAATAAGGTAGTCAAGTCCCAGTTATAAAACAAATGATTTAAATGACATTTGTTTTTTATCAAGATAAAACGCTTCAATACTAAATAATTCGCTAACTCGTGTATCGGTTTATAATTATGTTATAAATAAAATTCTCCAATTAGAAGTGGCCGCGTAACGTAGCGGTTAGCATGATCGGCTATGAAGCGGGAGACTAGAGTTTGATTCCCACTTTGGGCAGATAATTTTTTTTTTATATAAGAAGAATATAATATTTTTTGTCTTATAAATTGCCGATATCAGTGGTGCAATTGTCATTTAACACCGCTGCAATAAACTCTTTCTAAATGTCGGGATTTGAAATGAATTCAAAAGCAATGCATTTAAAACTATTCACCTATGCGTTGTCAAACACTAAGAAATTATTAAATCGTGTGTATGATGTTTTACATTGCTTTTAACAATATTTCAGTCATTGCACGCTGAAGAAAATGTAGATAACACAGGATTTTATTTCTGCTTTGAAAGTAAAATTGGACTCTCAATATAATTATCATTGTTAGGTTATTGTGATTTTGATATGAAATGTATATGTGTTAATTGCATTAAAAAAAAAAACACGGCTAAAAATCCATTGTAAACCAGGAGGTGTGCTAAGCAGAAACTATCCAGATAGCAGATGCGCATGTGTATGCCAACTTTTAGCGTATCGATAGACCATCATACTGTGTGTACAGTATTTTGCTTTACTCCTTTATCATTTAATATATGGATATAAAGTGCTAACTTACAAAGTGCTAGTGTAAAGTGTTCAAGTTAGACTTTTGGGATCGTTAAATCCATGTCCAAATGTTATCTGCAGTTGGCCCTTGCTGTGAGCACTTTCAGTGCTTTGATTAAACTTGCATTGACTTTCAAAGAAGGTGATGGTGACCGTCACCGTGAGGCATATAATAATATATATTGTTTATGTTTTCAGAGACCATCCAGATGTAATCAGAAAGAGGTTTACAAGTGTTGGTATTGTATGTGTTCTTGTCATACCTATTCTATGGTGTTTTTCGACGACAATTGATAATGATGAGGTAAATAATATTTAAGAGAATTATTGCACAAGTCATGTGGAAAACAACATGCCTCCATGCTGAAGGATCCAATTGGACTTCTTAAAACCTTTTACCGTTCTATGGCTGATTTACAAACAGTGTAGAGCCATATCGAAGTGCACGGATGTCCAGGCTGATCTGGATCTACACTGTTTGCAAATGCCTTTTGGATGGTTTTCTAGCAGAGCACATCGCCGTGGTCATGATGGAGTGTCCTTTGGCAAAGCACATTTCCTAGCCTAGTACTGGTTTGTTTACCCAAGATCATGAATAAGTGAACAGGTATCTTGATGTGACTGAAATGATGTTGAAAATGGTGTAAACCCCCAATAAAACAAATCAATTATTAACCTAGTAAAAAAGCAATCTTGGCCAAGTGGTTAGGATGCAGAATTTTAAAATAGCATTCTTGTTTCGATCCTAGCTCATAATGGCTATGTAACAGTTGGAGTGTCTTTAGGACCAATGAATCATGGATAAGTTTACTGTTATTATGATAGAACTGAAATTCTGCTGTAAGTGACGTTAAAACCCCCCAAAAAATACAACAATCATTTGGTTACCCTCTACCAAGACTTTCCATTCATTTTGAACAGACATGTGAATGACTGCCAATGAATGGGTCTTGTTTTATTAACACTCTGCCAACTCAGGGACCCCATACAGGGCCGTCATTGTTCTTGTGCTAACTCTTTCCCACATACAAAAAATGTGCCGCAGATGACATTGAAAATATCAAGGCAATAATATGTAAACTCAAAAAATGAAAGGATAACAAATAACCAGTAATTGAAAACATTTTGGCAAACAAAGAAATTACTCATTATAAGCAAATTCTCCTTTTGCAACTATGTTTTCAAAAGCTGCTGCAGTTGCATCAAAATGCATCTTCAAGAGGCAAAGGGTTAAGTAATGGGTTTAAATAATGTTTGAAATATTTTATTGCAGACTCCAGGATTCTTTGAGTGGATGGGTATTAGGTTTAGTGGATTTACAACAGCCTTAGTCATTCCTCTTCTCCTTACAATGGTAAGAGCATAGGTGTCAGTATGTTAACCCTTTCCCTCATACGACAATTCTGCAGCAGACGACTTTGAACGTAGTTTGTCAAAAAATAGAAAATCTCTATAATTGAATGGATAACCTATGACTAAAAGTGGTAAACATTGTGGCAAAAGGAGAAATTGCTTGTTTTGAGCAATTTCTTCTTTTGTCACTATGTTTTCAAAAAGCTGTCTGCTGCAGAGGCGTCAGAAAGTGTCTATATGAGGTAAAGGGTTAACCATAGCTTTAGATAAGGTGTGTTTTTTGGGTGTCCAAATTCCTTTCTTGACCAATAGCCCTATGTTGTGGTACTCAAAAGAATTGGCTTTGTGAGTACCAGAAACATTCAGTCTGTTTGGGTAGTAAGAGTGATATTGTGGTGAAAAGAGCTGTTTTCCCCTCCTTATGGGGTAAAATGGTTAACCCTTTCCCACATACAACACATCTGCAGCAGAAGACTTTAAAATCAATCAGGAAAAAACATAAATGAAAGTATAATTTAATACTGAAATAAATCAAAAACATTATTTTGTGTATGTCGTGTGTGCGTCTGTACGTCCGTCAGTCCGTAAACAATTGCTTGTGAATGCGATAAAGTCTTCAATTTTATCTCAACACATTTGCATCATGAAAGCGTCCGAAGCAAATCTACTTCTATCAAAATAGCACGCCATTTATGAAAAATGACATTAACTTTCATTGATCATTATGTAATATATGAATAATCAATTATATCCCATTGAACATATAATATGAGAATTTTGATACATCATGATCCCATCGGAATTGCATGCATATGATGATACTTGTTTGTAACATGCTTGAAAATATACCTTGGAATAAAATACCCATATCAAAAGTTCAAATGTAAATAAACTCGATCCAATGTCTTTCGGTATTAACCCTTTCCCTCATACGACAATTCTGCAGCAGACGACTTTGAACATATTTTGTCAAAAAATAGAAAATCTCTATAATTGAACGGATAACCTATGACTTAATGTGGAAAACATTGTGGCAAAAGGAGAAATTGCTCGTTTTGAGCAATTTCTTCTTTTGTCATTATGTTTTCAAAAAGCCGCCTGCTGCAGAGTCGTCAGAAAGCGTCTATACGTGGGAAAGGGTTAAGAGAGGTGATCAAAAAGTATTATTATTTCCTAGATAGCAGTGAATATCTATGTACTAGAACAATAATTTACAAATTGACATAGGATGACAAACTGAACCACTGCTAGATGATAATATTATTTCATAACATAGACATAGCAATTGATGTCATGGTTGAAGGAGAGAAATAACTAGATAATTAATGTCACCTTGCAAAAATACCAAATCAGATGTTGATAGCAACGGTTCTATAAGAAACCCTTTTAAGAATGGCTACTGGGGAATATTTTGAATGTGCCCTTAAAGATTATTCCCAATTTTTAACAAACCTTTTTCGCCATAAAACAACGACTTCGGAATGACATTAATACCCAGCCTGCCAGAAGTACTTGAATATTCATATTTCCACACTATATTCAATGCCTATTTAATGTTTTGACATTCTTATTCAACTCCTTTGTTGAGGGTAGTTTCTCTTTTTCCCATAATGCCCAGTTGCGTCAAATGTCGTTTGTATCAGGTAAAGGGTTAAACAAAACAAAAATGTAAAAACAAGTGTTGATTTATCATTATATGACTTGTGTTTTTGCAGGTATTATTTTTTGGACCTTTGTCTCTTCACTACATGGATGGTGTTTTCAGATTATACCTAGGTAAGGAAAAATAGTTCATTCTGCAATTGATTGGAGTTAAACGTTTACCACATTAAAAAAAGCAGCATCAGAAGTCTTTAACCCTTACCCTCATACAACAACTCTGCAGCAGACGACTTTGAACATATTTTGTCAAAAAATTTAATGGATAACCTATGACTAAAAGTGGAAAACATTGTGGCAAAAGGAGAAATTACTTGTTTTGAGCAATTTCTTCTTTTGTCACTATGTTTTCAAAAAGCTGTATGCTGCAGAGGCGTCAGAAAGCGATAATATGAGGGAAAGGGTTAAAAGCATATTGGTCAGAAACTCTATAAGTAATGGAACAATTATTGAATAAAGTTGAAAATATTCTGAATAAAGTTGAAAATATTCTGGCTAAAGGAAAAATTGCTCTTGATGAGCAATTTCGCCTTTTGACACAATGTTTTCAAAAGTAGTTTGCTGCAGAGGCATCAGAAAATGTATGAATGTGGAAAAGGGTTACAGTGTCCGACAAATTTCAGAATTGTTTGGTAGCCCACTGGGCTACCAGATTTGGAAGCTGGTAGCCCGAAATATCGCGGAAGCCAATGAGTGTTTTATGATTATTTTTGTTTTCTACTTCTGTACAAACATAATATTAAGAGCACACCATGTACATGATTTAAGGGTAATGACCATTTCAAATAACATGACTGTGTTGCAAAAGACCTGAAGTGCAGCATTCAGTTAAAAAAAATGAAATTTGGAAAAAAGACTTTTTGGTAGAGCTTAACAGATAGGAGAAAATTGGTACTAAAGATTTTCAAGATTACTTTTCACTAGGTTATTTGAAATATTCTGCATAAAATGTATGTATTTTATCCATATTTACAAAAGATTTAAAAGCTAGTGACAGAAATGTTTAAACTTGAGACCAAAAAATCAAATGATGTAGTATAAACTCTTTAAATTGGAGGTCACCGATTTAGGTCCCTCACCGAAACAGGGCATACGATACGAGTGTCAGTTTTACAAAGAACGCCATATTAAAAAAGATTCAATTTTATTAACCAAAAGTCAAATTTATCAGGTTCAATGAAGTTATTAACCCTTTCCCTCATATAGACGCTCTCTGACGTCTCTGCAGCAGACAGCTTTTTGAAAACATAGTGACAACAGAAGAAATTGATCAAAACAAGCAATATCTCCTTTTACCACAATGTTTTCCACTTAGTCATAGGTTATCCATTATATTTTTTATTTTTTGACAAAATATGTTCAAAGTCGTCTGCTGCAGAATTGTTGTATGAGGGAAAGGGTTAAATCATAAAATATTGTCAAAAACAATGACGCGAATAATACCGTAACACATGTAACACGTTAAATTTGTTTCATGTGTTACGGTATTATTCACAACATAGCCGCCATTTTGATAATTGCGCAATGTTAATCATGGTTCCCTGCTGAGAATTTGAAATCGGTAAACAGCGTTGAATGTAAACATCGGGGTCCACTCTTGATCGGGGTCGTCGGGTCGTTAACGTCATTGACCCAATTTCTCATTTCTTCCAATGAAATCGCAATTATTAAGTCATATGATTTTTTTCCCGCCGGTTATGCTAATTAATTTTGGTAAACAAAGCCGTGATTGGGCATTTATTATTCATTATAGATTTCATCCCAAACATTTTCTTTGACATATCGCATACTATGTCGATTATGAAGGTGTTTCATATTTGATTAACGACAAGATAAGATCTAGAAGTGGTCTTATTGTATTGTCTTTAATATTTGGATCGAATTTATTTTATTAACTTCTGCATGGTGACAATTTTCTTCTCCATCTTTCTGAACCGGTCTGCACCAGTTTGCAAACATCGCATACCGAAAGTAGAAATATGGATCAAAATACGTTTAAGGGAATATTTGAATTTCATTGGTTATTCGCAATCATTCATGGATTAACACCAGGGAACAATGGTCACTAATGATTGGACCGCCGTAATGGGTATATATATCACGTTAATTGACTATTACTGAAGCGATTCGGTTGGCTGAAACCACTCGATCTGACAGGTTGGTAACTCCGCCTACTGATATTGATTTGTTTATGGTCACAGCGAGTGGTTTTCGCATGTAACATACAGTCACTGTTTATACACGACATGTGTGTAAGTAATTAAGCCGGGCTACCAGACACGGGAATAAACAGTAGCCCGCCGGGCTTTCATTTGAAAATGACAGTAGCCCGGGCAATTATTGTGGTAGCCCGCGGGCTCCGGGCAATGGATTTGTCGGACACTGGGTTAGAATTATCTTTGCAAAAATATAGAAAATCTCTTTAAATGAAAACATAGATCATTGAAAAGAAATGAAAGCATGTGGTAAAAGGAGCAATTGTTCATTAATATCAATTACTCTTGTTTCCACAATGTCTTCAAAAGTTGTCTGCTATAGTTGCATCAAAGTGAATTACATTTATGATTCTGAATGTTAAATGGTAAAATGAATTTGTGAATTATCATGAAAGACCTACATCAGTCTTTCATCAGTTACTGTAAGTTTTCTTTTATATATGTAAATTAAACCATTGTATCAATTACAGGGTTCACATCTATGAAAGCATTTAAACCCTTTCCCACATACAACAAATCTACAGCAGACAACTTTGTGAACATAAAGTCAACAACGTGAAAAATCTCTGAAATAAGTTTTAAAAAAATGGGTACAAATGGAAAAATTGCTAATTTTAAAATGTTTTAAAAAGTGGTTGGCTGCAGAGGAGTCAGAGAGTCCATGTTGAAAGCGCCGTAAAACCGCAAAAGCACAGAAAATCCCTTTAAATGATAGAACAATAATTGAATAGAAATGAAAACATTATTGAATGGATAACCTATGACAAAACGTGGAAAACATTGTGGCAAAAGGAGAAATTGCACGTTTTGTGCAATTTCTTCTTTTGTCACTATGTTTTCAAAAAGCCGTCTGCTGCAGAGGAGTCAGAAAGCGTCTATATGAGGGAAAGGATTAAAATGTTTGTTTTCAAAGTCTGTTTATTGGAGCTTGATTTACAATACATGCTGTACTACATTTTAGCGTATTTGTCAATAAATTAGTGACGCCGGGTACGTAGCAATGCAGGCTGTCAATCCAGGGGTTGTGAGTTTGAATCTCAGCTCGGCCAACATTCTTTACGACATCTGACAAAAGTCACATGTGACATGCGTCATTAGTCTTTCACGAAATGGGCTAACAGTCTATATGGAAAAGCAGCCAATTGCTTGGAAAGTATGTTGTTGAAAGCCAGGAAGCGCATGAGTAGGTGAACTGGCCGACTAGATATGACTGAAAATTATTAAAAATGACATTAAACCCTATTCAATCAATCAAGCATATTTGTTGCATATCAGAATTTAATTTCTTGCATATTTGCTTATATCCGATGCCTTTTTCACATCTGGTATCTCGAGTACTGATATATAGCCTTTAACCTATTACCACCTGCAGACACATTTTGACACAATAGCAGCAGATGACTTTTGAAAACATTGTGGCCAAAGGTGAAATTGCTCATGATGAGCAATTTCCCATTTGGCCATAATGTTTTCAACTTTATTTAACAATTAAGCTATCTTTTATGGAGATTTTTCAGGTTTTTGTCTCTGTTTTCAAAGTTGTCTGCTGTAGATTTTTTGTATGTTGGAAAGGGTTAAGTTATCAATCGTATAAGTTGATGCCTCATATCAAAAACAGTTAAGATAATAATGATGATGTGATATTTATATTTTAGAACCAAGATACTGGGTAAACAATGCGAAAAATTATGGATGGCTTAGAAACCATGTTGTAGTAAGTAATTTATTAATCAAACTGGGGGTTTTCTTTTGCTCATTTTATGGCCAAGCTTTCTCTCTCCAAACTTCTGAATCCTGTTTCCGCCATCAACTTGACATTAGTTGTCTAGTTTTGCTGTGTCGCACTGAATATTTGAACTCGAAAGTTTTCGGGTCGATATTATCAAGCTACTTTCTACCTTATGCCTGAAATTTACTGGGACAACTCAAATTAGAATTCTACAAGTGGGCATTTAATAGCATGATATTATCACCTTTAAAGCTTCAACATTTCTATTTTGGAATTTAAACTTAAGGTTGATTGACACCTCAACATTTTCCAGTTATAATTTCGAATTGTCATGATAAAATTACAGGTTGACATGCTGAAATATTGCGATAATATTGTTCCGAAACTTTTGACTTGTTCAGGTCAAATTTTCAGTGCGATAATGAAAAATGAGACGCTTTAATATTTCAAGTTCTCACATTTAAAAGTTGATGGCGGAAACATGATTCCATACCAAACTAATTTTTTCCCCCCTATTCCTTTTGAAAGAAAAGCCCCTCAAAATGAAGAAAAAAAACATAACTATGAAGTGATTCCTTTTTACAAAATTATGCAATGAAATTAGAGAAATTGAACTGAATTAGTCTGTAGTTTGACATGGACCATAATGCATGTGTGACTTTTGAATATAAGCTGCTAGTTTATTCATTCCCCAAATTTTATTCCATTTCTCTCTTATGATGTAAGTTTTCCTCTTCTGAAAGGCCCAGCCACCTTACCCCTCTAACGAGAAAAGACAGTCTGCAGCAGACAACTTTGAAAACGTCTAGGCAAAAGCACAGAAAATCTCTTTATATGAAAGAACAATAATTGAATAGAAATGAAAACATGGTGACAAAGGGAGAAATTGCTAGTTTTGAGCAATTTCTTCTTTTGTCATCATGTTTTCAAAAAGCCGTCTGCTGCAGAGTCGTCAGAAAGCCTCTATATGAGGGTTAAGTTTACAATTTACATGATTTGTTTTAGAGTGTTCTACTTGAAAACATCATTTGCTATATCTGTATTATTGGAAGAATGATTTGATACAGAGTTGAAAACTTTTGTATGATAACAGGATATCTTGTTATTAACTTCGGAAGTCAACGGATTTACAATGTCCAATCTAGGAGGAGGGGATCATGCTAATTCTAACATTGTGTTTAAATATTCAAAGAACAAAAAATGGCTAAATTTTTCATAAAAATCTTTTTCCGATGAAATTCCCCCTTTGTTTTCGAATCCTAGATTAGTCACACTGGATTTAACCCTTTCCCTCATATAGACGCTTTCTGACGCCTCTGAAGCAGACGGCCTTTTGAAAACATAGTGACAAAAGAAGAAATTGCTCAAAACGAGCAATCAAAACGAGCAATTTCTCCTTTTGCCACAATGTTTCCGCTTTTAGTCATAGGTTATCCATTCAATTATAGGGATTTTTTCACAAAAATGTTCAAAGTCGTCTGCTGCATAATTGTCGTATGATGGAAAGGGTTAAAGACTTCTGCTGCTGAATGTGGACTGTGGAAGATGTCAAGGAACAGAAGACAAGCTTGTCTGAAATTTTAATATTCTCATAAAGAGAAGTTGACTGGTCTTTCACTCACAAGTTCTCTCTTATAACTTTTTGCCATAATGTTTTTAATTGTATTCAATTATCATAATTTCATTTACAGAAAGTTTGCATATTTTAGTTAAGACGTTTTCAAAGTTGTCTTTAGCAGTTTTGTTGTATATGGGAAACGTTAAGGAGGTGAAATATGCCCCTAACCCTTTCCCTCATACAACAAGTCTGCAGCAGACTTTGAACATATTTTGTCAAAAATTAGAATGGATAACCTATGACTAAAAGTGGAAAACATTGTGGCAAAAGGAGAAATTGCTCATTTTGAGTAATTTCTCCTTTTGTCACTGTTTTCAAAAAGCTGTCTGCTGCAGAGGCGTCAGAAAGCGTCTATATGAGGGAAAGGGTTAACCTTTTCCATGTTTTCCGACGCCTCTGCAGCAGGCTACTTTTTGAAAATATTATCACAATATTTTTTTCTTTATTCAGCCGAGCCACGGTAGCAATCCAGGGGTTGTGAGGTCTAACCCCAGCTTGGCCAACATTCTTTCCATCGTTTGACAAAAGTCATTCTGACAAGTGTCATTCGTCTTCCACCAATGGGCTAACAGTCTATGTGGGAAAGCAGCCAGTTGCTTGGAAGGATTGTTGTGTGGATTACTGGTGTGAGAAAGCCAGGAAACACATGAAAAAGTGAACTGGCTGCCGTGATATGACTGAATCTTTGCCCTGATGATTTCAAAGTCGTCTGCTGCAGATAAATTTTATGTGGGAACGAGTTTATTATTATCTAGAGAGGTCTGTTTACATCATTGCTTAACCCTTTCCCACATACAACAGATCTGCAGCAGATGACTTTGAAATTGTATTCTCAAATATTTGGTAAATCTCTATAATTGTAGGTATAATTACTGAAAAAGGTTGAAAACATTATGACAAAAGGAGAAATTGCTCATTTTGCAAATATGTCAAAATGCGTATATAAGGTGGGATAGGCTAAAAGTATGTTCTAATTTTCAGGCTCCAGTATCAGAAGAGTTGATATTTCGAGCATGCATGTTGCCCCTGTTGGTGCCTCATTTTGGAGAGGGAATGTCAATTTTTATCTGTCCATTATTTTTCGGTGTTGGTAAGTGTTGTTTTTACCATTTCCCTAATACAACAGATCTGCAGAAGATCACCTTGAAAACATCCAGGCAAAACCGTGTTAAAGTATAATTATTTAAAAGAATTGAAAACATTGTGTCAATTTCTCCTTTTGTCACAATGTTTAAAAAATATTTTGCTGTAGATGCACCAAAATGCATCGGTGTGTGGAAAAGAATTAAGACTAAGTTATGCTTATATAAATTTACAATTAAGCATAACAAAGTTTTGGATATTTGAGTAACAATTCTGTTTTTTTTTTTTTCTTCATTTAAATCTCAAGGCTTGTCTTATTAATCTTTTTGACAACTGATAAAAAATCATAGTGACCAGGGTTGTTAGCTTTTCACCAAAATACTCCACAGTCTGTTAACCCTTTCCCTTATATAGACGCTTTCTGACGCCTCTGCAGCAGACAGCTTTTTGAAAACAAAGTGACAAAAGAAGAAATTGCTCAAAACGAGCAATTTCTCCTTTTGCCACAATGTTTTCCACTTTTAGTCATAGTAACGTTATCCATTCAATTATAGAGATTTTCCATTTTTTGACAAAATATGTTTAATGTCGTCTGCTGCAGAATTGTCGTATGAGGGAAAGGGTAAAGAAAGATAGTAAGTTGCCCAAAAAATGTCCTGTAATGTATTCATGGAAGAAAAAAAAGACAGAAAACATGTATGTTAAATGGTGGTTTAGCATACATATGACTGAAATACTGTTAAATTGAATGCATTTTATACCTTAACCCTTTCCCTCATATAGACGCTTTCTGACGCCTCTACAGCCTCTACAGCAGACGGCTATTTGAAAACATAGTAACAAAAGAAGAAATTGCACAAAACGTGCAATTTCTCCTTTTGCCACAATGTCATAGGTTATCCATTCAATTATAGAGATTTTCTATGTTTTGACAAAATATGTTCAAAGTCGTCTGCTGCAGAATTGTGGTATGAGGGAAAGGGTTAAGAAGTCTCATGCAACGAAAGGCATTTAAATATAAATTGTAGAGAAACTTTTTTCTTATCCGTTTCCAACATATGCCAAATCTGCAGCAAACTACTTACACAGCATCAAGATAAAAAATAGTAAAATTATTTTTACTGATCGAAATTGAAAACATTGTGGCATAAAAAGAAATTGCTCAAAGTCGTCTGCTGCAACTGTATCACAGTTTGAAAATGTCCAAGTTTATCTACATGTGGGAAAAGGATTATTCTCTCCAAGCAGATGACACTAAATTGAGTAAAACTATCTTATAAGGTAGACAATTTAACGTAGGAGGCTTTGCAGGTTGTCCAAATCCTTTCCTTGAAGAATAATTATATATTTGAATTAAATCTGCAGCACAACTTTGCAAACATACCCCAAAAAATTGGAAACTCCATTTAAATGAAAGTACAATAATTGAATAAAGTTAAAAAGATGGTGACAAAAGGAGAAATGCCTCATTTTGAGCAATTTCTTCTTTTGTCATTATGTTTTCAAAGAGCCGAATGCGGCAGAGGCGTCAGAAAGCGTCTATATGAGGGAAAGGGTTAAATAAATATACATTGAATTTAAAAAATGTATAAATGCCAGTCACTTCATGTTTCAGCACACCTCCACCACATGATCGAGAAGATAACACAGAACAAGGAAGATGTTAAAGATGCCTTTAGAACATCAGGTAACCCAACACAACTGGCTTGGTTCTTAATATTTTCCTAGTCATTGTTAGTATTTTACTTGACCCTTTCCCACATACAGCAGATCTTCAGCAGATGACTTTGAAAAGTAGATGTAATTGCAAAAATGTGAAAAATCTCTAAAAAAACCAGTATAATAGTTGAATAAAGTTAAAAACACTGTTGCAAAAGGAGAAATTGCTTGTTTTAATTTAGACATCGAAATACTTTGACCCTTTTTCCACATGCAGACTTGTATTTTAGTCATCTTCAATGATTGTACTTTCCATTTTCAATATTTTTGACGAGATGTTTTTTTAGTCGTCTGCTCAGGTTTGCTGTATGTGGGAAATGGTTAGGGTTTACTTCAGGCAATGGTTGAACCTTGGTGTCTCTTAGAAATACCTAGATAATATTACCTACTAATCTGCTGTGATCGAGTGGTTAGCATGGGGGATTTGAAACTGGGTGTCCCGGGTTCGATCCCCAGTCACAGCACTACGGTCATGGTGGAGTGCCTTTGGGCAAGCACATTTTCTAGCCTAGTATGGGTTTGTTTACCCAGGGATCATGAATAAGTGAACTGTCGCCGTGATATAACTGAAATAATGTAAAACAAACAAACAAAACCTACTGATGCCCGAGTGTTGGTATATAGCTAGGAAATGCAGGGATATAACTGAAATACTGCTGGAAGTGGTATTAATTTCCATTCAACCTAAACAAATTACGGGAAATTGTGTTTTAGAAACGGTAACTACGGTAGTTTATTTGTTGTCTTTCAGAGTCTGTTACTTGCAACAATATTAAATAATTTTTATGTTGATTTTCTTTTGACAATATCAAATTGAAAATTGATAAACAAAATCTTAATATCTCTATAATAAATATTTCATGGTTGTTGAAAGACGTTACATGACAGTTTTTAACCTGTGATTTTTGTAGAGAAAATGATGTCATGAGTTATAAAAATTATTGAATGACCATTGGTAAACATGATTATCATGAATTTCAGGTTTATGTTTAGAAATCAAATCCATTCAGTCACATGCTATCTTGACTTTCTTTTAACTTTGTCACATTTCTTGTTTTACAGCCTCTGCAATTTTACAGGGGTGTTAACCATCTCCCGTATACAGCAAATCTGTAGCAGATGACTTTGAAAATGTCTACTCAAAAATATGAAAAGTCTCTATAGTTGTAGGTTTAATTACTGAAAAATGTTGAAACATTGTGGGCCAAGCCCCGGTAGCTCAGTCGGTAGCGACACAGGCTGTCAATCCAGGGGTTGTGAGTTTGAATCCCGGCTCGGCCAACTTTCTTTCCGACGAGTGACAAAAGTCAATGCGACATGCGTCAATCATCTTCCACCAATGGGCTAAGTCTATGTGGAAAAGCAGCCAGTTGCTTTGGAAGATTGTTGTGTGGAGTACTGGTGTGAGAAAACCAGGAAATGCATGAGTAGGTGAACTGGCCGCCGTGGTATAACTGAGAAATTGTTAAAAATGGCGTTAAACCCCAATTAATCATCAATCAATGAAACATTGTGGCAAAAGGAAAAATTGCTGCAGATGCGTCAAAATGTCTATAGATGGGACAGGGTTAACCATCTCCCTGTATGCAGCAACACTTTATCAGACCACTTTAAAAGCCTAAAGAAAAATAAATTTTAAGTAATTTCCCTTTTTACCATGATATTTTCAAGTCATGGTTCTAGATTTGTCCAAACAGTCTACTTTTCCTATTGCAGTGAAGGCATTCACCCTTTTCCCATATACAATAAATCTGCAGCAGAAGACATTGAAATTATCAAGTACGAAATATAGGAAATCTCTATAAATGAAAGGATGAATATTGAATAGAGTTCAAATCAATGAGACAATTTATGGAGAAATTGTTCATATTGAGCAATTTCTTTCTTTTGTCTCAATGTTTTCCAAAGTCATTGCTGCAGAGGTATCAGAAAGTGTCTGTATTTGGGAAATGGATAAGCCACCTCTAGTTACAAATTTAATTATCTTCTGTGTCTGTTTTGTTTTTCAGCTTTTCAAATGTCATATACCACAGTATTTGGTGCCTATTCAGCATTTTTGTTTTTAAGAACTGGTAAGTTGAATGAACATCTTAGAAAAAATGTGTTATATCAGTTCAAATGTTAACCCTTTCCCAGTTTTGGATGCAAATAGACGCTTCTGCATCAGACAGCTTTAAACATTATGACAAAAGGAGAAATAGCTCCTGATGAGCAATATATCCTTTTGTCACAATGTTAGCTACTGTATTCAATAACTACACTTACATTATGATTTAGGAATCCGCTGTGGTCGAGTGGTTAGCGTCGGGGTTTTCGTAACCAGTTGCCCCTGGTTCCATCCCTAGTCGCGGCACCTCGGTCATCGTGGAGTGCCCTTGGTCAAGGCACATTTTCTAGCCTAGTACTGGTTTGTTTACCCAGGGATCATGAATAAGTGAACTGTCGCCGTGATATAACTGAAATAATGTTGAAAGCGGCGTAAAACCCCAATAAATAAATAACTAAATACATTATAATTTAACATGATTGATCATTTACTGAACTTGTACAAAAATAAACACGAGCTTTAGCTAAGTTGATTGGCCAAAAAACATTGTGGTTAGAGGGATAGGGCCAGTTTTTGTGATGCCTGCAATGGTGGGAGACCCATACGAAACACCTTTTGACATCCGTATGTCATACTTACACTTAATGACAAATTGGCAGGTAACACATGTGTTATTTTGAAGGCATTAATGTGAGCATCTTGACCGCCACAGTGGTGTAGTCATACCAAAGACTTGGTAGTAATGGCTGTCCTCCTTGGCACTCAGGGTTGCAGGCTTGCATTACGACTGACTGGCTTGTGTCAGGATAAATTGGTCAGTAATACTGGTTATTTTACCCAGGAAACGACATGATAATAACTGAAAATATGCGTAAAGCATCAATCATTCAATCGATCATGACCCCCCCCCACACCTGTTCTCATAGATTGCATTTATAGAGTAGATTCTCGACCATTTCATTTCAATACAATTGTGGAAGAAAAAGGTCACAAGACTGTGATAAACAAATGACAACTTTCAGGTTTTTTCATTATATTATATAAGGAGCTCATGTCTTATTTGTATTTGTCCAGCAAATAGAAAATAGAAAAGTCATCGAAAACCCAACCTTTTGGAATTCATGTCTAACAAATCACACTGATCAAAATGCAAATCCAAACAGTCTGATCATAGTCTTCACTGTTCATCTCCCAGTCCATCAAATATTCTTATGAAAACAATGTGATGACTTCAAGAAGACGTGGCAAGTATACCATGTCATCTGAATCGTTATAATTTTAAAAGACACAAAAACACCCCGAAGTTATGAAATTCTTGTATTGCTCAGATATTAATTGCAGTTTACTTTCCTCCAATTCCAGGTCATTTTATAGCACCTGTAATGGCACATGCTTTCTGTAATCACATGGGATTTCCAGCGTTTCATGAAGTATTAGCTTACGAAGACAAGTCCCTTAGATGGAAACTAATAGCCGCTTTCGCTACAGGACTGCTTGTTTGGGCTTACTTGCTATATCCATTATCATCACCTTTTATCTATTCTAACTATATATATGACTGCTGATGATTTGTTTATTTCTGAAATTATTTATTATCATCTTAACCCTTTCCCTCATACGGCAATTCCGCAGCAGACGACTTTGAACGTATTTTGTCAAAACATAGAAAATCTCCATAATTGAATGGATAACCTATGACTAAAAGTGGAAAACATTGTGGCAAAAGGAGAAATTGCACATTTTGTGCAATTTCTTCTTTTGTCGCTATGTTTTCAAAAAGCCGTCTGCTGCAGAGGCGTCCAAAAGCGTTTATATGAGGGAAAGGGTTAAGCTCGCTGGAACTGTGTCCTTGTGAGTTTTTATGTTTTTATGCTGTTGTGATTGTCCAAGGCAGTATTTTTTAAAATCTGAAAAATTTGTATTGCAGTCATTCAGCAATCTCCGTTAACTACTCGCTGATCTCTACAGAGATCATACAGTAGTTGCAAAATGAGTCTGTGGATGTGTTTCTGCCTCTCTGTCTTCTTTGTACTTATAATTGACAGGCCACAAATAATGATCAATGGTCAAATTTTTTTTAAATTGGCATTTCTGATTTTTGTCTTCCCTGCAATACTTTGGAGGCATTTGTTACATTTAGTGACGTTTTTCGTGTTGGTTTATGCTGCCTCTTGAAACACGGGATTAATGGCAGTGTACTCAAATAGGAAATGGTTATTTTTAACCCTTTCCCACATGCAGAGTAGTTGCAGCAGATATTTAGGAAATACTAATAAGGAGCAATTTCTCCTTAAGCTCAAGTGATAAACGCTTTATTATACAATAACATCATGCCTTCATTTATTGAGATTTTCCATTTTTCATGAAGCAGTATATTTTTGCTTTTCAATCATTTAAACCAAAAAAAATATGCACATCCCAGTCTCCGCTGAATCTCCAGTATTTATCTATAAGTCATAGAAACGTTCAAAAAGCTTTAACCCTTTCCCACCTATAGATGCATTTAAACACATCTGCAGCAGACGACTTTTAAAAACATCGTTACAAAAGGAAAAATTGCTCAAGCAATTTCTCCTTTTGCCACGTTTTCAACTTTTTTTTAGTAATTATACCTACAATTAAAGACATTTTCCATATTTTTGAGAAGACATTTTCTAAGTTGTCTCCTGCGGATTTGTCATCTGTGGGAAAGCTTTAAATATAGTAGCCTGTTCATGAAAAAACGTACAAAATCTACACTGTTCAACTTCACATATTACTTTTTTATAAGTTAAACAAGCTTGTTAGAAGATTCGGTCAACTTGTGTAGATTGTAATAAGATGGAGTAGATAGGACCTGGATGTTCTGAATCTACACTGTTCAAAAACTTGTACATAATCCCAGGATGGATATAATGTTTGTTTGGATCATCTACATGTACTATGTGTAAGCAGATTTTTGTCCACACTTTACCCTGTGGTTACTGTAGTGCAGCTGTTATTTGTAGTTAGAGAAATCTCAATGACATGTTTAATTCCTTCCCACATGCATCTGCAGCAGTAGACTTTGGAAACATCATGGAAAGAGGGCAATGATTCAATTTCCTTTTGCGTCATTGTTTTTAACTATTTGATAACTACTTTCTATCACATAGATCTTCCATATTTTTTGCATGTATGTTTTCACTGGAATCTGCCGCAAAATATTTCTATGTGGGAGAGGGCCCAGTGATGTTTTAATTGTGTTCAACTAGTATTTTATTATACTCTCTCTTTTTTTTCTGTTATGAATAAATCCATGTATTTCTATATGAGCTTTATTGTTATTTTGACACATCTTCCAACAATAATTCAGTTATTTAACCCTTTCCCTCATATGACAATTCTGCAGCAGACGACTTTGAACATATTTTGTCAAAAAATAGAAGATCTCTATAATTGAATGGATAACCTATGACTTAAAGTGGAAGACATTGTGGCAAAAGGAGAAATTGCTCGTTTTGAGCAACAGTACAAATATCTATAAACCCAGGGTGGCTAGCCACTACTAGACTAGCAAATATCCCTTATATGTCCAAATGTACCCTACCAAGAGATGGACACATGAGTCTTAACCCTTTCCCTCATATAGACGCTTTCTGATGCCTCTGCAGCAGACAGCTTTTTGAAAACATAGTGACAAAAGAAGAAATTGCTCAAAACTAGCAATTTCTCCTTTTGCCACAATGTTTTCCACATTTAATTATAGAGATTTTCCATTCTTTGACAAAATATGTTCAAAGTCGTCTGCTGCAGAATTGTCGTATGAGGGAAGGGGTTAAATTCTACAAGCTTACAAATTAACTAAGGGAGCATCCCTATTGAATTAAACACACAGAAAAACATATAACTTCGTTTTTTTGCTGATTTCAAGCTATAAAGCTGGTTTAAATCAATCGCTTGACTTTTATCAAAGTGTATAAAAAGTAATTTTTTGGAAATTATTTGATTTCAAAAATAGGACAAGGGGAATTTACATGGATTGAAATATTAACAATAAAACATACATATAGGATCTGACATGAGTTGTCATTTTATATAAAGTTTATTAAACGAGTTCAAGAAATTTGTAATTAAGCGAGCCTTTTTTAATCACATGACGAAACATAAAAAAAATATCGGATTTTCACTGTCTTAACTTAACTAATCACACAACAAGGTATTTTTATGACCGATAATTTAAGTGGAATGCTCCTTTGGTGGTCCTTTTTCAAAATTGTTCAAAGATTTAAATTTTATGAACAACTGGTTGCTGCTGCATCAGAAAGGGGGAAAAGTTAACAATCTTTAAAATTCTTCTCCTCTGAATCCACTTGTCTGATTCTAATATAATTTGGTAACTCTCTACAAAAATTGTTCAAGCCATATTAATTGGTTTTAAAACATGGAAGACAAGCGGGCATCAGAAAAGGGGCAAAATAACTTTTTTATTAAATTCTGTTCTTATGAAAGCGCTTGTTTGATTTCAAGATAAATATGTAGGAATCATCATTCAGTAATCCTCTACATATTTTTTCAAAGCAATAATGCTTGGTTGAAAGACAGCATGCAGGTGGCTTCAGAAAAGGGGTAAAATTATCTTTTAGCTTCAAATGACATCTTCTTATCCACTGGATTAATAGGAATGTTACTTTGGGGGTCCGCTTTCAAAAGTGTCCAAAGATTCTAAGGTGAACTTTGATTGCTGTGGCATCAGAAAGGGAGAAAAAGGCCATAACTTTAAATTTCTTCTTCTCTTAATCCGCTTATCTTTAATTCAAAATAATTTGGTTGAAATGGTCCTTGATTGACCCTCTACCAAAATTGTTCAAGCCATATTGATTGGTTGAAAAGCTTGGCCACTAGACGGCATAAACAAATGGCAAATTGACAAAATTTTAAAATTTCATTCTTAATAAAGTTCTTGTCCGATTTCAAGATAGTTTAGCAAAAATGTTCCTTTAGTGACGAGGCACACACTTTTTCAAGCCATATTGTTTCAATTTATTCAATATTGAATTGTTTCTAGTGACAAGAGTTGTTGCATCTGCATACAGTGAAGACTTGACTATCCATCTACATGTAGTTGTCAAAGCTGCATCTTTAGTTCACAATCAATTAGTGAAGCAACATTTACATATCATACATGTCATTTGCAATATCGGACTGGCCACAAGATCCGAAATGTTAAATGCCGCTCATATAATATGGAAACTGGATTTATTTTAAGTCTGTAAAGAGGCAAATGCTGATCTGAATCTTCACCCGTCGCAATTTCCATAAGGTCTTGTGAGTTGGCCCATCATATTTTTGGCCAAGAAGAGGAATACCTTAAAAGAACAACTGCCAAAGATTCAGGGTATGTCTATCATGTTGTGCCTTAATTAATTTAGGTTTCAAGCATCACAGCAGTTTAGTGTTGTTTGCATTGATTATCATAGATGACCTTGTCTAGTCTTTGGGTACATAGGTATTTGGATTGCTCATCATAGATGACCTTGTCTAGTCTTGGAGTACATAGGTATTTGGATTGCTGCTGGGAGATGTCTTAGTCTAGTCTTGGAGAACATAGGTATTTGGATTGCTGCTGGGAGATGTCCTAGTCTAGTCTTAGTGTACATACACATTTGGATTGCTGCTGGGGGATGTCCTCATCTGGTTGCTGTGTAGTGTTGTTAGACTGCTCTTTGGAGAAAACCTTGTCTAATAGTAGAGTACATCAATGTTGTTTTAATTCCTCCTGTGAGATGACAACGTTTGATTGTAGAGTACAGTGGTGCTGTTGGAAATGACTGTGTTTAGAGATGACTTTATTATGTCTTGGTGTAGGCTACATTTGTGTTGTTTGGATTGCTCTTGGGAGAAAACATTGTCTACTCAAAATGCACAGAGCTCTTGTTTGAACTGCTGATTTGATATTACCTTTTCTAGTCAAAGTGAACAATGGTGTTGTTTAAATTGCTATTTAGAGAGGACCATGTCTTGTTGGGTATACATTGGTGTAGTTTGGATTGCTTCTGGGAGATGACTTTTTCTAGGCATAGTGTTCAGTGTTGCTGTTTGGACTGCTTCTGGGATATGACTTTGTCTAGGCATAGCCTACAGTGTTGTTGTTTGGACTGCTTCTGGAATATGACTTTGTCTAGGCATAGTCTACAGTGTTGTTGTTTGTAATGCTTCTTGGAGATGACTTTGTCTAGCCATAGTGTTCAGTGTTGTTGTTTGTACTGCTTCTGGGATATGACTTTGTCTAGGCATAGTGTATAGTGTTGTTGTTTGGACTGCTTCTGGGAGATGACTTTGTCTATACATAGTCTACAATGTTGTTGTTTGTACTGCTTCTTGGAGATGAATTTGTCTAGGCATAGTGTTCAGTGTTGTTGTTTGTACTGCTTCTTGGAGATGACTTTGTCTAGGCATAGTGTTCAGTGTTGTTGTTTGGACTGCTTCTTGGAGATGACTTTGTCTAGGCATAGTGTTCAGTGTTGTTGTTTGGACTGCTTCTGGGATATGACTTTGTCTAGGCATAGTCTACAGTGTTGTTGTTTGTACTGCTTCTGGGATATGACTTTGTCTAGGCATAGTGTAGAGTGTTGTTGTTTGGACTGCTTCTGGGATATGACTTTGTCTAGGCATAGTATACAGTGTTGTTGTTTGGACTGCTTCTGGGAGATGACTTTATCTAGGCATAGTGTACAGTGTTGTTGTTTGGACTGCTTCTGGGAGATGACTGTCTAGGCATAGTGTACAGTTTTGTTGTTTGGACTGCTTCTGGGAGATGACTTTGTCTAGGCATAGTGTACAGTGTTGTTGTTTGTACTGCTTCTGGGAGATGACCTTGTCTAGGCATAGTGTACAGTGTTGTTGTTTGGACTGCTTCTGGGAGATTACTTTGTCTATGCATAGTGTATAGTGTTGTTGTTTGGACTGCTTCTGGGAGATGACTTTGTCTAGGCATAGTGTACAGTGTTGTTTGGACTGCTTCTGTGAGATGACTTTGTCTAGGTATAGTGTACAGTGTTATTGTTTGGACTGCTTCTGGGAGATGACCTTGTCTAGGCATAGTGTACGGTGTTGTTGTTTGAATTGCTTCTGGGAGATGACATTCTAGGCATAGTCTACAGAAGTGTTGTTTGGACTGCTTCTTGGAGATGACTTTGTCAAGACATAGTGTTCAGTGTTGTTGTTTGGACTGCTTCTGGGAGATGATTTGTCTAGGCATAATCTACAGAAGTGTTGTTTGGACTGCTTCTTGGAGATGACTTTGTCAAGACATAGTGTTCAGTGTTGTTGTTTGGACTGCTTCTGGGATATGACTTTGTCTAGGCATAGTGTACAGTGTTGTTGTTTGGACTGCTTCTAGGAGATGACCTTGTCTAGGCATAGTCTACAGTGTTGTTGTTTGGACTGCTTCTGGGATATTACTTTGTCTAGGCATAGTATACAGTGTTGTTGTTTGGACTGCTTCTGGGAGATGACCTTGTCTAGGCATAGTCTACAGTGTTGTTGTTTGGACTGCTTCTGGGATATGACTTTGTCTAGGCATAGTATACAGTGTTGTTGTTTGGACTGCTTCTGGGAGATGACTTTGTCTAGGCATAGTATACAGTGTTGTTGTTTGGACTTCTTCTGGGATATGACTTTGTCTAGGCATAGTATACAGTGTTGTTGTTTGGACTGCTTCTAGGATATGACTTTGTCTAGGCATAGTATACAGTGTTGTTGTTTGGACTACTTCTGGGAGATGACTGTCTAGGCATAGTATACAGTGTTGTTGTTTGGACTGCTTCTGGGATATGACTGTCTAGGCATAGTATACAGTGTTGTTGTTTGGACTGCTTACTGGGAGATGACGTTGTTTAGGCATAGTGTACAGTGTTGTTGTTTGGACTGCTTCTGGGGTATGACTTTGTCTAGGCATAGTGTACAGTGTTGTTGTTCGGACTGCTTCTGGGAGATGACCTTGTCTAGGCATAGTGTACAGTGTTGTTGTTTGGACTGCTTCTGGGATATGCCTGTCTAGGCATAGTGTACAGTATTGTTGTTTGGACTGCTTCTGGGATATTACTTTGTCTAGGAATAGTGTACAGTGTTGTTGTTTGTACTGCTTCTGGGATATGACTTTGTCTAGGAATAGTGAACAGTGTTGTTGTTTGGACTGCCTCTGGGATATGACTGTCTAGGCATAGTATACAGTGTTGTTGTTTGGACTGCTTCTGGGATATGACTTTGTCTAGGCATAGTATACAGTGTTGTTGTTTGGACTACTTCTGGTATATGCATTTGTCTAGGAATAGTGAACAGTGTTGTTGTTTGGACTGCTTCTGGGATATGACTGTCTAGGCATAGTATACAGTGTTGTTGTTTGGACTGCTTCTGGGATATGACTTTGTCTAGGCATAGTATACAGTGTTGTTGTTTGGACTACTTCTGGGATATGACTTTGTCTAGGCATTGTATACAGTGTTGTTGTTTGGACTGCTTCTGGGAGATGATTTTGTCTAAGCATAGTGTACAGTGTTGTTGTTTGGACTCCTTCTGGGGTATGACTTTGTCTAGGCATAGTGTACAGTGTTGTTTGGACTGCTTCTGGGAGATAACCTTGTCTAGGCATAGTCTACTGTGTTGTTGTTTGGACTGCTTCTGGGATATGACTGTCTATGCATAGTGTACAGTGTTGTTGTTTGGACTGCTTCTGGGATATTACTTTGTCTAGGAATAGTGTACAGTGTTGTTGTTTGTACTGCTTCTGGGATATGACTTTGTCTAGGCATAGTGTACAGTGTTGTTCTATGGACTGCTTCTGGGATATGACTTTGTCTAGGAATAGTGTACAGTGTTGTTGTTTGGACTGCTTCTGTGAGATTACTTTGTCTATGCATAGTGTACAGTGTTGTTGTTTGGACTGCTTCTGGGAGATGACTTTGTCTAGTCAAAGTGTACAGTGTTGTTCTTTGGACTGCTTCTGTTAGAAGACATTGTCTATGCATAGTGTACATTGTTGTTGTTTGGACTGCTTCTGGGATATGCTTTTGTCTAGGCACAGTATATAATAATGTTCTTTGGACTGCTTCAGTGAGATTACTTTGTCTAGGCATAGTGTACAGTGTTGTTGTTTGGACTGCTTCTGAGAGATGACTTTGTCTAGGCATAGTGTACAGTGTTATTGTTTGGACTGCTTCTGGGAGAAGACTTTGTCTAGGCATAGTGTACAGTGTTATTGTTTGGACTGCTTCTTGGAGATGACTTTGTCTAGGCATAGTGTACAGTGTTGTTGTTTGGACTGCTTCTGGGAGATGACTTTGTCTAGGCATAGTATACAGTGTTGTTGTTTGGAATGCTTCTGGGATTTGACTTTGTCTAGGCATAGTGTACAGTGTTATTGTTTGGACTGCTTCTGGGAGAAGACTTTGTCTAGGCATAGTGTACAGTGTTATTGTTTGGACTGCTTCTGGGAGATGACTTTGTCTAGGCATAGTGTACAGTGTTGTTGTTTAAAACTGCTTCTGAGAGATGACCTTGTCTAGGCATAGTGTACAGTGTTGTTCTATGGACTGCTTCTGGGAGAGGACCTTGTCTAGGCATATTGTACAGTGTTGTTGTTTGGACTGCTTCTGGGATATGACTTTGTCTAGGCATAGTGTACAGTGTTGTTGTTTGGACTGCTTCTGGGAGATGACCTTGTCTAGGCATAGTGTACAGTGTTGTTGTTTGGACTGCTTCTGGGAGATGACTTTGTCTAGGCATAGTATACAGTGTTGTTGTTTGGACTACTTCTGGGATATGACTTTGTCTAGGCATAGTGTACAGTGTTGTTTTGACAACTCATTGGCAATAACCTTGTTTAGACATGTCCTTATCTGCTTATCATGTGTCATTGTTTAAAGGACTTGTTCTTGTTTTGCTTTTTTGTTAGATGGTCTTGTAGTGTACACTTGTCTTGTTTGGACTGCTGCTTGGAGATTACTTTGAATACACATGGTTTATAGAGGTGTTGTTATGACTGCTCTTTGGAGATGAAATTGAATAAGCATAGTATACAGTTGTTTTGTTTTGATTGCTCCTATGAAAGAATAAAATCTACAGTGGTGTTGATGGGACTGTTGGTAAGAATATGACATGTGTAATGGTATTGTATACAGGGGTATCGATTAGATTGCTCCTTGGAGATGACATTGTCTAGTCAAAGTGAACAGTGGTGTTGTTTGAACTAATCCTAGAAGATAACCTTGTCTAGTTATATTGTACAGTGGTAATGTTTGAATTGCTCCTGGGATATGTCCTTGTCCCGACAAAGTAAATGGTGGTGTTGTTTGGATTGCTCCTTGAAGGTGATCATGTCTAGTCAAAGTGAACAGAGGTGTTGTTTGGATTGCTCCTGGCAGATCACATTGTCTAGTTGAATCGAACATTGTTTTTGTTTGGCTTGCACATGAAGGATGTCATTGTCTAGTCAAAGTGAACAGAGGTGTTTTTTTGGATTGGGCCTGCCAGATTACATTGTCTATTTGTATTGTACAGTAGTGTTGTTTGGATTGCTCCTTGAAGATGACCTTGTTTAGTCAAAGTGAACAGATGTGTTGTTTGGACTGCTCTTGGCAGATCACATTGTTGAGTCAAAGTGAACAGAGGTGTTGTTTGGATTGCTCCTGGCAGATCTCATTGTCTAGTTGTGCTGTACAGTGTTGTTGTTTTGATGTCTCCTTGGAGATAACCTTTTCTTATCAATATAAACAGTGTGGCTGTCTAGACTGCTCCTGGCAGATCGCATTGTCAAGTCAAAATGAACAGAGGTGTTGTTTGGACTGCTCCTGACAGATGACCTTGTCTAGTTGTATTGTACAGTGGTGGTGTTTGGATTTCACCTGAGAGATGTCACTTTTTAAGTCAAAGTGAAAAGTGATGTTGTGATATGGATGTCAAGTCAAAGTGTACCTTAGTGTGGTTTAGACTGCCCCATGGAGATGACCATGTCTTGTTATAATATAATATACAGTGATAATGTTTGGATTGCTACTGAGAGCTGCATTGTCTAGTCAAAGCGAACAGTGGTGTGGTTTGGACTGCTCCTGTGAAATGACAGTGTGTAGTTGTACAGTGGTATTGTTTGGATTGCTTTTGGAAGCGCATTTTCTAGTCAAAGTGAACAGTGGTGTCGTTTGGACTGCTTCCGTAAGATGACATTGTCTAGTTGTAGTAAACAGTGGTATTATTTGAATTGTTCCTGGGAGATGGCGTTGTCATGTCAAAGTGATCAGTGGTTTCGTTTGGATATCTCCTGGGACATTTGACATTGTCAAATAGAACAGTGGTTGTTGTTTTTTTCATCTAGGAAATGACATTTTCTGGTCAACGTGAATAATTCTGTCGTTTGGGCTGCACCTTGGAGATGACCTTGCCTTATTGTTGTTTGCAGAAGTGTTGTTTGGCTTGCTTCTTGGAGATAGCTTTGTCTACTCATAGTGTAGAGAGGTGTGCATACAATGACATAGTCTAGTTGTTGTTTACAGTGATATTATTTGGATTGCTCCTGGCAGATGACATTGTCTAGTCAAAGTGAACAGTTGTGTTGTTTGAACTTCTTTTTGGAGATGACCTTGTGTACAGTGGTTTTGTTTGGTCGGCTGCTTGAAGATGACACTGTCTAGTTAAAGTGTATATTGATTTTGTTTGGACTTATATTGGGAGATGCTAGTGTCTAGTCAAAGTGTACAGTGGGTTTGTTTGAACTCCTCTTGAGATGACATTGTCTAGTGAAAGAGTGCATTGGTATTGTTTGTACTGATCTTGGGAGATGACATTGTCTAGTCAGAATGTACAGTGGTATTGTTTGGTTTTTTCCTGTGAGATGACATTATCTAGTTAAAATGTACAGTGGTAGTGTTTGGTCTTCTCCTGTGAGATGACATTATCTAGTCAAAATATACAGTGGTAGTGTTTGGTCTTCTCTTGGGAGATGACATTGTCTAGTCAAAATGTACAGTGGTAGTGTTTGGTCTTCTCCTGTGAGATGACATTGTCTAGTCAAAATATACAGTGGTAGTGTTTGGTCGTCTCTTGGGAGATGACATTGTCTAGTCAAAATATACAGTGGTATTGTTTGGTCTTATCTTGGGAGATGACTCTGTCTAGTCAAAATATACAATGGTATTGTTTGGTCTTCTCTTGGGAGATGACACTGTCTAGTCAAGTGAACAGTGTAAATGTTTGGACTGATCTTGGTAGATGACTTTGTCTAATCTAAGTGAACAATGATGTTGTGGTTTGGATTGCTCCTTGTCTAGGTGTAGTATACAGTGGTAATGTCTGAATTGCTCCCTGGAGATGACATTGTCTAGTCAAAGTGAACAGTGGTGTTGTTTGGTTTGCTCCTTGAAGTTGACATTGTATTGTTGTAGTGTACACTGGTTTTGTCTGGACTGCTCCTTTAAGATAAACTTGTCAAACCAAAGTGTACAGTGGTGTAATTCGGATTGCTCCCCGGAGATGGCTTTGTTTACTCATAACGTACAGACGTGTTGTTTGAAATGCTTCCGTGAGATAACCGAGTCTTCATGTCGTGTACAGTGTAGTGGTTTGGATTGTGTCTGGACGATGAAATTGTCTAGTCAAAGTGAACAATGGTGTGGTTTAGTCTGCCCCTTGACCATGTCCTTTTATAGTATACAGTAGTATTGTTTGTATTGCTATTAGGAGCTGACATTGTATAGTCAAATTGAACAGTGGTGTGGTTTGGACAGCTCCTGGAAAATAACATTATCTAGTTGTAGTGTACAGTGGTATTGTTTGGATTGCTACTGGGAGATGACATTGTCTGATCAAAGAGAACGGTTGTGTAGTTTTGACTGCTTCTGGAAGATGACATTGTCTAATCAAAGTGAAAAGTGATGTTGTTTGGATTGCTCCTGGGAAACAACAATGTCTTGTTATAGTATACAGTGTAGTAGTTGGGATTGCTACTGGGAGCTGACATTGTCTAGTCGAAGTGAACAGTGGTGTTGTTTGGACAGCTCCTGGGAAATGACATTGTCTTTTTTATAGCGTACAGTGGTATTGTTGGGATTGCTACTAGGAGCTGACATTGTCCAGTCAAAGTGAACAGTGATGTTGTTTTGATTACTCCTGGGAAATGACATTGTCTAGTTGTTTGATTCATTGGTATTGTTTGGACTTCTACTTGGAGATGACATTGTCTAGTCAAAGTGAAAAGTGGTGTTGTTTGGATTGCTACTGGGAGCTGACATTGACTAGTCAACGTGCACAGTGGTGTGGTTTGGACTGCTACTGGTAAATAACCTTGTCTAGTCATATTGTACTGTGTTTTTTTTATGATTGCTCATTAGAGACGACTTTGTCTAGACATAGTGAACATTGCTGTCAGTTAGAGTGCTGGTTGGAGTTTACCTTGTTTGGAGATTACTTTAAGTGGCAACCTTTCAAGCTGAATAGTCTGAAAGTTAAACATCAAACATAAAAGATCTAATAATTACTTGTTGATAGATTGGTGATTATACGATCTACTAATTACCTATAGAAAGATAGGTGATTCTACGATCTACTAATTACCTATAGAAAGATAGGTGATTCTACGATCTACTAATTACCTATAGAAAGATAGGTGATTCTACGATCTACTAATTACCTATGGGTAGATAGGTGATTCTACGATCTACTAATTACCTATGGGTAGATAGGTGATTCTACGATCTACTAATTAGCTGTTAATATATTGAAGATTCTACGATCTACTAATTACCTATGGGTAGATAAGTGATCTACGATATACTACTAGTAATAACCTGTGGATAGATAAGTGATTCTACGATCTACTACTAGTAATAACCTGTGTATAGATAAGTGATTCTACGATCTACTACTAGTAATAACCTGTGGATAGATAAGTGATTCTACGATCTACTACTAGTAAAAACCTGTGTATAGATAAGTGATTCTACGATCTACTACTAGTAATAACCTGTGGATAGGTAAGTGATTCTACGATCTACTACTAGTAATAACCTGTGGATAGATAAGTGATTCTACGATCTACTACTAGTAATAACCTGTGGATAGATAAGTGATTCTACGATCTACTACTAGTAATAACCTGTGGATAGATAAGTGATTCTACGATCTACTACTTATGGTGGCATATTACTGCCGTAAGATAACCAGTTAATGTTTTGTACATTATTAACTGGTTATCTAGTTAGGGTTTGCGAATTTCACTTAATAAGTAACATACTAACTAGTTAACTAGATAGGATTCGTGTTACCACTTATTTGATATTCTCGAAACGTAAGACTAAAACAGGCATGAAAGTGCCCAGAACTGCCACCAGTTACCTTACCATGCTGTAAAATAAGATTTACACGAGCATTAACTTACAACTGAAACACATTCGTGTTATCAGTTATCGATCACGCGTGTATTGTGCAATAAACGCGTGATCGATAACTGGTAACACGAATCCTATCTAGTTGACCACTTAGTATGTCACATACTAACTGGTTAACTAGATAGGATTCGTGTTACCAGTTATCGATCACGCGTGTATTGCGCAATAAACGCGTGATCGATAACTGGTAACACGAATCCTATCTAGTTGACCACTTAGTATGTCACATACTAACTGGTTAACTAGATAACATTCGTGTTACCAGTTATAAATAGATACTGCGGAGGTCCTTTGTATTTTTCCTTTGGATCGATAACTGTCCAAAGGAAAAATACAAAGGACCTCCGCAGTATCTATTACTAAGTGGTTAACTAGATAGGATTCGTGTTACCAGTTATAAATAGATACTGCGGAGGTCCTTTGTGTTTTTCCCTTGGATCGATAACTGTCCAAAGGAAAAATACAAAGGAACTCCGCAGTATCTATTTATAACTAGTAACACGAATGTTATCTAGTTAACCAGTTAGTATGTGACATAATAAGTGGGTAACTAGATAGGATTTCAGTTGTACGTTAGTGATACTGCGGAGGTCCTTCGTATTTTTCCTAAATGAACTTGCAACTTCCATAGCGGAAAAATACAAAGGACCACCGCAGTATTTATTTATAACTGGTAACACGAATGTTATCTAGTTAACCAGTTAGTATGTGACATAATAAGTGGTCAACTAGATAGGATTCGTGTTACCAGTTATCGATCACGCGTTTATTGCGCAATACACGCGTGATCGATAAGTGGTAACACGAATCCTATCTAGTTAACCAGTTAGTATGTGACATAATAAGTGGGTAACTAGATAGGATTTCAGTTGTACGTTAGTGATACTGCGGAGGTCCTTCGTATTTTCCCTAAATGAACTTGCAACTTCCATAGCGGAAAAATACAAAGGACCTCCGCAGTATTTATTTATAACTGGTAACACGAATGTTATCTAGTTAACCAGTTAGTATGTGACATAATAAGTGGTCAACTAGATAGGATTCGTGTTACCAGTTATCGATCACGCGTTTATTGCGCAATACACGCGTGATCGATAACTGGTAACACGAATCCTATCTAGTTAACCAGTTAGTATGTGACATAATAAGTGGGTAACTAGATAGGATTTCAGTTGTACGTTAGTGATACTGCGGAGGTCCTTCGTATTTTTCCTAAATGAACTTGCAACTTCTATAGCGGAAAAATACAAAGGACCTCCGCAATATCTATTTATAACTGGTAACACGAATGTTATCTAGTTAACCAGTTAGTATGTGACATAATAAGTGGTTAACTAGATAGGATTTCAGTTGTACGTTAATGGTCGTTTAAGTCTTATTTTACAGCAAGAAAAGGTAACTGGTGGCAGTTCTGGGCACTTTCATGCCTGTTTTCGTCTTACGTTTCGATAATATCAAATAAGTGGTAACACGAATCTTATCTAGTTAACTAGTTAGTATGTTACTTATTAAGTGAAATTCGCAAACCCTAACTAGATAACCAGTTAATATTTACAAAACACTAACTGGTTATCTTACGGCAGTAATATGCCACCATAACTACTAGTAAAAACCTGTGTATAGATAAGTGATTCTACGATCTACTACTAGTAATAACCTGTGGATAGATAAGTGATTCTACGATCTACTACTAGTAATAACCTGTGTATATATAAGTGATTCTACGATCTACTACTAGTAATAACCTGTGGATAGATAAGTGATTCTACGATCTACTACTAGTAATAACCTGTGTATAGATAAGTGATTCTACGATCTAATACTAGTAATAACCTGTGTATAGATAAGTGATTCTACGATCTACTACTAGTAATAACCTGTGGATAGATAAGTGATTCTACGATCTACTACTAGTAATAACCTGTGTATAGATAAGTGATTATACGATCTACTACTAGTAATAACCTGTGTATAGATAAGTGATTCTACGATCTACTACTAGTAATAACATGTGTATAGATAAGTGATTCTACGATCTACTACTAGTAATAACCTGTGTATAGATAAGTGATTCTACGATCTACTACTAGTAATAACCTGTGTATAGATAAGTGATTCTACGATCTACTACTAGTAATAACCTGTGGATAGATATGTGATTCTACGATCTACTACTAGTAATAACCTGTGGATAGATAAGTGATTCTACGATCTACTACTAGTAATAACCTGTGTATAGATAAGTGATTCTACGATCTACTACTAGTAATAACCTGTGGATAGATATGTGATTCTACGATCTACTACTAGTAATAACCTGTGGATAGATAAGTGATTCTACGATCTACTACTAGTAATAACCTGTGTATAGATAAGTGATTCTACGATCTACTACTAGTAATAACCTGTGTATAGATAAGTGATCCTACGATCTACTACTAGTAATAACCTGTGTATAGATAAGTGATTCTACGATCTACTACTAGTAATAACCTGTGTATAGATAAGTGATTCTACGATCTACTACTAGTAATAACCTGTGTATAGATAAGTCATGCTACGATCTACTACTAGTAATAACCTGTGTATAGATAAGTGATTCTACGATCTACTACTAGTAATAACCTGTGGATAGATAAGTCATGCTACGATCTACTACTAGTAATAACCTGTGGATAGATAAGTGATTCTACGAGCTACTACTAGTAATAACCTGTGTATAGATAAGTGATTCTACGATCTACTACTAGTAATAACCTGTGTATAGATAAGTGATTCTACGATCTACTACTAGTAATAACCTGTGGATAGATAAGTGATTCTACGATATACTACTAGTAATAACCTGTGTATAGATAAGTCATGCTACGATCTACTACTAGTAATAACCTGTGGATAGATAAGTCATGCTACGATCTACTACTAGTAATAACCTGTGTATAGATAAGTCATGCTACGATCTACTACTAGTAATAACCTGTGTATAGATAAGTGATTCTACGATCTACTACTAGTAATAACCTGTGTATAGATAAGTGATTCTACGATCTACCACTAGTAATAACCTGTGTATAGATAAGTGATTCTACGATCTACTACTAGTAATAACCTGTGGATAGATAAGTGATTCTACGATCTACTACTAGTAATAACCTGTGTATAGATAAGTGATTCTACGATCTACTACTAGTAATAACCTGTGGATAGATAAGTGATTCTACGATCTACTACTAGTAATAACCTGTGTATAGATAAGTGATTCTACGATCTACTACTAGTAATAACCTGTGGATAGATAAGTGATTCTACGATCTACTACTAGTAATAACCTGTGTATAGATAAGTGATTCTACGATCTACTACTAGTAATAACCTGTGTATAGATAAGTCATGCTACGATCTACTACTAGTAATAACCTGTGTATAGATAAGTGATTCTACGATCTACTACTAGTAATAACCTGTGTATAGATAAGTCATGCTACGATCTACTACTAGTAATAACCTGTGGATAGATAAGTCATGCTACGATCTACTACTAGTAATAACCTGTGTATAGATAAGTGATTCTACGATCTACTACTAGTAATAACCTGTGTATAGATAAGTGATTCTACGATCTACTACTAGTAATAACCTGTGGATAGATAAGTCATGCTACGATCTACTACTAGTAATAACCTGTGGATAGATAAGTGATTCTACGAGCTACTACTAGTAATAACCTGTGTATAGATAAGTGATTCTACGATCTACTACTAGTAATAACCTGTGTATAGATAAGTGATTCTACGATCTACTACTAGTAATAACCTGTGTATAGATAAGTGATTCTACGATCTACTACTAGTAATAACCTGTGTATAAATAAGTGAATCTACGATCTACTACTAGTAATAACCTGTGTATAGATAAGTGATTCTACGATCTACTACTAGTAATAACCTGTGTATAGATAAGTCATGCTACGATCTACTACTAGTAATAACCTGTGGATAGATAAGTCATGCTACGATCTACTACTAGTAATAACCTGTGTATAGATAAGTGATTCTACGATCTACTACTAGTAATAACCTGTGTATAGATAAGTGATTCTACGATCTACTACTAGTAATAACCTGTGGATAGATAAGTCATGCTACGATCTACTACTAGTAATAACCTGTGGATAGATAAGTCATGCTACGATCTACTACTAGTAATAACCTGTGTATAGATAAGTGATTCTACGATCTACTACTAGTAATAACCTGTGTATAGATAAGTGATTCTACGATCTACTACTAGTAATAACCTGTGGATAGATAAGTCATACTACGATCTACTACTAGTAATAACCTGTGGATAGATAAGTGATTCTACGAGCTACTACTAGTAATAACCTGTGTATAGATAAGTGATTCTACGATCTACTACTAGTAATAACCTGTGTATAGATAAGTGATTCTACGATCTACTACTAGTAATAACCTGTGTATAGATAAGTGATTCTACGATCTACTACTAGTAATAACCTGTGTATAAATAAGTGAATCTACGATCTACTACTAGTAATAACCTGTGGATAGATAAGTGATTCTACGATCTACTACTAGTAATAACCTGTGTATAGATAAGTCATGCTACGATCTACTAATAGCCTGTTAATATCTTGGTGCTAGTTACGATCTTATAATTACCCGTGGATATATTGGTGGTTTGACGATCTACTAATTGCAAGTGGATATATTGGTGGTACTACGATCTACTAATTACCAGTTGGTAGACTGGCGATTCTACGATCTACTACTAGAAATAACCTGTGGATACATTGCTGATTCTACGATCTACTACTAGAAATAACCTGTGGAGAGCTTGGTGATTCTACGATCTACTACTTGTAATAACCTGTGGATAGATTGGTGATTCTACGATCTTCTAATTACCTGTTGATATATTTGTGATTGGCAATGAAACAATTTATTATTTTTAATTAAAGTGTATTCTCTCGAAGTATATCAAGTCACCATACTTTGATTATATTCACATATGATACTAAATACATGACGTAAGCCGCCCGAGCGATTTGGATGGACTATGAATGACTCAGTGTGTCATCATTTAATGTTGCACTGCCGTATAACTGATAGGGTTACACTTCAGTTCTTTGTCAGAATATGTATTTTGGGTATTTATGACAAAGTCGGATGGTAAAGCTTTGTGAGACTGTGCATGTACATAGGCTTAATTGAGTCAGCACTGTACGCAGATGCAATTAGACCCCACATCTCATGACGCGGCGTTTATTTATATCCTAATAAACACAATATTAACCTGGAGACGATTTATGAAGAAATAAACATCTGCGTCATGCGATCAGAAAAATGAAACAATCTCTTCATAACGCAAACCATTTTTAAATGCAAAGATCATTTCATTTTCAATTACACTATTTAACCCTTTCCCACATACAACAAATCTGCAGCAGACGACTTTGAAACCTGAAAAATCTTCATAAAAGAAAGCTTAATTGTTAAAAAAAGTTGAAAACCTTGTTGCCAAATGAGAAATTGCTCATCATTTTGAAAATGCGTCTGCAGGTTGGGAAAGGGGTAATACCATAACTGCAGCTTTTAGCTCACCCAGTGCTAAGTGCTCAATGTGAGTTTTTGTGATCGTTATGTGTCCGTTGTCGTGATCAACATTTGCTTGTTTACACTCTCGAGGCCACTGTTTTCACCCAATAGTCATGCATACTCACTGTGTCAGTTTGTTCGTCTGGATGATATATTAGATAAGTTCGAATATGGGTCACTAAGTCGATTGAAGAAACATCTTTTTAAAACGTCGGAAGCTTCATTCTTATCTTGAGCATTAGTGTCGTCTCACGTTCCGCTGGTGGATTTGTCCTAAATATTATGGAACCGAAATGCTTAATTAACTGCCGAAATTGACAATATGACCGTTTTCTAATTCTGGGATAGATTCTACTGTTACCGGCGAGCAGAAGATATGGCTTCAACTTTTTAAGAAATATAAGTGAAAGTCTCCACAGAAATCGTTAAAGGCATTCACTGCCTTACTCCGAGTTTGATGTCATATGCAAACAGCTTGGATCCGGATGAAACTCGGCGTCTCATCCGGATCCAAGCTGTCTGACACTCGGCCAATATTTTTGCCAAAAATTAAGTTAATCTGTGTTTGAAAATGAAGCGGACGAAATATTGCGCATGCGCGGAATTTCTTCCGGCAGTGAAGAGGGTTAATGAAACTTACCCATAAGAGGATGAATCCATGCTGGAGGAGGAGGAGAATGTAGCAGTGGTTGTCACTGTGCTGGGTTTCTTAGGAAGAGGTGTAAAATCATCATCTTTTGAGTCGGTTGACGAGTTATATTTTGCCAAACCTGCCTCCACCTCCTACGGAATAACTTAAAACGTCTCTTGGACATCTGTCGCATCTCATGTGTCAGATACTGTCCATACAAGGTGGCGACATCAGACGGTTCATCACGTTTAACAGCAACTTTGTTGATGGATTCTTTCAGTGACTCAAGGACTCACAGAGTCTTTCGCTAGCCTACGCTGTCTGTTGAAGCGTCCTCCTCAGCCTCCCCGCTCTTCCTCTTCGACTTTCCTTTGCCTGTGCCTTTCCATGTTGAGCCATCATTCGCCTTCCCATGTCTGGCAGCCTTCCTCTCTACAGCATCCAAGTCCCTAGGGCTGTCCTCGGCTAACTAACGGCCGGATGCGGAAACACCCTTTCGGAAAGCTTCGGACGGCTTCGGAAGCATGCGCATGTTTGCGTTCCTAATCGCTAACGGAAAGAAGAAAGATTGTTTGCACGATCCAACGCATTTAGCGAATAACAGTAACCGTTCGTCACACTTCGAAAATCATTCTCAACAATAGTTCCCCTACGTTTACCTTACGTTATATTTCAAATTATTTAACACATTTTCAAACAGTTTGGTCAAAATTCGCAAGAATTGACAAATTTACCCAATTCGCCAGGCTGTGTTTAATAGATTCGCCTATGTGTGAGGAGGCTATTACCTATATTCATAATTTGTATTGATATAGGGCTATCGGATTTCGATCTTTCGGATGTTTCTACCACCAAAGGTCAAGATCAGCCCGCCACTCCGCCCAGTCTGATCAGGGTAAAATAGGCTCATTATATAGCGTCATATATCCACATGGAAATCAGTACACTTCGACGAATTTCTAATTGGCCACCATATAAAATATGATATTATGTAACATATTTAATCAATAAATCTAAAGTTTTTTTTTTATTATTGTACACACCCATATATTTACATAAAGAAAACACGTATTCATGTAACAATCATCCATGCGGAACGGTAGGTCCGAAAATAGCCTATGTGCTCGCGTTCCTCGTGCACGCCATGGTAGTGGTTGTAATTCTTCGTGGATTGTCTTTTATGAAACACATTAAATATGGCGAGAAGGGGCATTGCAGAACGCGCCATAGCCGTCGAAATGATTCGTGCCGGCACCCCCATCAGACAGGTATGTTACGCGTCGTTATAACAATAACACAGACGGGTGGTCAACCATACGATACCTGTGTAATAATTGATTTGATCTTGCAGCTTTTGTTTTAAGGGTGTACATGTTTACTCTCTCTCTCTCTCTCTCTGTTAAGTTTGTTCCCGTGATCAAATTTCAATGAAGGTTTGTTTTACATATTAGGAATAAATTGTATAACACTTATATTTGGTTATTTGCATTTTTCACAGATTACTTTTCTTAACATATGATAAAAACTAGGTAGCCAATTAGAAATTCGTCGAAGTGTATATGCATTTTGACATGAATTGTATTTTTTTTTATTTAATCAAACCTCTGACAGTCAGTTATTTTGTGGTTAATCTTTGATATGTCTCTCTCTCTCTCTCTCTCTCTCTCTCTCTCTCTCTCTCTCTCTCTCTCTCTCTCTCTCTCTCTCTCTCTCTCTCTCTCTCTCTCTCTCTCTCTCTCTCTCTCTCTCTCTCTCTCTCTGAATCCGCTGTGGTCGAGTGGTTAGCGTCGGGGATTTCGAAACCGGGTGTCCCGGGTTCGATCCCCAGTCGCGGCACTACGGTCATGGTGGAGTGCCCATGGGCAAGGCACATTTTCTAGCCTAGTACTGGTTTGTTTACCCAGGATCATGAATAATTAAATTTAATTGCGCGCTAAATGACCTTAGCTGTCGATGCACCATAAAACAATATACATTCATTCATTGATATGTCTCTCGGATATGTCGTGTAACAAATCTTCATGTTTAATTGGGTTATATAACCACGTTAAATACTTTATGGTATAAATGCCAATTTAAATAAAATCTGTTCTTATGTCTTTTATTCATGTCATACAAGACCTACTGCCCTTGGTATGGATGTTTATTGGTACGTTGCTCGAACTTCTACAAGTATTAACTCATCTTCCCTGAACCAGGCTGCAGATGTGACTGTATGTGTCTGCAAAAGGGAAATGGTTAAGGTTAGCCGCACGAGAGAAATATTCTTGGAAGAAGATGTTAATAGCGACCCAGTCGAGTGATGCACGGTTTGTGTCATCACTCAAGTAGTGGCTGTCAAATAAAGGATTAAATTTAGGTTGAACACTATGGAGAAAATGCCACGAATCAAATCACTTATCTCAAACCAGATGTAGACATGAGTTGGAGACAGAAGTGATATCAATGCAAGACTGGTCAGCCAGACGCACACGCTGGCAAATAGTGTTGTGTAGTGCCTGGACATTTCGTTTCACGCATCTGCCACATGCAACTTTCAAAAGCTTAGAACAATCTCCTGTTCCACGATTTTTCTCAAATTTACATATAAACTGTGAATTCGGAACACTCAACAAACTACAATACTATCAAGTCACAAGGGATAGTGTTATACAGTATAATTCATTCCGCTACAATTACTCTTATAAGACGTTTGAATTCATTATAGTCGCTGGAACCATGGTGATTGCAATAGTTCTACTGTACGTGGGTTTTATTACTTTGATACAATTACAGCTTCAAAGCCTTTGCTGCAACAATTTATTTAATCAATACGAAATTGCAAACTGTAACTGAGCTTATCCATGGGGAAAAGGTGCACGTTGACTATTGTGTAAAGTGTAGTTACAGAACCACACCATTCCCAGATTACTGACATAAGGTCGTTAGGAGCTTCTGTCAACTTGTGTGGATTCTGATAGGTCTGAGCAGGTGGACAAACTGATCTGAATCATTATCATCTTTTCAAAACGTGATTTCCATCATGCACTATTGAATGACAGTACATTAACTGTTTACTTGCTTTGCTTTGGAAATGTTTTAGAAATAAATGTTAACTTTTAAAAGTCGGAAAAACTTGAATGCGGGGAATGTAGTATAGCAATTTCCCCCGTCTCCCCACGACCACCACACAATGTTTTGTATATTCCTCTGATAATTACACGTATCAAATGTCGTCTGTAGGACTAATAGGGGAAATTCAGCAAGTATCGACCCGGATCAGCCTAAGCATGCCACACAGGCGTACCCGGATATACACTTTTCGCCTCCTGTGTATTTTCTGTTTCAGGAATCACTACTCTATGTATTTCCCCCCCCCTCCCCCCCCCCCCCATTAGACGGAATGTGTGGCACGTGCCTACAGTGCCTAAAGGGAGCTACGCCCCTGTAATACTTTAAAAATTTATGGGTAAAGCAATAAAAAAGACTCATTTTGAGAAAGTTTTCAACTGTATGTTAATAGAATATTATTTTGACATATGTTCATATCCATGCCACTGGCATTAAACAACTTTTAACTGTGGTTAACTAGAAAATCAGGCAAGTTGTTTGTTGTGTCGATGACTTTTTATATTGCATCCAAGAAAATTAATATCTGTAAACAAAAGACAAGGATTGAATGTAGTTGCATAAGCAATTAAAATAAAACATGCATGTCATTTTTAAATGATTGCGTTCTACCATTCAGTGAGGAAATGTTCAACCTTACGTTGACAATTATTTATGATATCTCTTATTTGACAATTTCTTTTTGTCATTGT
Source organism: Serripes groenlandicus (assembly GCA_031761405.1). Taxonomy (NCBI): domain Eukaryota; kingdom Metazoa; phylum Mollusca; class Bivalvia; order Cardiida; family Cardiidae; genus Serripes; species Serripes groenlandicus. Next base: position 55,722,009 of record JASEVX010000001.1, read on the forward strand.
TGCAACTTCTTACAAACACCAACAACACAACTATTTAAAACTTCAACAAAACTAACTAAGGGTACCTACTTACGGTGTTAAGCATGATTTATTCCGGAAAATTGGGTCTTTCCATTTTTTTTCAAGAAAACCAGACTGGCTTTGTTTAGTATGTTGGTCTCCATTTTTGTATGGTAGAACTATGCAAGCATAAGTCAATCATGGGAATCAAGACCTGAGTGGACTGGTTCATGGCCTACACTTTAATTTGACATACTTTTGAATGAAAACTAGGTTCATGTAGCGAACATACCGGTATGATTTCCAAAATAATTGAACAGAAACAAAATCTGCAAGGTCTGTTGAGATTGTAAAGATTTTGAATAACTAATGTTGCCCTCACACCATAGCGATCACAGTTGCGAATGGTTGCGAATACAAAAATAGTGGTCATAAGTTCCGAACGCAATTCACACGCAACTAATAGGTTTTATTATAGGTTTGAAGTACGCAACAAACACGGAGGTGATCGCAGACACACGCAGAGCAAAAGTTCGGAAATGTTTGAATGTTTTAATGTTTCGAACATGTTCAATAATTCTCTGCGAATGCCTGCGATCAATTTATACGCAACAGGAGCGCTACGCACGCAGCACGATCGCAACAGGTACGCAACTCATAAGTTATGAACGCAACTCACACGCAACTAATAGGTTTTATAGGTTTGTTGACTCTTCGATGACCAAATCAGTACTGAAGAAAATACTGAATCGGCTCCGGTTTTATAGGTTTTTATCACGTGATCGATATTCGCAAATACCACGCAACTAGCACGCAGGTCAAACGCAACTTGTAAGTTTTGAACGCAACTCAAACGTAACTCGTAAGTTCAGCCCGCAGCTCGCACGCAACTCGTACGCCGATGATCGCAGTTCAGTTCGCAACCCACACGTAACCCACACGCAACTCACACGCAACCCATAGGTCGAATAGGTTACAAATTGACATAATTGTTGATTTCGGTTTCGTTTGGTGCGTATACAAATAATATATTTGTACACGCAACTAGGTTTTAGCATACGCTTTGGTGTGAGGGCACCATTACCGACGGTCCATCAATGTAGAAGTAGATGAAATTGAAAACTCCCCAAAAACAATGTAGTTATGATAGAACAATCCGGAATCTGGAAATTGTTATCACTCAAGTCACTCGGCAATTATGTTGCAAATGAAATATCAATTCTAATTCTGGGAAGCTGTGGATTGATGTCGATGGTAAGTGAACACAGTGGCAAACATGTCATTATTAAATATTGCATAGGCTATTGCATGACATTGGGTCGTTATGTATCTGCATACAGGTATAGAGAATACTCAGCGGAACATTTGCATACTCACGGCGTATAAGTGCAGCCCCAATCGGGGGCGTAGCTTGGAATTAATCAATGTGTAGGCCGTCTCGTGAGAAAAATCTACATTGCGTAAAGTATCGACCCGGATCAGCCTAAGACCATGCCCCACAGGCGTACCCGGATATACACTTTTCGCCTCCTGTGGATTTTCTGTTTCAGGAATCACTTCTCTATCTATCCCCCCTTAGACGGAATGTGTCGTCCAGATCAGTCTGCGCGGACAGCGCAGGTTGATATGGTCGATACATTACGCAGATGTGTATCGCCGCAGCTGCATTTTGGTGCATTTTGAGAAAAAATGTGTAGGCACGTGCCTACAGTGCCTAAAGGGAGCTACGCCCCTGAAAACGAGCAATTCCTCCTTTTGCCACAGTGTTTTGAACATCAATACATTACTATACTATTATTAGTCGCCGGGCAGAAGCCCGCGACTTCTATTTTTAATAGCTTTTCGGAAATCACATGGGAGGAGGGATAATTATTGGAAAGAAACACATTAAGATGTTTTGAACATATTACAATTGTGTTTGTTTAAAAACACTAAGTAATGACACATCTAAAATGGAATAAACATTTCGATGTTTTAGGTATTTTTAGTTTCATTTTGTTGACTTGCATTTAAGTGTTTTTGTCTTATTTACGAAGACAAATGTGGTCCCTGCTAGACTTGCAACCAACTGCTATATGTCAATATTGAGATATATTGAAATAAAAATCACGTCAAATTCTACTTTCAATAGTAATGTTAACTTACTGAATGTTATTTTCATGTTCAAAAATATGTCTTGATTTGTGAAGAATTCATTTGATAATGTTAACTCGTGTATATCTAAAATATGAACTGTTTCTAACCTAGAACTGTTGATTACGTCACTACCGAGTACCGCCCGCATAGATTTGTAAATTTTGCACACGCTACTATATACTACTGTACTTACTGTGTGTGCGATAACCAATGAAAAGCTGGATTTGCACGCGATACATTTTACAACAAAAACCTGCGTCGCTTACACTCATACTCTCATTCGATGGGCTGAATATGCACAATGACACACACACACTTGTATAGTTTCCCATGAACATAAACTGGTAACAGAAACAAAAATAAGAAATAATTTGTGAAAATATGTCTCAAATATAAGCCTGTTTATCGGTCGTGAACGTCGAAACGCCTTTTTCTCAGTTTGTGACCTAGTTTCATATTGCCAAAATGTAAACAAAGCGAAGTAACCGGAAGTACATGTAAACTTAGAAAAGTGACTAGGTTATGCAGACAAAAAATGTCGCACGACAAATTGATTTTTCTTAAACGTCACGAAACGAATGCATGGGTCGAATGTAGGAGAAAGAAAGATAATATAGAAATGCTTTTCTCTCTCGAATGCAGTGGAATAAAACATGCACTAAAGCTTTGCCTGATTTTTTATTCACTTTCTTCGATGTCTGACACTACGACTCGATGAAGCCTGACACGAGGGTAAACATTTCGAAAGAATGCTCAAACACCTTATTACAGATAGATAGCTAATATTACACACTTAAATGATTAAATATATGTGATATTAAATGTTGAAACAAATTAAGAGAAGAACAAACTCTGATAAACAATAGATTTAGAAATAAAGAAAATCTGCTCTTTCGCACCCAATTAATTTCATACTTGCCACATATATTGTATGCATCAACGATTTAGATAAACAATTTAGCTGTTATATTGTTACAAGTGTGGTCTACTTGTGAAATAATTAGTATTAAAAAGGAGGAAGTTCATGTCTTCAGCAATTTAACCGTTTTCTCAATGTTTTAAGCGATTAAAGGTTTTCATTGTTGCTTCAGACATGGAAAGGGTTTAATAGCTTTTTATTGCATGTAGATTTAAATCCCAAAATGTATTAATTTGTTGTTTTTTTTGACAAATACAAAACATCCAAAATCCTGACCAAAAGAAATCCTGAAATTTGTAGATCTATGTGGAATTTCAAAAATCCTGGAATTAATCCTTATGAAAACATTATGTGTATGTTTAGACTAATGAAAGTCAAGACTACATGTGTGTTAAAAAATAAATCAATGCAGTCTTTTCCGGCGACATTGATGCCTTGCATCAACTTTCTCTTGTTTGTAGATAGTTTTAACATTTGTTTTGAGCAGTGAGTGTAGTGTGTATATATTGTATACATATATATACCATAGATTCTATTTTTCGAACTTAACTGTAGTTATTTGATCGCAGTTGGTAAAACGGACGAATCCTCAGCGACAACCACTTTGCCGACTTACTTCTTGAATTTGGGGTTTGTTATGAACTTCCGGAAAATAGGACTTTTTACAGGTGTATTGTTTATTTGTTATTATTTCTCTTTGACTTAACACTATGATGTTTTGACATGGAATGTAGTGAAAGCTTAAAACTGAAGTATGTACTGTTCACGCGATGGAGTACAGAATTATGGATCTAGTTTGATTTTAACCGATAAGTGATTGAAATCATCTATCTAAATCGTAGATAAACTGATAGACACAACGGAAAGAAAAAAGTAGGTAAGGTGAAATTGCGTAATTATGTCAATATTTTCTTTATTTGCCGAAAACTTAACAAATACATCTTTGATGTTTAACTGTCAAACACAAGTTTAAATGTTAATTTCAGCCGACAAATGATAAAAAAAAAAGCAAAGATTATTTCGTTGACACAGATTTATTGATAATTTCTTAAAGTACACTTTGACCTAAATCTTGTGTAGTATAGAAAGAAATGTATAGACTAGACAATATGCTTTACATTCCACTTTGTGTTTTTATGTGTGAGAGTAAGCCTCGATCTATACATACACATATTTACTTTTAACACACTTTCCCTCATATAGATGCTTGCAGCAGACAAAACAAGCAATTTCTACTTTTGCCACAATGTTTTCAACTTTCAGTCATAGGTTATCCATTCTATTATAGAGATTTTCTATTTTTTGACAAAATATGTTTAAAGTCGTCTGCTACAGAATTGTCGTATGAGGGAAAGGGTTAAGTATTCATCCAGTTAACCCTTTCCCTCAATTTTCCAGCAATTTCTTCTTTTGTCACTATGTTTTCAAAAATCCGTCTGCTGCAGAGGCGTCGGAAAGCGTCTATATGAGGGAAAGGGTTAATTACTACTGTAGCACTTTCGTTAACCCCTTTCCCACATACAACACATTTGCAGCAGACAACTTTGGTAACTTCCAGGCAAAAACACAGAAAGTTGTATAAATGTAGGTATCTATACTAAAAAAGAGTTGAAAAATACAGAATAAATTGCTTGTTTCTACTTTTGACACAATGTTTTTAAAAGTTGCATGTCCGCTGCAGAATGCATTATACATACTGATGTGATGTTGAAATATAATTTTGTCAATAATTACTTTTTTTACCCTTTCCCACATTATGACATAATATAACAGCTTTCTGACGCCTCAGCAGCAGACAACTTTTGAAAACATTATGACTAAAGGAGAAATTGCTCATAACAAGCAATTTCACCTTTTGCCACAATCTTTTCAAATTTTTAAAGTAATTAAACCTTCATTTGTATAGATTTTTTGAGTTTTTTAATAGGTGATTTCATTGTCGTCTGCTGCAGATTTGTTGTATGTGGGAAAGGGTGCCCCTGCGAAACAGTCTTGAACTGTTCTAGAACTTAAGTAAGACATTTTTTCCAGAAGAATTGTTCTAGAATTGTTCTGGAACTGTTCTAGAACTAGTTCAGAAGAATTGTTCTGGAATTCTTCTAGACTATTTCTACATCAGTTTCAGAATAATTCTATAACAGTTACAAAACTAGAACTGTCCCACAAACATTCTAGAACTGTCCCACAAACATTCTAGAACTGTCCCACAAACATTCTAGAACAGTTCTAGACCAGAGTTCCAGAACAATTCTAGAATTGTCTAGAGTAGTTCTAGAATGGTTTTAGAACAATGAGGGTTTGTTCCAGAAATGATGTGGGATGGTTCTAGAATAGTAGCAGGACACCTACTCAGTAAACAGCTGAATCATACTTGTATCTGTTCTAGAGCTTGGGTTGGATGTACCTAGAACAATCCAAGAAATATTCAAATAAAAGTAAACTCACAGAAACTATAATGATGTTTGCATTTATTACATGTTGTAATGGGTTATCCTAGACATTGTAGTAAATTACAAAATTAACTGAAAATGCCAGGGCCTGGAACTGCCCAAGGCCTAAAAGTGTTCCAAAAAATAATCATGTTAGAAGAGTTATCACCAAAGATGATGAAATTCACTTTAAATCACTGAATAAACATTCATTAACATAAGTTTTACTTGTCAAGTGTTTCTTAGCCAAGTTGAATACATTCTGTGCTTGTAAATCTTTATTTTATGTTTGTATGCCCCCGGAATCACCGATTCACAGTCTGTCTGTCTGTCTGTCTGTCTGCATGAAAAAAACTTTAACCTTGACCACTTCTTTTGAACCATAACAGGTACGGCTACCATATTTCACATGTGTATTCCTTGTGACATGACCTTTCTGTCAGTACCAACATTTTTGACCTTGCGACCTTGACCTTTCACCTAGATGTTGCCATTCTCGAAAAAAACCTTTAACCTTGGCCATTACTTTTGAACCATAACAGGTACGGCTACCATATTTCACATGTGTATTCCTTGTGACATGACCTTTCTGTCAGTACCAAAATTTTTTACCTTGCGACCTTGACCTTTGACCTAGATGTTGCCATTCTCGAAAAAAACTTTAACCTTGACCACTCCTTTTGAACCATAACAGGTACGGCTACCATATTTCACATGTGTATACCTTGTGACATGACCTTTCTGTCAGTACCAGAATTGTTCACCTTGCGACCTTGACCTTTGACCTAGATGTTGCCATTCTCGAAAAAAACTTTAACCTTGACCACTACTTTTGAACCATAACAGGTACGGCTACCATATTTCACATGTGTATTCCTTGTGACATGACATTTTTGACCTTGACCTTTGACCTAGATGTTGCCATTCGGGGGCATCAGTGTTTCACAAACACATCTTGTTTCTATCTGCTTTTATCATTAGAATGAGAAGAAAAGTTATTTACAAATCACTTTGTACATACTATTTGATGACAATCCATTATAACCGAGTGTTTTGTGAAAACATTGCCTGAATTTTAACATGTCACATTGTCATCCATTTTGAAAATTTAAAATCTCAACTTCCTGTTGTTGTTGTTGTTATTGTTGTTGCAATTATTAAAAAAAAGGTTCTAGAAGTGTTCTATAAGTTTCCTTATTTCTCTTGAGAATGGATCAAGTTCAAGTGATTCACACTGAGTTAAAAAATACAAAGTCATTATTATTTAATTATATTGACCGAGTAAAAATATTCTAAAAGTGTACTGGAATTTTGTTGTAGATCATTTCTAGAACATATGCAGAACTTGATATGATGGTGATGATCTTCTAGAATTTTGTTTTAGAACATTTTTAGAACATTTGAAGAACTTGATATTTCCTTGAAATGTTCTAAAAATGTTCTAGAAATAAGTTCTAGAACATTTGTAGAACTTGTAAATCACAGATTATAAAAGTTCGGAACATTTTAAGAACACTATTAGAACTAAATATTAAAAATTTGTAGAAAATTACGTTTCTCACTGGTTTGTTGAAATGACACTTTGTGAACTGTTGTGCATATTCACCCTTCATTCAAGAGTACTTTCAAATATCTTTTAAATTGAACATACCAGGGCAGGGATCAAAATTTTTTGGCTTTATAAGTAGGTAGCAAATTTATCTTTCAGGTATTATTAGGTATTATTAGGAAGATAAATCTGATAAAAAAATAACGTAAGCAAGCTTTTGATTAAATTTATCTAATGACTGGAAATTACTTGTTTAAAATTGATAATTAACATGCATCCATTTAAATGCTTGGTGAAATTCTTGTCTTGTCTAACAATCACCTTGACATTTTGTTTGTTTGAACAAATTGATAAAAGAATGTTTAACCCTTTCCCTCATATAGACACTTTCTGACGCATCTGCAGTAGACAACTTTTTGAAAACATAGTGACAAAAGAAGAAATTACTCAAAACGAGCAGAGCAATTTCTCCTTTTGCCACAATGTTTTCCACTTTAAGTCATATAAGGTAAACCATTCAATTATAGAGATTTTCCATTTTTTGACAAAACATGTTCAAAGTCGTCTGCTGCAGAATTGTCGTATGAGGGAAAGGGTTAATTAAACTTGATTACGCAAAGATAGGAACAATAACATCAAGCGAAAACGAAACTGGGCCATTTTTTTTTCATGTAGCAAGACTGTTTGCTACTGACTTTTTTTCGGTAGGTGGCAAGTTCCCATTTTAGTAGCAAATTTGCTTCTTGCTATTGCTAATTTCGAACCCTGCATACTTTAATATAATAACAACATACACCCTATTTGTGTAAAGTAGTAAATAGATAATCACATTTTTAATTGTTAAACAGTGCTTGCACTAACTTTATGAAAAAGGAAGTACTCCTTGTGAAGTTTGACACAACCTCATGAATACACATTAACCCTTTCCCTCATACATATGCATTTTGACGCCTCTGCAGCAGACGACTTTTGAAAACATTGTAACAAAATGAGAAATTGCTCAAAACAAGCAATTTCTGCTTTTGCCCAATGTTTTCAAATTTTTTCAGTAATTATACCTACAATTATAGAGATTTTCCATATTTTTTACTAGACATGTTCAAAGTCGTCTGCTGCAGATTTGTTGTATGTGGGAAAGGGTTAACACCCATGTCTCTGTGTACAGTGTGAGGCACATGTCTGATAGCTGTTTCTCTCCCATTATTGAACTTCTGTTGGATTTCATGCAGCCTAGAGTGGAAATGCTTTACTTGCACTTGCAACTTATCACTGGAAATTTGGCGGCCATCCGAAAAGCAGTTTGTACATACAGCTACTTCTTTGTATAAGTCTTTATTAGGTCGCCATCATGGTGTTTGGTAAAAGTTGATCCCATTTATTCCCCAACACTCGATTTCCGACCCAAAGTGCATCTGCAGATGGTGATGTTTTATTTCATTGCCCAAAGTATGATGAAATTTATTTCTATTCAAATGGTATGCAGCCCTCATCAACATTACTTACTTCATTGCTTCATAACGACACTCATTATATTAATGAAAAAATGATAAGGACATCACTCTTATCTTAATAATGTTAATTAAATTGAATACTTTGTACTTATGAGCCAGTCACCAGGCCTAAATACTTTCAATAAATATTTGTCATTGTCATTGTTTTTCCAGACGATATCTAGGCTAAGTTTCAATTTAGGTCATATCACATCGAAAGTTTATCAGAACATTCATCTCCATCAAATCTTAGACAAGTTTGAAACTGGGCCATATGAGGTAAAACACTAGGTCACTAGGTCAAATTGAAGGGAATAATTGTAATCACTGGAGGCAACATATTTTTTACTTGAGCATGTTGAAATTTTGTCAGAATGTTAGTCTTAATTATATCTAGGTCAAGTTCAAATATGGGTCATATTGGGTCAGAAACTAGGTCACTTGGCCAAATTGAAAGGAAATCTTGTTAAAACTGCAGGCTGCATTTTTAGCTCACCTATGCACAAAGTGCAAGGTGAGCTATTGTGATCACATGTTGTCCGGCGTCCGTCCGTCGTTCATTGTGCGTTGTTAACATTTGAGCTTGTTAACACTACAGGCTACATTTTGCATCCAATCTTCATGAAAGTTTATCAGAACATTCATCTCCATCAAATCTTGGACAAGTTTGAAACTGGGCCATATGATGTCAAAAACTAGGTCACAAGGTCAAATTGAAGGGAAATCTTGTTAACACTCTGGAGGCCACATTTTCAACTTGAGCATGTTGAAACTTTATCAGGATGTTTGTCTTGATGATATGTAGGTCAAGTTCGAACATGTCATGTCGGGTCAAAAAGTAGGTCACTAGGTCAAATTGAAGGAAAATCTTGTTAACACTCCAGAGGCCGCAATTTTTTTGCTTCAGCAGATTGAATGTTTGTCTTAAAGATATCTAGGTCAAGTTTAAATATGGGTCATATTGGGTCAGAAACTAGGTCACTAGTCCAAATTGAGGGAAAATCTTAACTCTGTAGAAGGCGCATGTTTTGCTTCAGCGGCTTGATGTTTGTCTTGATGATATGTAGGTCAAGTTCAAACATGGGTTATGATGGGTCAAAAAGTAGGTCACTAGGACAAATTGAAGGAAAATCTTGTTAACACCCTAGAGGCTGCAATGTTTGCTTCAGAAGTTTGAAATTTTGTCAGAATGTTTGTCTTAAAGATATCTAGGCCAAGTTCGGATATGGTCAAAAACTAGGTCACTAGACCAAATTGAAGGGTAATCTTGTTAACACTATGGATACTTCATTTTTAACTTGAGCATGATGAAACTTTATCAGAATGTTTTTCTTGATGATATGTAAGTCAAGTTTCAATTTAGGTCATATCACATCGAAAGTTTATCAGAACATTCATCTCCATCAAATCTTAGACAAGTTTGAAACTGGGCCATATGAGGTAAAACACTAGGTCACTAGGTCAAATTGAAGGGAATAATTGTAATCACTGGAGGCAACATATGTTTTACTTGAGCATGTTGAAATTTTGTCAGAATGTTAGTCTTAATTATATCTAGGTCAAGTTCAAATATGGGTCATATTGGGTCAGAAACTAGGTCACTTGGCCAAATTGAAAGGAAATCTTGTTAAAACTGCAGGCTGCATTTTTAGCTCACCTATGCACAAAGTGCAAGGTGAGCTATTGTGATCACATTTTGTCCGGCGTCCGTCCGTTCTGCATTGTGCGTTGTCAACATTTGAGCTTGTTAACACTACAGGCTACATTCTGCATCCAATCTTCATGAAAGTTTATCAGAACATTCATCTCCATCAAATCTTGGACAAGTTTGAAACTGGGCCATATGATGTCAAAAACTAGGTCACAAGGTCAATTTGAAGGGAAATCTTGTTAACACTCTGGAGGCCACATTTTCAACTTGAGCATGTTGAAACTTTATCAGGATGTTTGTCTTGATGATATGTAGGTCAAGTTCGAACATGTCATGTCGGGTCAAAAAGTAGGTCACTAGGTCAAATTGAAGGAAAATCTTGTTAACACTCCAGAGGCCGCAATTTTTGCTTCAGCAGTTTGAATGTTTGTCTTAAAGATATCTAGGTCAAGTTTAAATATGGGTCATATTAGGTCAGAACCTAGGTCACTAGTCCAAATTGAGGGAAAATCTTAACTCTGTAGAAGGCGCATGTTTTGCTTCAGTGGCTTGATGTTTGTCTTGATGATATGTAGGTCAAGTTCGAACATGGGTTATGATGGGTCAAAAAGTAGGTCACTAGGACAAATTGAAGGAAAATCTTGTTAACACCCTAGAGGCTGCAATGTTTGCTTCAGAAGTTTGAAATTTTGTCAGAATGTTTGTCTTAAAGATATCTAGGCCAAGTTCAAATATGGTCAAAAACTAGGTCACTAGACCAAATTGAAGAGTAATCTTGTTAACACTATGGATACTTCATTTTTAACTTGAGCATGATGAAACTTTATCAGAATGTTTTTCTTGATGATATGTAAGTCAAGTTCGAATATGGGTCATATTGGGTCAGAAACTAGGTCACTAGGCCAAATTGAAGGAAAATCTTGTTAACTCTGTAGAAGACGCATTTTTTGCTACGGCAGCTTGACATTTAATGAGAATGTTTATCTATATGATATCTAAGCCAAGTTTGAATATGGGTCATGTAGGGTCAAAAACTAGGTCACTAGGCCAAATTGAAGGAAAATCTTGTTAACACTTTGGATGCCTCATTTTTTGCATCAGCAGCTTGAAATTTGGTCAGAATGTTTATATCACTAGGCCAAATAAAGGAAAATCTTGTTAACACTGGAGGTTGCATTCAGAATAATTGTCTCGATGTGTTTTGCATTGCAGTACATTGTATAATTAAGGTGAGCGATCCAGGGCCATCATGGCCCTCTTGTTAACTTGAGCATGTTGAAACTTTATCAGAATGTTTGTCTTGATGAGATGTAGGCCAAATTCGAATATCTGTCAAGTCGGTTCAAAAACTAGGTCACAAGGCCAAATTGAAGGAAAATCTTTTTAACACTATAGAAGCCCCATTTTTAGATCACCTGAGCTGAAGGCTGAAGGTGATCTATTCTGATCGCTCTCTGTCCTTCGTCCGTTGTCCGTCCGTCGTTAACTTTTAGCTTTAAACATCATCTCCTCCTAAACCACAGGAACAATTTCCACAAAACATCATAGGAATGGTCCTCTTTCAAAATTGCTGTAGCATCAGAAAGGTCAAAGGTGGCAAACTGTCCAAACTCTAAAAATCTTCTCCTCCAAAGCAACACTGATTGGTCGAAAAACCTGGCAATCAGGCGGCATCAGAAAAGGGGCAAAATGACAAAATTTGAAAATTCCATTTTTTATGAAAGTGCTTGTCTGATTATAACCCATTACTTCACATGACTTTTCATAGGTCGTCTGCTTTACAATCATCAGACGAACAATTTCACCAATCGAGAAAACTGAAAGATGTATAGTAATAAAGTGTTGAAAATATTGCAATAAAAGGTGAAATTGCTTGTTTTGAGCAATTTCACCTTTTATTGCAATGTTTTCATAAGTCGTCTGTAACAGCAAATTGAATAGGAATCTTACTTCCGTGATCCTCTACTTAATATGTTCAAGCCGTATTGATTGGTTACAAAATCATAGCAATCAAGCGTCATCACAAAAGGGGTAAAATGAACTTTTGGCTACAAATGACAACTCCTACCATTCCATTGGACCAATTTCAACTTAACTTCACAGGAATGTTCCTCTTTCTAAATTGTTCAAAAACTTACATTCTGTGTAGAACTTTGGTTGCTGCGGCATCAGAACATGAGAAAAATATCCAAATTAAAAAAAATCCTTTTCCTCCATAATCTGCTTGTCCGATTGCAAGATGCGACATCAGAACATGAGAAAAATATCCAAATTAAAAAAAATCCTTTTCCTCCATAATCTGCTTGTCCGATTGCAAGATAATTTAGTAGAAATGTTCCTTGAGTGACCCTTTACAAAAACTTTTCAAGCCATATTGATTTCGTTGAAAAACAGGGCAGCAAGGCGGCATCAAGAAAGTGGCAAAAGGACAAAACTTTATTATTTCATTCTTATTAAAGTTGTTGTTAGATTTCAAGATACAAATGACCTTTAAAAATCTCTTTAACCCTTTCCCTCATACAACAATTCTGCAGCAGACGACTTTGAACGTATTTTGTCGAAACATAGAAAATCTCCATAACTAAATGGATAACCTATGACTAAAAGTGGAAAACATTGTGTCTAAAGGAGAAATTGCACGTTTTGTGCAATTTCTTCTTTTGTCACTATGTTTTCAAAAAGCTGTCTGCTGCAGAGGCGTCAGAAAGCGTCTATATGAGGGAAAGGGTTAACAGTGTCCACTCCTTGCAGCTTCATTTGCACTCCAAATCAAATTTGCCCAGATATTTGCAGTTAAATATTTGCTACTAATTTACTATCACTCTGGTGATTGATTTAGGGCCATATTGGCCCTCTTGTTTGCTTCAGCATCTTCAAATCGATCAGAATGTTTCTCTAAATGATATTTAGGCAAAGTCCGAACATGGGTTATATTGGGTTAAAAACTAGGTCACTGGGCAAAAATGAAGGGAAATCTTGTTAACAGTCTGGAGGCCGCATTGTTTGCTTCAGCAGTCTAAAATTTGGTCATAATTAATGTTTATCTTCATGATATCTAGGTCTAGTTCGAATATGGCTCATGCCGGGTCAAAAACTAGGTCTACATTAAGAGTCTATATATATCTTAGTAACTACTCGATGGATTGCATTGAAACTTTATACAACCCTTCCCAACCATCACATCTATGTAAACAATCAAGTGTGATAACTCTATCCAGCTTATAATGCAAAATTATGTCCCTTTTTTTACTTAGAAATTCTGGTTAAAGTTTTGGGTGCAACTACATTAAGAGTCCATAATCTCTGTATTTACTTGATGCATTGTATTGCAACTTTATACAACCCACTCCAACTATCACACCTATGTAGATTATCAAGTTAGATAACTCTGTCCTGCATTTACTGCAAGTTATAGCCCTTTTTAGATCACCTAGAGCCAAAGGCTCAAGGTTAGCTATTCTGATCACTTTTTGTCCGTCGTCCGTCGTTGTTAACTTTTAGCTTTAAACATCATCTCCTCCTGAACCACAGAACCAATTGCATCCAAACTTCAGAAGCCCAGCATCAGAAAGGAGGCAAAATGTCCAAACTTTAAAAATCTTCTCCTCTGAATCTGTATGTCAGATTCCAATATAGTTTGGTAGAAATGTTCCTTGAGTGACCCTCTACAAAGATTGTTCAAGGCATACTGTTTGGTTGAAAAACATGGCAGTCAGGAAGCATCAGAAAAGGGGCAAAATCATCTCGTTAACTTTAAACATCATCTTCTCCTAAACCACAGGACCAATTTCATCCAAACTTCACAGGAATGTTCATTTGGTGGCCCTCTTTCAAAATTGTTTTAAGATTTAAATTCCATTTAGAAATTTGGTTGCTGTGGCATCAGAAAGATGGCAAAATGTCCAAACTTTAAAAATCTTCTCCTCTGAATCTGCATGTCAGATTCCAATATAGTTTAGTAGAAATGTTCCTTGGGTGACCCTTTACAAAGATTGTTCAAGGCATACTGTTTGGTTGAAAAACATGGCAGTCAGGAGGCATCAGAAAAGGGGCAAAATGACAAAATTTGGAAATTCCATTTTTTCTTGTCCATGTCTGATATTAAGAAAATTGAATAGGAATATTACTTCAGTGATCCTCTACTTGATTTTTACAAGCCGTATTGATTGATTACAAAATCATAGCAACCTCGCGTCATCACAAAAGGGGTAAATTGAACTTTCAGCTACAAATGACAACTCCTACCATTCCACTCGACCAATTTCAACATTACTTCACAGGAATGTTCCTTTGATGGTCCTCTTTCAAAATTGTTCAAAGACTTACATTCTATGTAGAACTTTTGTTGATGCGGCATCAGAAATTGAGAAAAATAACCAAACTTTAAAAACCTCCATCTCCATAATTTGTCAGATTCCAAGATAATTTGGCAGAAATGTTCTTTGAGTGACTCTCTACAAAAACTGTTTAAGCCATATTGATTTCGTTGACAAACAGGGCAGCAAAGCCGCATCAGGAAAGGTGCAAAATGACAAAACTTTATAATTCCATTCTTATTAAAGTTCTTGTTAGATTTCAAGATACAAATGGCTTTTACTGATAAACTATTTCTTTTACTGAGTGTCCACTCCTTGCAGTTTTATTTGAACTCCTGATTAAATTTTCACAGATATTTGCAGTTAAATATTTGCTTCTTATTTACTATCATTCAGGTGATCAATTTAGGGCCATCTTGGCCCTCTTGTTTACTTAGAAATTCTGGTTAAAGTGTTGCGTGCAACAACATTAAGAGTCCATATCCTACTAACTACTTGATGCATTGTATTGAAACTTTATACAACACTTAATCCCAACCATCACCACTTATGATATTGACTTGGAACTTCATTCATGTCTTCAGGGGTGTCAGACAGTCAAGTAAGATAACTCTTGTGTTAATTCAGTACAAACAAGAGAAAGTTGATGCAAGGCATCAATGTCGCCGGAAAAGACTGCATTGATTTATTTTTTAACACACATGTATTCTTGACTTTCATTAGTCTAAAGATACACATAATGTTTTCATAAGGAATAATTCCAGGATTTTTGAAATTCCACATAGATCTACAAATTTCAGGATTTCTTTTGGTCAGGATTTTTGATATTTTGTATTTGTCAATAAAACCACAACAAATTAATACATTTTGGGATTTAAATCTTCATGCAATAAAAAGCTATTAAACCCTTTCCATGTCTGAAGCAACAATGAAAACCTTTAAACGCTTAAAACATTGAGAAAACGGTTAAATTGCTGAAGACATGAACTTCCTCCTTTTTAATAATAATTATAATAAATATTTCACAGATGTTAAAATTTATCCTCATATGTTTAAAAAGTAGACCACACTTGAAACAACATATCAGCTAAATTGTTTATCTAAATCGTTGATGCATACAATATATGTTTGGCGCAAGAGAAATGCCAATTGCGAGTCCCATTACTATTTAATAGGTGGCAAGTATGAAATTAATTGGGTGCGAAAGAGCAGATTTTCTTTATTTCTAAATCTATTGTTTATCCGAGTTTGTTCTTCTCTTAATTTGTTTCAAGCCAAATAAACATTTATAATCACATATATTTAATCATTCAAGTGTGTAATATTAGCTATCTATCTGTTATAAGGTGTTTGAGCATTCTTTCGAAATGTTGACCCTCGTATGTCAAATCGAGGCGTAGTGTCAGACATCGAAGACAGTGAATAAAAGCTTTAGTGCATGTTTTATTCCACTGCATTCGAGTGAAAAAAGCATTTCTATATTATCTTTCTTTCTCCTACATTCGACCCATGCACTCGTTTCGTGACGTTTAAGAAATCAATTCGTCGTGCGACATTTTTTGTCTGCATAAACAAGTCACTTTTCTAAGTTTACATTTTACTTCCGGTTACTTCGCTTTGTTTACATTTTGGCATTATGAAACTAGGTCACAAACTGAGGAAAAGGTGTTTCGACGTTCACGACCGATAAACAGGCTTATATTTGAGACATATTTTCACAAAATATTTCTTATTTTTGTTTCTGTTACCAGTTTATGTTGATACTTATCTATTAAAAGGAGAATTCGAAGTGATTGTCATATCGATAGTCTTCTGCAAGCAGGTGCGCGTATGTAAAAAAATTAGACTGTGCGACGTAAAGGTTTGTTACAAGTTATCGCCTTTTGATTACATAGTTTATGAAAATAAAGTATCGCAGTCTAGCTAATAGGGACTGTTTTGTCTTCGTAAATAAAACACAAAAACGTAAATGCAAGTCAAAATAAAGAAACTGCACATACTTAAAACATCGGAATATTTATTTCATTTTAAATGTGTCATAACTTAGTGTTTTTAAACAAACGCAATTGTAATATATGTTCAAGACATTTAAAAAAAAAAAATCTAATAATAACCCCCCCTCCCATGTGATTTCCGAAAACCTATTAAAAATAGAAGTCGCGGGCTTCTGCCCGGCGACTAATTATGGCCCTTGTTTGACTCTGAAAATTTGGTTAAAGTTTTGCATGCAAGGTATTTTTATGCACATATCTCAGTAACCACTCAGGGATTGATTTAAAACTTTAATATAGTCTTTAAAGGTATCAAACAATCAGGTTAGATGACTGAATTTATTATAAGTTATGGCTCTTGTTGAAGTTAAGAGATTTGGGTTAATGTTTTGCATGCAAGGCCTTTTCTCACAAACAGCAGATGCTATTCAAACAAGACTTATCAAACTTGATTAATAGTATTATAATTTCTCAGTAACAACTGCTGACTAAAGTATCAAATGGTCAAGTAGTCGAGCATGCTGTCTTGAGGAAAGCTGTTTTTTACTTAAAAAAAACAGATGTTTAATTTCTTGTTGATAAAATTTGATTTTTTTCCTGTCAATGTTTGTATTTTGTACTGATTGATTATGATTTTATTTTAAATATAAAGGTCAAATTACGCTAAATACATCCGCTGACTTGCTGATCTACAGTACTATAGTCCCTAAAAAACCGTTGTTTGCGTAGAAATGAGTGTATACCATCACCAGAATGTATTGGATATATGACATTGAGTTTAAATGCATTGTGAATGTGTATAGGATGCACTGGAAATGATTGATTTTATCACTTTTAGTATTTTGACCTTGTTTGAAAGTGAAAGTAGAGAATGCTAAACACCGGTTTTGTCCGGGCCCGATTTGGTCCAAAATGACGTTACCATTTTCGCCTGATGAGTTCTTTCTTGCATAATGCATGACCCCACATTTTCTTTGGATTGTTTTAAAGCTTGGAAGTAACTCTTTTCAATAATATATGGTGTTCTACATGAGAAACGCTTAGAAAATGTGACAATTAAGGAATGAAACTGGTCGATTTACATGGAAACAAAGAAGGATTTTTGTTGGTGTATTGTAACCTATATTGCTGCAGTATCACCGATTCGGAGGGATTTACGCAGACTTAAATTGATAATAGTAAATAGCCTGACTGTGACAGATTTCTGCACTCACACAGCTGGTGCAGTAATTCCGATGGAATCGTCAAAGTGTAATAATTAGATTGTTATTGCATAATGTGATCATAAGGTAATATGCAGATTACCTGTAATACCTTCCATGTATAATTAACCCTTGCATAAATTCAACAAATCTGCAGCAGACATGGTTTTAAACGTTTTGGCAAGAAATTCGCTTTAAAAGAAAGTGTCATGACTGAATAGAATTTAAAATATTGTGGCAAAAAGAAAAAAATGATCATGGTGACCAAGTTCTTCTTTTACCAAATGTTTTCAAAATCATCAAAATGCGTCTTTATGTGGGAAAGGACATTAACCCTTTCCCACATACCACAAATCTGACGACGACTTTAAAAACATACCCGAAAAAAATTGAAAAATCTCTTTATCCCTTTCCCTCATATAGACGCTTTCTGACACCTCTGCAGCAGACGGCTTTTTGAAAACATAGTGACAAAAAAAGAAATTTCTCCTTTTGCCACAATGTTTTCCACTTTTTGTCATAGGTTATCCATTCAATTATGGAGATTTTCTATGTTTTGACAAAATACGTTTAAAGTCGTCTGCTGCAGAATTGTCGTATGAGGGAAAGGGTTAAATGAAAGTACAATGACTGAACAGAGTTAAAAACATGGTGACAGAAGGAGAAATTGCTCATTTTGAGCAATTTCTTCTTTTGTCGCCATGTTTTCAAAAAGCTGGCTGCTGCAGAGGCGTTAGAAAGTGTCTATATGAGGGAAAGGGTTAAGAACATGAGGATTTGGTAGCCTTTCCTGTCACTTCCCAATCAAACCCCAGCCAGTGATTCGTTTAGCTCTAGATCATTGGGAACATTGTGGCATCCGAGCTCAAGATACGAAGATTATTTCACATCCCCAAATCCTTATAAATATGACCTTCAAAGTAATTGTCTCAGAGAGATGAATCTTTTGAGTACTGTTACAACAAAGTGACAACTCATAATACATTTCAACTTGTTTATTAACCCATTTCCTCATATAGATCATGCTTTCTGACGCCTCTGCAGCAGACAGCTTTTTGAAAACATAGTGACAAAAGAAGAAATTGCTCAAAACGAGGAATTTCTCCTTTTGACACAATGTTTTCCACTTTTGGTATCCATTCAATTATAGAGATTTTCCATTTTTTGACAACCTCTGATCTATGTGAAAAAGTAGTCAGTGGCTTCGAAAGAATGTTGTGTAAGTACTGGTGTGGGAAAGCCAGGAAAACATGGGTAGGTGCACTGACCGCCGTGATATGACCAAAGCTGTTGAAAGCGGCGTTAAACTCCAAACAAACAAAACAAACAAACAAACATTTTTTGACAAAATATGTTCAAAGTCGTCTGCTGCAGAATTGTCGTATGAGGGAAAGGATTAAGAGAAGTACATGTCCCAAAACCCAGAAGTGGCTCCCGAGTCACAATTTCACTGGTTATTTATACTATCAGCTTTAAGGAAGTCAGTCAATTAATTATTGGTCAAATGTAATCAACCATACCAATCTATGTACAGGTAAACTACGCCTGTCAAAATGTACAGTGCAGTTACCGTGTCACAGAGAAAGCTAGTTGATTACATCTTTACACCTATCCATGTTATTTATATAAAGAATTCTACCTAGGAATATTCGTCAGATAAACTTGGACCTTGCCGTGACGACCAATGCTGAATAAGTAAATGTACATATCTTTAGAATTAATAAATGGTTATGTTGATAAATAACAAGTTTGTCAAACATGTATAGTACTTGAACACAGTAGTCATTCACCAATTCAAGTGAATTGAATATATTTGCCATTTAAAATAAACGATTAAATGAACACTGTATTAACATAGTTGTACTGAATAAGTAGTAAATGATAATGTAGAAATTAACGTGAAATAGTCCATAACAACATGATAACAATATGAATATTTCTCCTAACAGTACGATGATTAAATATCGATCCAACAGTCTTGTATATATCTTAGCACTTCGTAGTATCCAGAGTAATTTGAACTCCTGTTGAAATAGAATTATTCACGGCGAATCGTCAGTAGAAGTAGCAGCATTAGTAATTGTAGTAGTTGTAGAAGTAGTATCAGAAACAGTTGTAGTTGTAGTATTCTTTTATGACGAAGTCCACACAATATGTTTATCAAGGTATAAGTCCAGCGTATAAGGAGATAGAAGTATTGTCATTTTCTCGAAATAGTTGAAAATGAGATCCTTATGGTTGAAATTATGTTATTCTTCAGTGGCATATGTTTATCGTCTGTGTAGTAGTGCCTTTGGATACATGTTTATAATGGAAACATCATGGAACAGATCACTAGGTTGAATGAGCTCTTCCGACAAAAGAGGAATTTCTCCAGAACAGTCTTAATGGCTGCTTGACATCGGCCTTCTGTGAGGTGGCAGTGAATCTTACACTCGAATTAATGCTCTTAGCTGACTCTTAGCAAGGTGTGATAGCATATGATGTCTAATTCTTGAATTAACAGAATGATTTAATAGTGATACCTCAGCAATGTGCAAAAGAATAAATATGAGTGTCAATGGATACTAGTAGTAAGCAATTTGTCATAGACATTATAAAGGATGATATATCATTATTAGCACGCATAAACCAATAACAAACATGAAAAAACAACGAAAATTACATTACAGGCAAGATTGCATTTATTTATTTTTACGCACAAGTATAACTTTATGTCTTGTTATAAAACCACGTTTCCATATCACTTGTGAATTATCATCACAATATTATATATAGGTAGTACGCTTATAATATGAACTTCTAATTAGGTAACTGATTTACCTTAATTAATAGTTATGAAACCATATCTTGCTAAAAGTCTTAATCTAACATCTGTCAATCTCCATGTCACTTATCGGAGCTGACAGGGACTTGTCATCAATTGTAGACAATTGATCTGCACTGTGAATACACTCGTATTCTAAATGCCTAAAGCGTGCTTGTAACTTACTTAATGGAATATTATCTTTGCTGTCTTGACTGGTTGAGGACTCGGAACTATTCTTATGTTTGTCAATTACCTTTGTCATTTTAACCTTACGTTTTGGAATTAAATCTTGATTATCTGAATCTGTATTATCATCAGAGCTCTCTGAAACAATTTCAGGTGGAATAACATATCTGCAATTTCGAATAGGCCTTAGATTTATAGTTTTAGTATAAGAGTCCACTCATCATTTTCTGCCTTTCTTACTTGATCAACATTGCATTTGATTATCTGGTTATCTGATTGATTTTTAAGTATTAATTGCTTTGAACCATCAAATTCGACAACTTAGACAGGGTCATTTACATTTATTCTACTTGTTGGGCTTTCCTATTGGCATATCTGTTACGCCTTCTTCTTGATTTAGTAATTTGCTTGAATACATCACAGTAAATTTCGTGATTTCTTTGTAGTAATTCTTTATGGAATTTGTTGCCAACATATGGTAACCTTTTTTCCTAACATTGAATCAATAGGTAGGACTGGGTCTCGACCAAATACTATGAAAAATGGGCAATGTTCAGCCGATTCTGATGGATTAAACCTGATGCCAGCAAGGGCTTGTTCTAGTACAATATCGAAATCCATCGGAATATCCCTAGTAAGTTTACATAGAATGGCGTTTAAAGTTTTTTTTTCGTTCGCTTGCGCATTATATATAACTGTTTTACGATGTTTGATATTTAATTAGACCCGTTGTCTGTCAGTATTAATAAAGGAGAGCCGTATTTCCAGAATATCTTTTCGAAAAGATATCCTGATCACGGCACCAAATACGGGGTTATGTAACAAAGATTACATCTTTACAGTACCAACAACGTAGGGGTTAATTGAGGAATAAGAGAGATCTTTTTGGGATAAAACCATGTACTCCTCCTTATCAAGTTTTTTGTGTCATGTTTTATGAAGACTTCCAAACTTAATGTTGTGAGTGCTTTCCCACCTTCAGACACATTTTGATGCAATAACAGCAGACGACTTTTGAAAACACTGGCCAAAGGTGAAATTACTCATGATGAGCAATTTCTCCTTTGACCACAACTTTATTTAACAATTAAGCTATCTTTTATGGAGATTTTTCAGGTTTTGGTCTCTATGTTTTCAAAGTCGTCTGCTGCATATTTTGTTGTATGTGGGAAATGGTTTTAACGAACCATCTCAGTGAGACAAGTATGTACCTACAACATAAGGTTTAATTTTGTAGTAAGAGAAATATTGTGGCACAAAGGAACAGAAAAATCAATCTCAGGTGGCTACCTTTACACCGAGTACATTTCCAAAGATCGCCTACGGTGGTGTAGTGGTAGAGTGTCCGCCTCAGGTGCGGGAGGTTTTGGATTTAATAACTGCGGGATAATACCAAAGACTTTAAAAATGGTAGTAATGCGCTAAGGGTTGCGGGTTTAGCGTCACAACTGACTGGCTGGTGTCAGGATAAATGGACCTGTAGTACTGGTTACTTACCCAGGAAACCCCGTATTAATCAATCAACATTCCTGAACCAATCCATAAATCCTTTCCCCCCTACAACAGATCAGCAGAAGA
Organism: Serripes groenlandicus; assembly: GCA_031761405.1. Lineage (NCBI taxonomy): Eukaryota > Metazoa > Mollusca > Bivalvia > Cardiida > Cardiidae > Serripes > Serripes groenlandicus. The sequence continues at coordinate 55,744,265 of JASEVX010000001.1, forward strand.
CGAAAACATCTTGGATAGTAAAGATATAGAACACCTCTAATTCAATAAAATAAAGTACAATTGTGTAATAAAGTTAATTAAGCTACAGATATCATTTTGTTTTGCTCTAAACGACTTTTCCTCTGTTACCACTGGGCGAATTGGGATGAAACTCTAAACTCTGCTAAACTCCTCCCAAACTTTTGATTCATCCAAATTCTGATTTCCACGGTAACCGAAAGTAAAAAGTGGAAAATTGTTCTCTGCCCAAACTGGTAGGTTTATTTTCAAATAATAGTTTGCCTGATATGGCTAGTGAAACTATAGTTGAAAATCATCTCTTAAAAACTCCCAAAGTGTCTGGCTGATTATCATGTAATTTTGTAGAAATGTTCATTGGGTGGCCCTCTATCAGATGGCATATCCTATTTAGTAGAGTGGAGTCATGGGCTGGAGTGGAGTGGAGTCTTGGAGTGGAGTCTTGGAGTGGAGTCATGGAGTCTAGTTTTGGAGTGACCATTCACATTTTTTCTTCTTTTTTTAAATTTATTTTAATAATTTTCTCCACTTATATAATATAACAGTCATAGTACTGCCATTGTAGGCCTAGTTATAATAAACAATATATACATGTACTTATGTTGGTGCAATAAAGCAATATTGTAATAAAAGGTCTGACTACCTTATATTTTGTTTGTAATTAAAAGTTCAAAAAGGTAAACCACAGAGATATAACATGTTAAAAATCACTGTTCCCGGTGAAATAACTGTTCTAATTTAACCCTCCAAGAGAGTATTTAATGTCCTAACATAATGAGACATTGATGACATGTTAGATCTGCCATCCAGTTTAACTCCCAATGGGATTCATTATCTCCCATTCAGCCGACAGGTACAAGAAAATGTAAAATGTATGAAACTTAAAGTAAGTGGTATCTACTCCTCATTTAAACATCCAGTTTGCAAAAGTAAGTATCAAATAATAAATTTGATTTCCACTCCAAAACTCCACTCCACGATTCCTCTCCAAAACTAGACTCCATGACTCCACTCCAAGACTCCACTCCACTCCACTCCACGACTCCACTCTACTAAAAAGGATATGCCCTATCAGATTGCTTCAAGCCATATTGATAAGTCTAAAATTATGGCCATCAGGGCTGTTAGCTCTGTATTGGCTAAACATTTGGCAACATTTGGTGAAATGTAAAAAATCTTCTCCTTCAAAAGAATCTGACCATCTTACAAATAATTATGTAAAAATGTTTCTTCGGTTAAACATGAGTCCCTTAGTTAGGATTTATTTCAGTTATCATATAGACAACAATTGTTTCTCATACAACGTAAACAGGAGTCCCTTCGGATTTATTTCAGTTATCATATAGACAACAATTGCTTCTCATACAACGTAAACATGAGTCCTTTGGATTTATTTCAGTTATCATAAAGACAACGACTGTTTCTCAAACAACGTAAACATGAGTCTCTTAGTTAGGATTTATTTCAGTTATCAAATATACAACAATCGTTTCTCATACAACGTAAACTTGAGCAACTTTGGATTTATTACTGTTATCATATAGACAATTGTTTCTCAAACAACTTTAAGAAGAGCACCTGTTATCATTATAGACAATACATTTTTCTTAAACAACTGAAACATGAGCATTTTTGAATTTCATTTCTGTTATCATGAAGACAACAATCGTTTTTCTTACAACTTAAACTTGAGTGAGCCCCTTCTGATATATTTTTAAATTGCTATCAAATTAGCAACATGTCAAGTAACATGTACAGTTTGTTTTTAGCTCACCTTTGCACGAAGTGCAAGGTGAGCTATTGTGATCACATTTTGTCCGGCGTCCGTCCGTCGTGCGTCGTGCGTCGTGCGTCGTGCGTCGTGCGTCGTGCGTCGTGCGTCGTCAACATTTCAGCTTGTTAACACTCTACAGGCTACATTTTGCATCCAATCTTCATGAAAGTGTATCAGAACATTCATCTCCATCAAATCTTGGACAAGTTCGAAACTGGGCCATATGAGGTCAAAAACGAGGTCACTAGGTCAAATTGAAGCGAAATCTTGTTAACACTCTGGAGGCCACATTTTCAACTTGAGCATGTTGAAACTTTATCAGAATGTTTGTCTTGATGATATGTAGGTCAAGTTCGAACATGGGTCATGTCGGGTCAGAAACTAGGTCACTAGGCCAAATTGAAGGAAAATCTTGTTAACTCTGTAGAAGCCACATGTTTTGCTTCAGCAGCTTGAAATTTGGTCAGAATGTTTATCTAAATGATATCTAAGCCAAGATCGAATATGGATCATGTAGGGTCACTAGGCCAAATTGAAGGAAAATCTTGTTAACACTTTGGATGCCGCATTTTTTGCTTAAGCAGCTTGAAATTTGGTCAGACTGTTTGTCTAAATGATATCTAGGCCAAGTTGAATATGCCGGGTTAAAAACTAGGTCACTAGGCCAAATTGAAGGGTAATCTTGTTAACACTCTGGATACTGCATTTTTAACTTTAGCATGATGAAACTTTATCAGAATGTTTTTCTTGATGATATGTAAGTCAAGTTCGATCAAGGGTCATGTTGGGTCAAAAAATAGGTCACTAGGTCAAATTGAAGGAAAATCTTGTTAACACTCTAGAGGCCGCAATTTTTGCTACAGCAGCTTGACATTTTATGAGAATGTTTATCTAAATGATATCTAAGCCAAGTTCGAATATGGATCATGTGGGGTCAAAAACTAGGTCACTAGGCCAAATTGAAGGAAAATCTTGTTAACACTTTGGATGCCACATTTTTTGCTTCAGCAGCTTGAAATTTGGTCAGAATGTTTGTCTGAATTATATCTAGGTCAAGTTCGAATATGGGTCATATTGGGTCAGAAACTAGGTCACTAGGCCAAATTGAAGGAACATCTTGTTAACTCTGTAGAAGACACATTTTTTGCTACAGCAGCTTGACATTTTATGAGAATGTTTATCTAAATGATATCTAAGCCAAGATCGAATATGGATCATGTAGGGTCAGAAACAAGGTCAATAAAGGAAAATATTGTTCAAACTCTGGAGGCCGCATTTTTACTTTGAGCAAGTTGAAAATTTGTCAGAATGTTGTCTTGATAATATCTAGTCCATGTTGGAATATGGGTCATATCAGGTAAAAAAATATAGATCACTAGGCCAAATGAAGGAAAATCTTGTTTACACTGTGGAGGTTGCATTCAGAATAATTGTCCTGATGTATTTTGCATTATAGTACATTGTATAATTAAAGTGAGCGATCCAGGGCCATCATGGCCCTCTTGTTTAAATAAGATTTATATCAGTTTCTGACCAGCTTTTTCTCTTTTTTTTACTTTCAGGATAAAACAGTTGCCATAACAACAGATTTAATAGATAAGATGTCTTCCGAGTATGAGCTAATGGATGTTGACGAGCAACGCACCCTGGGAAATGGTCTCAATGGTCGAAAACTTACAAGGTTATTTCATGTTCTATAATTATTATTTTATCCTGAAACCCTATGTTATAGGACTCACTCACAAGAACATCTCACGGTGTTTAATTGATTCTTATAACAATTCTGCAGCAGACGACTTTGAAATAATCTGGCCAAAAGCATTGAAAATCTGTAAATATGAATATGTAGTTTTTCAATAGAGTTGAAAACATTTTGGCAAAAGGAGAAATTCTTGATTACGAAGCTATAAGTAAAGCCTAAAATGAAAAAGTTGCATTTGCAGAGCTATTTAGTGATGTGTAAAATGAAATACCGATACAAATTGACATATTTCTAAAGAAACTTGTATCTTGTATAAACTCATTATAATTATTTAGACAAATCCCTGTTAGTTATTACTGGTATGATACTAAAACTTGTCTAATGCAAATGTAGCTAACAATATTTTGAGAAAAGCAGAACATGTTTATCTGAAGCTTTCTGCTTCAGAGGGTAAGATAAAGAGTTAGAGACCCATATTTAGTCCAAAGGAGTTGCGATGTTTCACAATTTGACATAATGAATGTTATTCTTTGATATAGTTGACGTGGCTTTTATATCCTGCCATTAGCTTTTACTATCAGACCATTGTTCTGTCATTAATGTTCTTTATCCCTTCCCAACATAAAAGCATTTTCTGAAGCCTCTACAGCAGGTGACTTTGGAAAAATTGTGGTAAAAGGAGAAACTGCTGATGATGAGCAATATCTCCTTTTGCCACAACGCAACTCTACTGAATAGTTATGCTTTCATTAATGGATATTCCAAATTTTTGCTTAGATGTTTTTAGTGTTGCATGTTGCAGATTTGTTGGATATAGAAAAGGGTCTCATGCCACGTTTAGCCTTGTTATTTTAAAATCAGACTTGATGGTTGATTAGAACTTAGTTGTGTTTATCTCAGCAGTGTTGTGGAAGAGCGGCTGCCTAAGGTGCAGGAGGTTGCAGGTTCGATATTAATATGTATACAAACCAATTTCTTAACCCTTTCCCTGATATAGACACTTTCTGACGCCTCTGCAGCAGACAGCTTTTTGAAAAACATAGTGACAAAAGAAGAAATTGCTCAAAACGAGCAATTTCTCCTTTTGCCACAATGTTTTCCACTTTTAGTCATAGGTTATCCATTCAATTATAGAGATTTTTTATGTTTTAACAAAATAGGTTCAAAGTCGTCTGCTGCAGAATTGTTGTATGAGGGAAAGGGTTAAGTTGTGGCTTTAGCTGCTTGGCACTCAGAATTATGGACAGACCTCTTTGTGTCAGGATAGATGACCAGCAGTACTGATAACTGAAATATTGTTGAAGGGAGCATAACACACCATACAAAATATACAAATCAACATTTTTAGCTCACCTGTGCACGAAGTGCTCAAGGTGAGTTATTGTGATGGCCTTTTGTCCGTCGTCCGTCATCCATCGTGCGTCGTCCGTCAACTTTTTCTCCTCAGTAACCAGTGGGTCAATTGGGATGAAACTTCACAGGAAGCATCCTCACATTGACCTCACCAGAATTCCTTCAAATTTTTGGGATCCATGCAAAATTCTGGTTTCCATGGCAACGAAATGAAAAAAACTTTAAAAATCTTCTTCTCCAAAACTGGTTGGCAGATTTTCAAATAATTTTGTAGAATAGTTCCTTGGATGACCCTCTATCAGATACTTTCAAGCCATATTGATTGGTCAAAAAACATGGCCGCCAGGGGGCGGGGCTATTTTGCCTTATATGGCTATAGTGAAAACTTAAAAAACTTCTCCTGAATGAATGTATATTGTTTCATGGCGCATCGACCACCATGACCGTAATGCCGCAACTGGGGATCGAACCCGGGACATCCGGTTTCGAAATCCCCGACGCTAACCACTCGACCGCAGCAGGCCGATTTTTAAATAATTTTGTAGAAATGTTCCTTAGGTGACCCTCTATCAGATTCCTTAAAGCCAAGTTGATTGGTCTGAAACTATGGCCTCCAGGGATGGGGCTTATATAGCTAAAGTGAAAAAAAAAATCAGGTGAGCGATCCAGGGCCATCATGGCCCTCTTGTTTAAGTTATCCCTTTCCCTCATATAGACGCTTTCTGAAATTCTGACGCCTCTGTAGCAGACAGCTTTTTGAAAACATAGTGACAAAAGAAGAAATTGCATAAAACATGCAATTTCTCCTTTTGCCACAATGTTTTCCACTTTTTGTCATAGGTTATCCATTCAATTATGGAGATTTTCTATGTTTTGAAAAAATACGTTCAAAGTCGTCTGCTGCAGAATTGTCGTATGAGGGAAAGGGTTATATCCCATCATCATTTAACTTATGCTTCATTCTAGGGTGATTGGCCAGTACAGGGCCAGCACACTATATCATTACTGCTGTGAGTGCAGTCATCACAACTAACCCTTCCCAACATACAGCAAATCTGCAGCAGACAACTTTGAAAAGTATTTGCAAAGATGTGAAAAATCTATATAAAAATCCTACTATAATATTTGAATAAAGTTGAAAACACTGGCAAAAGGAGAAATTGCTTGTTTTGAGCAATTTGTCCTTTTGTCACAGCGTTTCCAAAAGAAGTCTGCTGCAGAGGCGTCAGAAAGTGTCTATATGTGGAAAAGGGTTAATCAGAGGACTATATAAGGAGGAGTAGACTGGTCGTGTCCCACCGTTATTAGTTTGACTATTCAAGGAATATGAGAGCTATACTACTCACCCTGGCGTCGGCGTCCACGTCACACCTTGGTTAATGTTTTGCATGAAAGTTCTTGAATGCTATATGTATTGCATTGAAACTTTCTACAACCATACCTACCTAAGATAACTCCATCCTGCATTTTATGCAAGTTATGGCCCTTTTTAAGATCACCTAGAGCCAAAGGCTCAAGGTGAGCTATTCTGATCACTTTTTGTCCGTCGTCTGTCCGTCGTCCGTCGTCGTTAACTTTTAGCTTTAAACATCATCTCCTCCTGAACCACAGAACCAATTGCATCCAAACTTCACAGGAATGTTCCTTAGGTGGCCCTCTTTCAAAATTGTTCAAAGATTTAAATTCCATTGAGAACTTTGGTTGCTGCGGCATCAGAAAGGTGGCAAAATGTCCGAACTTTAAAATTCTTCTCCTCTGAATCTGCATGTCAGATTCCAATATAGTTTGGTAGAAATGTTCCTTTGGTGACCCTCTACAAAGATTGTTCAAGGCATACTGTTTGGTTGAAAAACATGGCAGTCAGGAGGCATCAGAAAAGGGGCAAAATCATCTTGTTAACTTTTAGCTTTAAACATCATCTCCTCCTATATCACTGGATCAATTTCATCCAAACTTCACAGGAATGTTCCTTTGGTGGCCGACTTTCAAAATTGTTCTAAGATTTAAATTCCATTGAGAACTTTGGTTGCTGCGGCTTCAGAAAGGGGGCAAAATGTCCAAACTTCTAAAATCTTCTCCTCTGAATCTGCATGTCAGATTCCAATATAGTTTAGTAGAAATGTTCCTTGGGTGACCCTCAACAAAGATTGTTCAAGGCATCAGAAAAGGGGCAAAATGACAAAATTTAGAAATTCCATTTTTTTTAAGTCCTTGTCTGATATTAAGAAACTTGAATAGGAATCTTACTTCAGTGATCCTCTACTTGATTTATTTCAAGCCGTATTGATTGGTTTCAAAATCATAGCAACCTCGCGTCATCACAAAAGGGGTAAATTGAACTTTTAGCTACAAATGACAACTCCTACCATTCCACTCTACCAATTTCAACATTACTTCACAGGAATGTTCCTTTGATGGTCCTCCTTCAAAATTGTTCAAAGACTTACATTCTGTGTAGAACTTTTGTTGCTGCGGCATCAGAAATTGAGAAAAATACCCAAACTTTAAAAACCTCCATCTCCATAATCCATTTCTCAGATTCCAAGATAATTTGGCAGAAATGTTCTTTGAGTGACTCTCTGCAAAAACTGTTCAAGCCATATTGATTTCGTTGACAAACAGGGCAGCAAAGCCGCATCAGGAAAGGTGCAAAATGACAAAACTTTATAATTCCATTCTTATTAAAGTTCTTGTTAGATTTCAAGATACAAATGGCTTTTACTGATAAACTATTTCTTTAACTGAGTGTCCACTCCTTGCAGTTTCATTTGAACTCCTGATTAAATTTTCACAGATATTTGCAGTTAAATATTTGCTTCTAATTTACTATCATTCAGGTGATCGATTTAGGGCCATCTTGGCCCTCTTGTTTACTTAGAAATTCTGGTTAAAGTTTTGCGTTTAACTAAATTAAGAGTCCATATCTCAGTATTTACTTGATGCATTACATTGGAGCTTTCTACAACCCTACCCAACTATCCCACCCATGTAGATTATCAAGTAAGATAACTCTATCCTGCATTTTTTGCAAGTTATGGCCCTTTTTTTAGAAATTCTGGTTAAAGTTTTGCGTGCAACTCTCATATTAAGAGACCATCTCTTAGTAACTATTTGATGCATTGCATTGAAACTTTATACAGCCCTTCCTAACCATCACACCTATGTAAACAATCAAGTATGATAACTCTATCCAGTATATTTTGCAATTTATGGCTCTTTTTTTAACTAGAAATTTGGCTAAAGTTTTACATGCAACTATATTTAGAGTCGATATTCTAGTATTTACTTGATGCATTACTTTGAAACTTTATACAACCCTTCCAAACTATCACACCTATGTTGATTTTCAAGTTAAATAAATCTATCCTGCATTTTATGAAAGTTATGGCCCTTTTTGGACTTATAAATTCTGGTTAAAGTTTTGCATGCAACTACATTAAGAGACCATATCTTAGTAACTCTTTGATGCATTGCATTGAAACTTTATATAGCCCTTTCCAACCATCACAACTATGTAAACAATCAAGTACGATAACTCTATCCAGCATTTTATGCAAGTTATGGCCCTTTTTGGACTTAGAAATTCTGGTTAAAGTTTTGCAACTACATTTAGAGTGTAATCTCAGTAACAGCTTTAAGCATTGTATTGAATCTTTATACAACCTTTCCCAATTTCACAACTATATACACAACCAATTAAGATAACTCTATCCTGCATATGGTGCAAATTGTTGCCCTTTTTTTACCTAGAAATTATGGTTAAAGGTTTGCATGCAACTACATTAAGAGTCCATACCTTAGTAACTACTTGATGCACACCTATGAAAATAATCAAGTTAAATAACTCTATCCTGCATATAATGCAAATTATCACCCTTTAAGAAATTGTGGTTAATGTTTTGCATGCAACTACATTAGAGTCTATTATCTCAGTAATTTAAATATTACTAAGCGATGGAATAGTCAAGTGCGCTGTCCTCCAACAGCTCTTGTTTCTCTCATACTCAACCAAAACCTATGTTGTGGGTACTCAAAAGATTCATCTCAATAAGATGATTCCTTTGAGTACCCACAACATGAGATTTAAGTGTCAAAAAAGGGTTTAGGAAGTTGAAATACAAACCTTTTCTAGAGCTTTGTTAATGTTTTGAAATTTCCCCGAAAACCTTGGATTTAGACATGTTTCTGTAATGTATTGCATCTAAAGCTACTACCCATTAGGAACTTTACACTTACGCTGCTACTTGCCAGGAACTATCAAGCAAGTGACTGTTGAAAGAGAAGGGGATCTAACATTTCTCACATCTCATATACTAACCAATTGGCCAAGGTGAATTATTTCACTTGATTGCCAACACAGGAAGACAGATGACTATGCAGAATTTTAGATAAATATTAGTCTTTGCTTTACCCTTTCCCACCTGCAGACGCATTTTGACACAATAGCAGCAGATGACTTTTGAAAGCATTGTGGCCAAAGGTGAAATTGTTCATGATGAGCAATTTCTCCTTTGGCCACAATATTTTCAACTTTATTTTACAATTAAACTACTTTTTATGGAGATATTTCAGGTTTTTGTCACTATGTTTTCAAAGTCGTCTGCTGCATATTTGCGGAATATGAGGGAAAGGGTTAAATGTCAGCTTTCCTGTGTCAATGCCAATCTTAGCTCTGTTGTATGCAGATGTGTTGTAAATACAGGAGAACTCTAATGAATAAATCATATATACTTATGTCAAGTTATATTATGAATTAACCTTTTCCCATAAGCAGATCGAGACATTTTAACTCATCTCAGGAAGATGACTTTTCAAAGCATTGTGGGAAATTGCTCATGATGAACAGTTTCTCTTTTTGCCACAATGTTATCAATTTGATTCTATGATCATAATGTCATTGATTATGATTTTCCATACCTGTACATGTATCTAGATCTGCTGTAGATGTATCTAGATCTGCTGTATATGTATCTAGATCTGCTGTACATGTATCTAGATCTGCTGTAGATGTATCTAGATCTGCTGTACATGTATCTAGATCTGCTGTAGATGTATCTAGATCTGCTGTACATGTATCTAGATCTGCTGTAGATGTATCTAGATCTGCTGTAGATGTATCTAGATCTGCTGTACATGTATCTAGATCTGTTGTAGATGTATCTAGATCTGCTGTAGATGTATCTAGATCTGCTGTACATGTATCTAGATCTGTTGTAGATGTATCTAGATCTGCTGTACATGTATCTAGATCTGCTGTACCTGTATCTAGATCTGCTGTACATGTATCTATATCTGTTGTACATGTATCTAGATCTGCTGTACATGTATCTAGATCTGCTGAACATGTATCTAGATCTGCTGTAGATGTATCTAGATCTGCTGTACATGTATCTATATCTGCTGTAGATGTATCTAGATCTGCTGTACCTGTATCTAGATCTGCTGTACATGTATCTAGATCTGCTGTACCTGTATCTAGATGTATCTAGATCTGCTGTAGATGTATCTAGGTCTGCTGTACCGGTATCTAGATCTGCTGTAGATGTATCTAGATCTGCTGTAGAGGTATCTAGATCTGCTGTACCTGTATCTAGATCTGCTGTACATGTATCTAGATCTGCTGTACATGTATCTAGATCTGCTGTACATGTATCTAGATCTGCTGTATATGTATCTAGATCTGCTGTACCTGTATCTAGATCTGCTGTACCTGTATTTAGATCTGCTGTACATGTATCTAGATCTGCTGTACCTGTATTTAGATCTGCTGTACATGTATCTAGATCTGCTGTACCTGTATCTAGATCTGCTGTACCTGTATTTAGATCTGCTGTACATGTATCTAGATCTGCTGTACCTGTATCTAGATCTGCTATACCTATATCTAGATCTGCTGTACCTGTATCTAGATCTGCTGTACCTGTATCTAGATCTGCTGTTGCTGTACCTGTATCTAGATCTGCTGTACCTATATCTAGATCTGCTGTACCTGTATCTAGATCTGCTGTACATGTATCTAGATCTGCTGTACCTGTATCTAGATATGCTGTACATGTATCTAGATCTGCTGTACCTGTATCTAGATATGCTGTACCTGTATCTAGATCTGCTGTACATGTATCTAGATATGCTGTACATGTATCTAGATCTGCTGTACATGTATCTAGATATGCTGTACATGTATCTAGATCTGCTGTACATGTATCTAGATCTGCTGTACCTGTATTTAGATATGCTGTACATGTATCTAGATCTGCTGTACCTGTATCTAGATCTGCTGTACATGTATCTAGATCTGATGTACCTGTATCTAGATATGCTGTACATGTATCTAGATCTGCTGTACCTGTATCTAGATATGCTGTACATGTATCTAGATCTGCTGTACCTGTATCTAGATCTGCTGTACATGTATCTAGATCTGCTGTACCTGTATCTAGATATGCTGTACATGTATCTAGATCTGCTGTACCTGTATCTAGATATGCTGTACATGTATCTAGATCTGCTGTACCTGTATCTAGATCTGCTGTACCTGTATCTAGATCTGCTGTACCTGTATCTAGATCTGCTGTACATGTATCTAGATCTGCTGTACCTGTATCTAGATATGCTGTACATGTATCTATATCTGCTGTACCTGTATCTAGATCTGCTGTACCTGTATCTAGATCTGCTGTACCTGTATCTAGATCTGCTGTACATGTATCTAGATCTGCTGTACCTGTATCTAGATCTGCTGTACCTGTATCTAGATCTGCTGTACCTGTATCTAGATCTGCTGTACATGTATCTAGATCTTCTGTACCTGTATCTAGATCTTCTGTACCTGTATCTAGATATGCTGTACATGTATCTAGATCTGCTGTACCTGTATCTAGATCTGCTGTAGATGTATCTAGATCTTCTGTACCTGTATCTAGATATGCTGTACATGTATCTAGATCTGCTGTACCTGTATCTAGATCTGCTGTAGATGTATCTAGATCTGCTGTACATGTATCTAGATCTGCTGTACCTGTATCTAGATATGCTGTACATGTATCTAGATCTGCTGTACCTGTATCTAGATCTGCTGTACATGTATCTAGATCTGCTGTACCTGTATCTAGATCTGCTGTACATGTATCTAGATCTGCTGTACCTGTATCTAGATATGCTGTACATGTATCTAGATCTGCTGTACCTGTATCTAGATCTGCTGTACCTGTATCTAGATCTGCTGTACCTGTATCTAGATATGCTGTACATGTATCTAGATCTGATGTACCTGTATCTAGATCTGCTGTACCTGTATCTAGATCTGCTGTACCTGTATCTAGATCTGCTGTACATGTATCTAGATCTGCTGTACCTGTATCTAGATCTGCTGTACCTGTATCTAGATCTGCTGTACCTGTATCTAGATCTGCTGTACATGTATCTAGATCTGCTGCACATGTATCTAGATCTGCTGTACATGTATCTAGATCTGCTGTACATGTATCTAGATCTGCTGTACATGTATCTAGATCTGCTGTACCTGTATCTAGATATGCTGTACATGTATCTAGATCTGCTGTACCTGTATCTAGATCTGCTGTACATGTATCTAGATCTGCTGTATCTAGATCTGCTGTACCTGTATCTAGATATGCTGTACATGTATCTAGATCTGCTGTATCTAGATCTGCTGTACATGTATCTAGATCTGCTGTAGATGTGTTGTTTATGGGGGGGGGGGGGTAATTTGATTCAACTCTTTACCACAAATAGACACTTTCAGACGCTTCTGCAGCAGATGACTTTCTTAAAACTTTGTGGCAAAGGGAGCAATTGCTCATGATGAGCAATTTCTCATTTTGCTAAAATCTTTTCATTTCAACTATTCAATGATTTAACTTTCGTTTATAGAGGTTTACAATATTTTTTTTTTTTACCAAATGTTTTCGAAATTGCCTGCTGCAGATTTCAAGTTTGATTTGTTGTGACTCTTCGAATCGTATTCAAATTGGGTGTGTAGCTGTGATAGCCCTGTGTCTGATGTTATGTTGTGTTGAACTAATTTTGATCAAACTTCATATACAAACCTTTTCTCAATGACGTGAACTAAGTTTCTTAATATAGTTTTAATCCATCCAGAATTCCTGGGCAACTGAATTAAAACTTCTCCTCAGAAAAAAACACCTTGTTTGGCTGATTTGAAAAGATGGCCACCGGAAGTGTAGTGTATTTGCATTAAGTATGATTCAAGTGCAATATTCAAAATGCATTTTCCTTAGATGCTATTAACTAGATAACTAGATAAAAAATAAATAATGTTTTCAAGGGTAATCTTAATCTGATCCTTTTAACTCGTGCAGATTTGTGACGCTTTCTGAAGCCCCTGCAGCAGACGGCTTTTTGAAAACATAGTGACAAAAGAAGAAATTGCACAAAACGTGCAATTTCTCCTTTTGCCACAATGTTTTCCACTTTTTGTCATAGGTTATCCATTCAATTATGGAGATTTTCTATGTTTTGACAAAATACGTTCAAAGTCGTCTGCTGCAGAATTGTCGTATGAGGGAAAGGGTTAAGTGCAAACTAAGAATACTTCAAAAAAAAAAATAGCGTTAAGATTGTCAGAATCCTTTTACCAAATTTGATTCTTAAATCAACATGACATGCATTGGTTCGATTATAAATTCTCTTGCTCTTACCGCTGTGCTGTCACGTTTATTTGGTATCCTCTCTGTGTTGTAGTAGTTAGAGTATCCGTCTTGTGAGCAGGAGACCTGAGGGTTTGATCCAAAGACTTTAAAAATGGTATTAATGGCTTTCCTCTTAGGTTTTGGCTAATAACCCTTTCCCTCATATACACGCTTTCTGAAGCCTCTGCATCAGACAGCTTTTTGGTAACATAGTAACAAAAGAAGAAATTGCACAAAACGTCCAATTTCTCCTTTTGACACAATGTTTTCCACTTTTTGTCATAGGTTATCAATTCAATTATGGAGATTTTCTATGTTTTGACAAAATACGTTCAAAGTCGTCTGCTGCAGAATTGTCGTATGAGGGAAAGGGTTAATACTAATGATAAATGGGTGTAAGGACAAATACTATCTGTAGTATTGGTCAGTTATCCAGTTAACACTGTGATATAACTGAATTACTGTATAAAACACCATTCTTTCAAAGCATTGGTTGATGTTTCCGTCTGCTTTGGTTTAGATTGCAAGCTTAAAAATATTCTCAGAAATCAGCAAAGACTTCTATTTTTATTTTTAAGTAATGCTGATTTGTGAAATTACATTGACGCGTGTTTTTAGCTCACCTGAGCGTGAAGTGCTCAATGTTAGTTATTGTGATCGCCTTTTGTGCAGCGTCGGTCGTGTGTCGTGCGTCTAGCGTCTGTCAACATCTTCTCTGTTACCTGTGGGTCAATTTGAATAAAACTTCACAGAAAGCTTCCTCTCAATGATCTCACCAGACTTTAAATTTTGGGATCTATGCAGAATTCTGGTTTCCATGGGAACAATACAAAAAAACCTTTAAAATTCTTCTAATGATCTCACCAGACTTCAAATTTTGGGATCTATGCAGAATTCTGGTTTCCATGGGAACAATACAAAAAAAACTTTAAAATTCTTCTGCTCTCAAACTGATTGGCAGATTTTCAAATAAATTTGTAGAAATGTTCCTTGGATGACCCTCTATCAGATTCCTTCAATCCATGCTGATTGGTCGAAAAGCATGGCCGCCAGGGGGCAGGGCTATTTTGCCTTATATGGCTATAGTGAAAACTTAAACAATCTTCTCCTTCGAAAGTGTCAGGATGATTTTCAAATAATTTTGCAGAAATGTTCCTTAAGTGATCCACTATCAGATTCCTTCAAGCCATGTTGATTGGTTGAAAAACATGGCCACCACAAGACAGGGGGCTATTTTGCCTTATAAGGCTTTAAGTGAAAACTTAAAAAATCTTCTCCGACGAAAGTGTCAGGTTGATTTTCAATTTATTTTGTAAAAATGTTCCTAGAGTGACCCTCTATCAGATTTCTTCAAGTCATGTTGATTGGTCGAAAAACATAGCCGCCACAGGGCGGAGCTATTTTGCCATATAGGCTATAGTGAAAACTTAAAAAATCTTCTTCGAAAGTGTCAGTCCGATTTTCAAAAATGTTGTAGAAATGTTCCTTGGATGACCCTCTATCAGCTTCCTTCAAGCCATGTTGATTGGTCTTAAAAGCATGGCCGCCAGGGTGCGGGGCTATTTTGCCTTATATGGCTATAGTGAAAACTTAAAAAATCTCCTTCGAAAGTGTAAGGACGATTTTCAAATAATTTAGCAGAAATGTTCCTTAAGCGATCCACTATCAGATTCCTTCAAGCCATGTTGATTGGTTGAAAAACATGGCCACCACAGGACGGGGGCTATTTTGCACTATACGGCTTTAGTGAAAACTTAAAAAATCTTTTCCTCCGAAAGTGTCGGGTTGATTTTCAAATAAATTTGTAAAAATGTTCCTAGAGTGACCCTCTATCAGATTCCTTCAAGTCATGTTGATTAGTCGAAAACTATGGCCGCCAGGGGGCGGGGCATATATGGCTATTATAGTGAAAAAAATAATTGTTGATTTGTTGATTGGTTGAAAAACATGGCCACCACAGGACGGGAGCTATTTTGCACTATAAGGCTTTAGTGAAAACTTAAAAAATCTTTTCCTCCGAAAGTGTCGGGTTGATTTTCAAATAAATTTGTAAAAATGTTCCTAGAGTGACCCTCTATCAGATTCCTTCAAGTCATGTTGATTAGTCGAAAACTATGGCCGCCAGGGGGCGGGCATATATGGCTATTATAGTGAAAAAAATAAAATCCGGTGAGCGATCCAGGGCCATCATGGCCCGCTTGTTTTTGATATTATATGACTTTGATGCAAATATTCTCCTTAGAAACTATGACCAGATTTTAAGACAATGTCACTGGAATGTTGCATTTTTCACCTTGAACCAGTTTCATTCCATGTTTACTCCGTTTTGATAGGTTACAAAAATGAAAATAAATGTCTTCAAGGGTTCTTGTCTACTGCTTTTTAATAAACCCAACTTCTTACTATCACTAAAAACGGCCTAGAGAAGCATTGCTAGACAGGAGCAATAATAATTCTTTACATAATATATACTAGATAAATTGTAAATTCTGTTAGTTTTTTTAAAATTTAATTTATTTTTGCCTGAATGTGAAAAGAGCTTATATACTTTTGGAGAAAAGCATAAGCGGTGAATGGATGAGTGAGTTTAGGACTACCTAATATTCGTCACGTTCATTCACTGAGAGTTAATCATATTTCAAATTTAACCCTTTCCCTCATACGACAATTCTGCAGCAGACGACTTTGAACATATTTTGTCAAAAAATAGAAAATCTCTATAATTGAATGGATAACCCATGACTAAAAGTAGAAAACATTGTGGCAAAAGGAGAAATTGCTTGTTTTGAGCAATTTCTTCTTTTGTGACTATGTTTTCAAAAAGTCATCTGCTGCAGAGGCATCAGAAAGCGTCTATATGAGATAGCTCAATTGTTAAATAAAGTTGAAAACATTTCGGCCAAAGGAGATTGCAAAAGTCGTCTGCTGCTATAGTGTCAAAATGCGTCTGCAGGTGGGAAAGGGTTATAGTCAGAATATATGCAACTTGCTGAGTCATCCACAGCCCATTTTAAGCTGGACTTTTTGAAGAGTTAGGAGGGTCATTTTATACTTTACACCTGCTTCACCATTGTTACTTGGATTGGTTTAACCCTTTCCCTCATATAGACGCTTTCTGACGCCTCTGCAGCAGACGACTTTTTGAAAACATAGACAAGAGAAGAAATTGCTCAAAACGAGCAATTTCTCCTTTTGCCACAATGTTACCCACTTTTAGTCATAGGTTATCCATTCAATTATAGAGATTTTCTATTTTTTGACAAAATATGTTCAAAGTCGTCTGCTGCAGAATTGTTAAATGTCACTGTGAATCATACCTTTTCCCACATATAACAAATCTTCAGCTGACGTCTTTGAAAATATCTAGGTAAAAAAACAAGGAAAATCCTAAGTTTTTACAGTTATTTGGGGGCAGGAGCCTTTCCTGCTCAAATAAATGTTCTGTCTTATAGTTAAATCTCATTTAGAGACCATGCCACCACTAGAACAAAGAAAAGATTGACCTCGAACTTGAATAAGTCCATATGTTTTCAAAACCTTCCAATCACTTTTTTGTAGTGACCTTGACCCCGCACAGTTGTTCTTTCATGAAGACCCCAAGATTCACATCATGGTTTGATGGAGTTATTTTTTAAACATAGATGGCGAAACAAGCTTTCAGCTTATATTAATCTCACTCAGTGTTTGCTTCCTGGAGTTTAACCAGTACTCGGAAGCCGACATTGAGAGTGATTAATATAAGCTGAAAGCTTGTTTCGCAATCAATGTAATAAATGTATAATAGTTATCCGGTACTATTGATTTAATGTACAAAAAGTTATATTTGCTTTTTACTACATGTAGGTGCATTTTGAGACATCTGCAGCAAAAGACTTGAAATCATTGTAGTAAAAGGAGACATTGCCTCTTTTTGCCAAAATGTTTTCAGCTCTATTCAATAATTTCTCCATCATTTATGCAGATTTTCCAAAGTTTTAACCCTTTCCCTCATACAACAATTCTGCAGCAGACGACTTTGAACATATTTTGTCAAAAAGTGGAAAATCTCTATAATTGAATGGATAACCTATGACTATAAGTGGAAAACATTGTGGCAAAAGGAGAAATTGTTCGTTTTGAGCAATTTCTTCTTTTGTCACTATGTTTTCAAAAAGCCGTCTGCTGCAGAGGCGTCAGAAAGTGTCTATTTTTTTTCCAAATTGGCTGCTGCGGTATGTTGTGGAAAGTGTAAACAGGTCTGTAAAACATTTGGATACCTGTAAGTTACTATATAGTTACTGTTTTAGTCTTCAGCAAATATCAAGCTGGGTAAACAATTAACTTGTTACCTGGTAAAATGTTTTGAAAATATTCCGGAACAAACATTCTTGGAATCAATGTTTTTTTAACCATATCATATCAAGTAAAAGTAGAGAATTAATTCAATTCACATTTTGTTTGTATTGTTGTTGTGTTACCATTTATCATCACGTTTTAAGTGTGTTTACCTGTCATAAATGAGTTTGTTTCATTACATTGTACAAGTATACAATTAACCCTTTCCTTCATACGACAATTCTGCAGCAGACAACTTTGAACATATTTTGTCGAAAAATAGAAAATCTCTATAATTGAATGGATAACCTATGACTTAAAGTGGAAGACATTGTTTTGAGCAATTTCTTCTTTTGTAACTATGTTTTCAAAAAGCTGTCTGCGGCAGAGGTGTTAGAAAGTGTCTGTATGAGGGAAAGGGTTAAACCTTTCTTATATACAACAAATCTGCAGCCATTGAGCTAAAAGTTATGCAAACATGTGGAATATTTCTACATTCAAGAGTTTGATTAAAGGAATAGAGTTGAAAACATTGTGACAAAATGAGGAGTTGTTATGTTGAGCAATTTCTCCTTTTGCCACAATGGTGTGTTTTTTTAAAGTCTTTCATTAAATTGCATCTCAGGTGGGAAAGGGATGTAATGTATCATGTTGAGTGTCATATCAGATATATCCGCTTATGTCATGATGACCATGCAGTTTACTTTCAAGTTGCACTGAAGTTAAATGCTGTAATTAATTAAGATTATAACCATAATATTAATTAGCAGTTTGTGAACTTTCCCACTTACAACACATCTGCTGCAGACATCTTTGAAAACATTTAAACATCTTGATACTAGATAGAGTTGGAAACGCCAAGGAATCTGAGCATATCAGGCAGAGGTCCAGATAAGTAGGAATATACAGCTCTTTTACCCGCAATATCTCTCACGTCATCCAACCAAACCCTATGATGTGGGTACTCAAAAGAATTATGTCCATAAGATGATTCTTTTCAGTACCCGACATAGGGTTAGTTGGTAAAATAAGGAACATATAACAGGGCTCTAGATAAGGCGCGTCTTTCATGTTCTGAAATCCTTATATGACCCTTAAACTCTGGAGTTTATAATCTAGAGGTATGACATGAGGCAATGCTGTGTACCATACCTGCAATGTTTCTAATACAGACACGGAATCAGCTGTGGCCCAGTGGTTACCTTTGGGGATTTGGAAACGGGCTATCCTGGGTGGAGTGCCCTTGGGCGAGGCACATTTCTTAGTACTGCTTTGTTTTACCCAGGGATCATGAATAAGTGAATGATTTAACTGAAATAATGTTGAAGATGGAGTAAAACCACAATAGATAAAAGGAAACCCATAATTGTCTCATGATATTTTAAGGCATTGCTGCTTGAACTCTTATGTTGGAAGCACGCAGATTATACTCTTATCATCAAGTATAATACCATTATATTGAATTTGAACTGTTTCTTGTAATTAAATCATTTCCAATCTGCAGATGCATTTTTAGCTCGACTTTTTAAAAAACGAGAGCTATTGTCATGACCCTGGCGGCGGTGGCGGCGTTGTCGGGCGGTTAAGATTTTTTGTTCAGCTCAGCTTTTTTTCTGTTTTCTATCAGTCGAGCGTCTGTGCCGTACGATGTGCTCTTGTTACACATCTGCACCAGATGAATTTTGAAACAGTTGTGCTCATAATGAGCAATGTCTCCTTTTGAAAGAATGTTTTCAACTTCATTAAATAATTAAACTTTCATCTACAGAGATTTTTCATATGTTCTTTGCAATTCCACTCACATTTGACCCAATTCTAGGGAAAGGATATCAGTTGACTATTGTAAACAGAGTAGGACAAGATCATCTTTTGCATCCACACAGTCTGATCATGATCCACACTGATCTCAGATGGTCATGGTGGTTGAATCCTTCTCTCTTCAGTTGCACCAGCTTTTTCCCACACTGATTGGTTCAAACTTATATCTTTATATTTATAATTTTATTTTCAGGGGTGAAAAATCGAAGATTGCCGCCAAGTCAAGGCGTGACAAAGAAAAAATTGCATATGATGATCTTGTCAGTGAACTACCATTATGTAGTGACGACCTTGAAAAGATGGACAAGTCCTCGGTCATACGACTGGCTATATATTACATCAAACTGAAACATTTCCTCCAGAAAGGTAGGCTATTTTATTAACCAAAGTTTTATATTGACAATGTTGACATGTCAGCACGGAACAACTTATGTTAAAAACATTTTAGCAATTTCCTTCTTTTTGCAAATTATGTTCCACTGTATCAACTCAAGTACATTTGTACTATAGCTTCAAATATTCAAGATATTACATTTTCATCATTAGATGTTTTAATCAAAGCGCCGATGGCACAGTAGTGGCGATCGTGTAGAAAACCTGCAAAGTAACAAGCAGTATCTCGGTGTAGGCCTTGCGATTTTCAATATATAAAGGCATATACAATAATACTCGATCTCCAACTCAATTCGGCTACACTTTCAGCATTGATTGCTAATTGACGCTAGAATGTACAGACATGTCTAACTTGTACACTGCATGACATCGTCTCCTTTAAACTTGCGTAAACCAGTCTTATCATCTAGACACTTTCATATATTGCAACAACTACAAAATATAGCGTTCAATAACCAGTCTCGCGAGCTATTTATAGAACCTTACGGAATTTCCATTTTGGCGAGGTGTTTTGAGAGTACTTTGCATGGCAGATAGAATGCACAATGATATTTATTATCTGCCCAAACATGGAGAAAGATAATATTTACATATTTTAACTCTTATGTAGATATTATCTCGATAAATCTCAAATCTATGTATCAATCCAAAGTAGCACTGACATGATTATTATTACTCGTGTCTCTGCATCACTGATAGAACTATATATTTGGCGGTTTAACAGATGTAGGTTAATTAGTTTGCAGTATTGCATAACAAATCAACGGGCTGTTTAAAACTGACTATGTAATTTTTTTCGTTGTTGATGTTTCTGTTAGCATTGTGGCGATTGTCAACCCAATCGCCACAAAAAGCAGTTGATTCTTTAAAGATCATATCATATAAGATGTTAACCCTTTCTTACCTGCATACACAATTTGACGCATCAGCAACAAACAATTTTTTAAAACATTCATGAAAAAGGAGAAATGGCTCAATATTTTTTTATTTATAGAGGGTTTCCATATTATTGTCAGAATGTTTTTAAAGTTGTTTGCTGCAGATTTGTTGTATGTGGGAAAGGAAACTTTTCTGATATGATAGGCATATTTCTTTTAAAGTCTTCTAATCTTTAATGTTTAAAACTAATAAAACAAAATGATGAAAATATTGATGGCTGCAGCCCATCCTTACATCATTTTATAATCCTTTTCCACATACAGCAAATCTGCAGCAGACGACTTTGCAAAACGAGATAGTTCTACTTAAATGAGAGTTTGATTATTAAATAGAGTTGAAAACATTGTGGCAAAAGGTGAAATTGCTCATCATAAGCCAGTCGAGCTTATGTCATGGCGAATTGTCGTGCATGCGTTAACTTTTTGCTTCAAACGACTTCTTCTCCTCCCTAACCACTTGGCCAACTCGGATGAAACTTCATAGGAAGCATCCTCTCAGTGTCTTCTCCTAAATTCCTTCGGTTTCCATGGCAACCGAAAGAAAAAAATTGTGAAAACTTAAAATATCTTCTCCTCCGGAAGTGTTAGGCCTATTTTCAAATAATTTTGTAGAAATGTCCCTTAGTTATCCCTGTATCAGATTCCTTCAAGCCAAGTTGATTGGTCGGAAAACATGGCCGCCAGGGGGCAGGGCTATTTTGCATTATATGGCTAAAGTGCAAACTTAAAAAAACTTCTCCGAAAGTGTTTGGCCAATTTTCAAATAATTTTGTAGAAATGTTTCTTGGGTGACCCTCTATCAGATTCCTTCAAGCCATGTTGATTGGTCGAAAAACATGGCCGCCAGAGGGCGGGGCTATTTTGCCTTATATAGTGAAAACTTAAAAAATCTTCTTCTCCTTAAGTGTCAGGATTTTCAAATAATTTTGTAGAAATGTTCCTAGTGTGACCGTCTATCAGATTCCTTCAAGCTATGTTGATTGGTCGAAAACTATGGCCGCCAGGGGCGGGGCTATTTTGCTTTATATGGCTATAGTTTAAACTTAAAAAATCTTCTTCTCCGAAAGTGTCTGGCTGATTTTCAAATAATTTGTAGAAATGTTCCTAGGGTGACCCTCTATCAGATTCCTTCAAGCCATGTTGATTGGTAAAAAAACTGGGCCATCAGGGGGCGGGGCTGTTTGGAGATTTAATCTTTGCCTAATGGCCATGGAGTGATACTGGCCCTCTTGGGCCACTTGTTTGAGGATAGAAAAATGGATTCTTTTTGTTTGGAAAAAAATAACTTTTGTGTATACCCAATCATAGTATAACAATTGAATAGAATAATAAATCTGTGCAACAAATTGTCTGAATATTAACCCTTTCCCTCATATAGACGCTTTCTGACGCCTCTGCAGCTGACGGCTTTTTGAAAACATAGTGACAAAAGAAGATAATTGCACAAAACGTGCAATTTCACCTTTTGCCACAATGTTTTCCACTTTTTGTCATAGGTTATCCATTCAACTATGGAGATTTTCTATGTTTTGACAAAATAAGTTCAAAGTCGTCTGCTGCAGAATTGTTGTATGAGGGAAAGTGTTTATACAAATATGGAGAAAACTAAGGCTGCTTGCCAAATGGCTATATAGCAGAGTGTGAGGGTAAACAACTGCAGAAAACGAAAGAACTGTGTATGCTACTGGTGGAATAAACTGTATGTACTGCACTGTAGCACATTATAAGTTCAAGGAAGGTAAATACTGTGAACTTGATCCCAATAGAGTATGTTAGGGGTTGTGTCCCTTGTCTCTTTTTAATAATGCCCTAAGTTACTAGATAATGTTAAAAGAAACATTTCAGGAAAATTATCCCTGAAATTTTAGAAACTCCTATGTTGTGGGTACCTGTTTGAATCAGCCATTTTAAGTCATTGATAATCTTCATGCTATATTCAGGAATTATAACCCAATGTTTAACTTAGGTCAAACAGTGTAGCTATTTTTAGATCCAAATGGTTATGGTAGAATGAACAAAATGGTTTATGAATGAGAAAATCGTGAATTTACCCTACATCAACTATTTCTCACATACATCAAACTTAAGCATAGTCTGGAGTAACCTGCCCCTACCATTTACGTTAACCCTTTCCCACATATGGACGCTTTCTGATGCCTCTGCAGCCGACGACTTCTGACACATTATTTTCAACTTTTTTTCAGTAACTTTACCTTCATTTTCTAGAGACTTTCCATAACTTGAGTAAATGTGCTGCAGATCTGTTGTATACGGGAAAGGGTGAAAGGGTAGTTACACCAGTATGGTAGTTACACCAGTGACTTTATGGCGGGTAGTTACACCAGTGACTTTATGGCGGGTAGTTACACCAGTGACTTTATGGCGGGTAGTTACACCAGTGACTTTATGGCGGGTAGTTACACCAGTGACTTTATGGCGGGTAGTTACACCAGTGACTTTATGGCGGGTAGTTACACCAGTGACTTTATGGGCAATTAACCCTTTCCCACATACAGACTCTTTCCGACGCCTCTGCAGCAGACGACTTTTGAAAATATTGTGATAAACATAGAAATTGCTCATCATTTGTCACATACACATCGAGACTATTAACATTTTTGCTAACATGTTTTCAAAATCTTCCGCTGCAGATTTGTTGTATGTGGAAAAGGTTTAAATATACAGTGAATTGGGCTGTATTTGGAATTCTGCTGATCTTTATCCACAAACTGTTGGACTTTTCTGGCATTTGTTTGGTAAAGTTAATTCACTGTCCTCAGAATTTAAGCAAACAAAGTCACACAAATAGTCTAGAGCATAATCTTTTGCTGTTCACAATGGTACACATCCACAGTGAAGATTTCTGGTTGGAAGCCTTGGCTGACCTCAGTCACCTACATCCTTTTAACCCTTTCCCACATTCAGGAAATCTGCAGCAGATGAATTTGAAAACAGCTTAGCAAAGGAATAGAAAATCTCTACAAATGATGATATAGTTATTGAATAGAGATGAAAACATTGTGGCATATGGAGAAATTGTTCATCATGAGCAATTTCTCCATTTCCCACATTTTTCAAAAGTCTTCTACTGCAGATGCATTGAAAAGCATCTGCAAGTGGGAAAGAGTTAAGCAAATTTGTCCTGCAATAAATACAAATGAATGCACATAAATAATAAAGGCATGCTAAAACTGAAAGCAAATAAAAAAAAAAAAGTATACATGTTTAACTTCTCATTTCAATGTAACCATGCAGAAGAAGTTCTACTACAAAATTTCAAAAGGGACTATTTTAGGGTACTACGACCCGGACCCGCAACCAATTCTGTTGTGGTGTAACACCATACACTAATAATGGCGACTCCCTTTAAAAGGTTATTAAGACAAACTTTAACTCTTACCCTCATATAGCCGCTTTCTGACGCCTCCGCAGCAGACAGCTTTTTGAAAACATATTGACAAAAGAAGAAATTTCTCAAAACAAGCAATTCCTCCTTTTGCCACAATGTTTTTTCCATGTTTAGTCATAGATTATCCATTTAATTATAGAGATTTTCTATTTTTTGACAAAATATGTTCAAAGTCGTCTGCTGCAGAATTGTTGTATGAGGGAAAGGGTTAAGACAACCTTTAACTCTTTCCTACATGTAACATATCTGCAGCAGACGACTTTGAACACACACATCTTATCAAACACATGAAAAAACTCTTTATACGAAGGTTTACCTACTGACAAATGTTGAAAACATTCCGGCAAAAGGAGAAATTGCTTGTTTTGAGCAATTTCTACTTTTGTCGCAATGTTTTCAAAAAGTCATCTGCTGTAGAGGATTCAGAAAGGGTCTATATGAGCGAAAGGGTTAACCTTTCAAAATTTGAATATATTCTGATCCATGATTAATGTATCGATCTAAAACATCAAGTTGTAATGGTCCACGGTAGAGTTTACAAAAAAAACTGGTAAATTTACTAATAACTTTTTTTTATACGATAGCTATATATATATATACAAGAGAAAGTTGATGCAAGGCATCAATGTCGCCGGAAAAGACTGCATTGATTTATTTATGTATTCTTGACTTTCCTTTAATATAGTCTATTCAAACATTGGGAACGTTGAAATGAAAACATTTACTTATAAATTTTATATTCACCTATACATTAGGGTATCTATAAAACATTAACGAAATGTGTACACATTTATCTTGGCTTAAATTTAATTTTGCTGTTGTTACTTATTTAAATAATAGTATTCATTCATATAATTTCAATGTTTGTCAATCTTATTCGAATCACAAGGTAAATATCCTGGTATTGCTTTAAAGGGAGGTAATTTGAAGAAAACAAAAGTCTTCAAAAGGAGAAATATATCAGCATTACCGTCTACAGTTTAAATTGTTCTATTGTTTGTGGATTTAAAAATGTTCTTTTTTTCTTATTTCTACATGTACAACGAAATATTGCGGCTTCTCTTTGACGCTTTGCGTCAAACATTCGTCTTGTACTTGTCTAAAATAAAATAATATCACTCGCTTTTTCATATCGAAATGCGCATGCGCGAAAATCGATGTTAAAGGTCACGAACCTACACAACAGAATAGGGTCTATATTTAGCTTAGAAACAGTTCCTACTTTAGATATTCATGGATTAACATTATTAAATGAATTCTACACAAATCAAGACATCTCTTTGAACATGAAAACAACATTTAGTAAGTTAAAATTGCTATTAAAAGGAGAATCCGAAATTGACCTCAATGATGACACATAAGAGTCTGCATTAGGGGGTGTTGGTTCACGTCTTGAAGGGACCACTTTTGTCTTCGTAAATAAGACAAAAAACTTAAATGCGAGTGAAATAAAAAAAAAATGCAAACATTAAAAAATCGGAATATTTATTTCATTTTAGATGTGTCATTTATTAGTGTTCGTAAACAACCACAATTGTAATATGTTCAAATCATCTAGATGTGTTTCTTTCTAATAATAAGCCGCCCTCCCATGTGATTTCCGAAAAGCTATTAAAAATAGAAGTCGCGGGCTTCTGCCCGGCGACTAATAAAAGGGGATGTAACCAATCTTGTCACACTTGTTGGTCATGACAGCCAACAGTATGACTGGTACCGGACTAACCTTAGCAGAGACTTTGAAAATATTTAGGCAAGAATATGAGGAATCTCTATAAATGAAAGTGAATTTGAACTTATCGAAATTAAAACAAATCAAAGAAATGAATAGAAATTATTATACCCCC
This sequence comes from Serripes groenlandicus, assembly GCA_031761405.1. NCBI lineage: Eukaryota > Metazoa > Mollusca > Bivalvia > Cardiida > Cardiidae > Serripes > Serripes groenlandicus. Next base: position 55,770,500 of record JASEVX010000001.1, read on the forward strand.
TTCGATGAGTCACTGTGTCGGGCTGTCGGTCGGTCAGCCAGAAGCCATATTTTGTCTGGCCTATTTCTTACAAACCAATGGGTGGAATTCAGTAAAATTGTACATGAAGCTTCAAGAGGAGATGTGCATATCCTAAAGGGGTTACAATTGCATGATATTTTACAGAGTTATGGCCCTTTATCTAATTAAGTTACGGTATAGGTCAAGGTGCTGTTTAGGGGGTATTTATCATCTTCAGTGATAGTTCTAGTTAAAAATTTAGTATTATGTTTATATACTTGTCATATAAAAGTGTTAAAGAATCCATGGTTATTGAAGGAGTCATTATGATTAATCTCCTTTTGCCAACATGTTCTTTAATTAGGCCAAACGTTTTCCTTTTACAGGGAATTAGCAACAAATTAATAAAAGAATTTATGACCAAAATAAGCTGATGTTTTTCATTTTCATTTTAAAACATTTGCAGACGACTTTTGAAAACATTGTAGCAATTTTTCAACTTTCATTCACAAATTGCTTAACCCATCATTGATTGCTTGAAAAACAGTGAGTAAGGGGCTTGGGCTACAAACCCTTTCTTCTCCACATAGTTTCTTATACCTTGATCAAGTTTGCTCTCACATAAGCAGCTCATTTGCTCTTGCATAATTAGCTCATTTGCTCTCACATAAGCAGCTCATTTGCTCTTGCATAATTAGCTCATTTGCTCTCACATAAGCAGCTCATTTGTTCTTGCATAAGCAGCTCATTTTGCTCTCACATAAGAGCTCCTTTGCTCTCACATAAGAGCTCATTTGCTCTCGCATAAGCAGCTCATTTGCTCTCACATAAGCAGCTCATTTGTTCTTGCATAAGCAGCTCATTTGCTCTCACATAAGCAGCTCATTTGCCCTCACATAAGCAGATCATCTGTTCAACATTAAATTTTGCTACTACATGTATACCATTACTCAGTTGATTGATTTAGAGCTATCTAAAACGGCCCTCTTATTTTATTTCATGGGTGTTTGACACCAAACAACACCTGAATTTGATCTATACAATGATCTCATAATAGAGTAACTGTTGTTAATTAGTTAATAAGTATATTCTAGACAATTCCAGTTTTTATATACAAAATAAACTGGGATTCCAGTTTGCACTCACATTCTCTATGTAATTCATTTCCTACTTTATTGACAAGATCAAAATTAGGATTAACATCTTTTAATCAGTTTGTCTGTTCGAATAAATTGGCTATAATATGTTACTATATATTGGCATACTTCAAACAATTATAAAATTTCACATAAGGGTTAATTATATTGATAATGATATCTTATTTACAACTGATATATCTCTTTAGAATTGCAATCAATATCCATATCTATTAATGGGTAATTAAACTTAATATTTTGTTTCATTGTCTGACCTGGCACTTTTGAAACATTATATCCTTGTTACGATACATAATAGCATAACACTAAGCAAAATGTTGTTATGAGTTTTGGTGTGATATGGTTTAAATTCTACAGCACTACTAAATCATTGTACTGTCTTGATTTTGTAACATGTCAGGATGGGATTTGATACAGATCGGCATATCAGGTTTTTGGTAAGACAAGGTTTTTATGTGGGAAAGGGTTAACCCTTTCCCTCATATAGAGGCTTTCTGACGCCTCTGAAGCAGACAGCTTTTTGAAAACATAGTGACAAAAGAAGAAATTGCTCAAAACAAGCAATTTCTCCTTTTCCACAATGTTTTCCACTTTTAGTCATAGGTTATCCATTCAATTATAGAGATTTTCCATTTTTTGACAAAATATGTTCAAAGTCGTCTGCTGCAGAATTGTTGTATGAGGGAAAGGGTTAAACCAACAAATGGTAATTCAGAGGTCCAGATAAGGGAGGGGTATTCAGCTCTTTCCCCACAATTACTCTCTTATTATTGAAGCAAACCCTATGTTGTGGGTACTGAGACGATTCTTTTGAGTGCCCACAACAGGGTTAGAGGGTGAAATAAGGATTTCAGAACATGCAAAACGACCCTTATCTAGAGCTCAAGGTATTCAGAAAACAGTATTAAGACTTACCATGATGACATGCCAAATAAGCAGGACAATAGGTATACTTCCTTGTTTCCCCTTTACCACATATAGACACATTTGCAGCAGACAAAGTTTTAAATGAATGTTGCAAAAGGAGAAATTACTCATAATAAGCAATCTCCCATTTATAGTCATAATGTTTTCAACTGTATTCAATCATTACACTTTCATTTGAAGAGATCTTCCATACTTTAATCTAGATGTTTTCAAAGTTAGAATTTGTGTATCTGGGATAGGGTCAAGAAATGGTTTTAGACACAAAATAAAGCTCAGGTCTGGTGCTCTGTTCAAGACAAACTAAATTAAAACTTGTTTATTTAACCCTTTCCCACATACATTAAGCCTGCAGAAGACTTTGAAAGCATAATTGGCAAAAAGAAAAAAAATTGTGGCAAATTGAGAATGTTTTTTTTTTGCCAAAATGTTTTCAAAAGTCGTCTGCTGCAGAGGCATCAAAAAAGCAACTTAAATTACCCTTTCCCATATACAAAAACATTGTAACAAGAGACTTTGAAGATATCTAGACAAATATTTGGAAAATTCCTACAATTGAAGTATTGTCAAATTTGTCTGCACATGGGAAAGGGTTTATCTCTTGGTTTCTGTTTCCTAGATATGCAACCAGTCCTTGTGCCAAATGTATGGAAATATCCATAAGAGGTTGACCTCACTCTCAATCTTGAATTTAAAGTAAAGATGAAGACTTTATGGGAAAAGGAGAAGTCTCTTGTTTTGATACATTTCTCCTTTTCCACACAATAGGTCTATAATATGTCAGTTGCAGATGTGAAAGGGTTAAAGCTGATCTACTGAGGTTTTTATGTTAATGACAAAACAATCATTTTATATACTTGTTTAGACAGACTTTTTGTCAGAATAGTTTTCCAAAATACTTCATATTGCTTGATAAGTATTGATTGATTGATTGATTGATTGGGGTTTAACGCCGTTTTCAACAATTTCTCAGTTATATCACGGCGGCCAGTTCACCTACTCATGCATTTCCTGGTTTTCTCACACCAGTACTCAACACAACAATCTTCCCAAGCAACTGGCTGCTTTTCCTCATAGACTTAGCCCATGCTTGATAAGTAAGATAATAGGGAAGATCCTGATCAGACTTGCTTGAAGGTGCAGTCAGATCTTTATCTTCATTGTTTTGTTGTGCGTTAAGTGCTGAAGGTTGATTTCTGTGTGACTTGGCTTATATTAACCCTTTTCCTCATATAGACGCTTCCTGACGCCTCTGCAGCAGACAGCTTTTTGAAAACATAGTAACAAAAGAAGAAATTGCACAAAACATGCAACTTCTCCTTTTGACACAATGTTTTCCACTTTTAGTCATAGGTTATCCATTCAATTATAGAGATTTTCTATTATTTGACAAAATATGTTCAAAGTCGTCTGCTGCAGAGTTGTCGTATGAGGGAAAGGGTTAAGAATCCTTTCTTATGAATCATAGTATAGTATTTTCATGATTCATGCATGAAATTTGGAAAACACTATGCTGAAATTGGCTATATATTTGTGAAACATACCAATTATAACCCTTTCCCACATACAACAAATCTGCAGCAGACGAAAAATATTTGGTGCAAATCTTGAAAATTCTCTATAAATAGAAGTTAAATTATTGAATAGGGTTGAAAGCATTAATATTGTGGCAAAAGGAGAAATTGCTAGTTTTGAGCAATTTCACATTTTGCCACAATATCTTGTCAATAATTGTGTGCTGCAGAGGTGTCAGAATGCGTCTACAAGTGGGAAAGTGTAAACTTTTTAAAAACTTGGGGGAAAGAAAGACACTGCAGGATGATATTTTCTTTTTATAATGTTATGGGCCCTTTGAATGATTTTGAATACGATCTACAGGAATGATTAATTAGGAAGGGGAAGTCACCCATTTGTCTGTTCTTTCTGTATCCACTTGTCCCGTGTTTTGTCTAGACAAGCTATTTAAATCATTCATCGTGCATTATGCTTCATGCTTACTTTCTATTTTACATTTTTGCTTATATAGATTGTAGCAATTAAGCCTCATAATGCGAAGTTTATCATTTTCCACAATGTTCTGGGTGTCACAGCTGACCGCTTCAGAGGTGTCAAATATCCCCTGTATTACATTAACCCTTTCACACCTGCAGACGCAGTTTGATGCAAATTAGCAGCAGACGACTTTTGAAAACATTGTGGCCAAAGGTGAAATTGCTCATGATGAGCAATTTCTCCTTTGGCCACAATGTTTTCAACTTTATTTAACAATTAAGTGATCTTTTACGAAGACTTTTCAGGTTTTTGTCACCATGTTTTCAAAGTCTTCTGCTGCAGATTTATTGTATGTGTGAAATGGTTAAAGGGTTTATCATATAATGGCAAACATGGAACACCTAGGAAAGTGTAGTTGAAGGGAGTTAACTCATGTTCATGCTGTTACATGAATCACTGTAAGAGTTGTCTTCTTCTTTTCAGGAATATAAGGTTCAAAACCAGTTTTAGGAGTTGTTTAACCCTTTCCCACACGCACCAATTCTGTAGCAGAATGGTTTGAAAACATGTAGACAGAAATATGAAACTGAAACGTAAATTTAGTTTTTGAAAACATTGTGAGCAATTTCTCATTTTGTCACAATGTTTTCAAAAGTCATCTGCTGCAGCGGCCTCAGAAGGTGTCTGTATGTTAAAACCCTTTCCCACATCTTAAATGATTCCCAGTTAACAAGTAAAACCAAGTAAAACCAAACTTGGGTTCACTGTCCTGTTAAAATACATTGAAACCTATCTGAAAATCTTTTTAATTTGATGAAAAAAAGATATATATATTTAATATACTTTTGGCACAACTAAAAGTGTGCACTTTAAGTTATGTTGTACTAATATTCACATAAATTCATTTTTAACATATTCCCACTTGCATATGCATTTTGGCACATCTGCAGTAGATGACTTTTAAAAACACTAGCAAAAGGAGAAATTGTTTATATGGAGCAATTTCTCCTTTTGCCATAAAGTTTTTAAAAAATTATACTTTCATTTATAAATGCTGCAGGTTTTTAACAATTTGGAAGGGTTTACCCTTTCCCTCATACGACAATTCTGCAGCAGACGGCTTTGAGCGTATTTTGTCAAAAAATAAAAAATCTCTATAATTGAATGGATAACCTATGACAAAAAGTGGAAAATATTGTGGCAAAAGGAGAAATTGCACGTTTTGTGCAATTTCTTCTTTTGTCACTGTCGAGTCCTGGTAGCTCAGTCGGTAACAACGCGGGCTGTCAATCCAGGGGTGAGTTGTGAGTTCGAGTCCCGGCTCGGCCAACTTTCTTTCCGACGTTTGACAAAAGTCATTGCGACATGCGTCATTCATCTTCCACCAATGGGCTAAGTCTATGTGGAAAAGCAGCCAGTTGCTTGGGAAGATTATTGTGTGGAGTACTGGTGTGAGAAAACCAGGAAACATATGAGTAGGTGAACTGGCCGCCGTGATATGACTGAGAAATTGTTAAAAACGGCGTTAAACCCCAATCAATCAATCAATTCTTTTGTCACTATTCCAAAAAGCTGTCTGCTGCAGAGGCGTCAGAAAGCGTCTTTATGAGGGAAAGGGTTAAAGACAACTCACAGTTACATACACTCTTGATATATTATTCAACCTGTTGCCATATTGAAAGACAACATGTTAACATTGTGGCAAAAAGCCGTCTGCTGCAGAGGCGTCAGAAAGCGTCTATATGAGGGAAAGGGTTAAACAATTATTATTGATGACGGAACAGGCAGTTATGAAACAGTAATGGTCAAACACTAGCTCAATACATGCTTTGCCCTTTCCCACATATTGACCCTTTCTGATGTCTCAGCTGTAGACGACTATGAAATTAGTGTGCCAAACGGCAAAATTGCTCATGATGAGCAATTTCTCTATTTGTCACAATGATTTCAACTCTATTCAATAATCATACTATCATTTATAGAGATTTTCTATATTTTCCAGTAAGTTGATAATTTCAAAGTTGTCTGCTGCAGATTTATTGTATATGGGAAAGGGCTAATGTAAATCAAGTTTGAATATGCTGGCATCGGTTACTGCATGTTAACAAAATTTTACTGTATATGTTTAAGATTGATGGCAGCAAATACAGAGTGAAGTGAGTGAAACATGTTTTCAACTTTTTTCAGTAATTAGACCTTCATTTACAGAGATTGTCCATATTTTTGACTAAATTTCTTCAAAGTCTGATTCTGTAGAGCAAAGGATTTAAGCTTTTTTCACTTATAACAAATCTGCAGCAGACAACTTTGCAAACATCTGGGCAAAGGTATGGAAAATCTCAATAATTGAAAGTATACTTACTGAAAACAGTTGAAAAACTTGTGCCAAAGGGAGAAATTGTTCATTTTCAACAATTTCTCCTTTTGTCAACATTTTTTCACATGCCATTTTCTGCAGAGGCATCAGAAAATACCTATATGTGGGAAAGAGTTTAGAAGAATCTTATTCCTTTCCCACATACAACAAATCTGCAGCCAACGACTTTGGAAACATGTGGGCAAACATATAGATAATCCCTATATATATTAGGGTATATTTACTGAAAAAAGTTGAAAACATTGTGGTAAAAGGAGAAATTGCTTGTTTTGAGCAATTCCTTCTTTTGTCACGATCTTTTCAAAAGTGGTCTGCTGCAGAGGCGTCAGAAAGCGTCTATATGTGGGAAAGGGATAATTATCTCGACCTAGCACAGCACTGAGGAAGGTTTTCAAGTGACATAGCCCAGAGGATAATGAACATTTTATCATCATTTGATCTTTTTAAATTTTTTATAAAAAACTTATTTACTGAAGTTAACAGAGCATGATGAAAATATCATAACTGTTGATTTGTGAAACATGATGGAAAACCTTTTTATGCTTTTTAAGCCCCATAAAAAAAAAATCGGAGGGCATATAATAGTGTTACCTTATCATCTGTTATTCTGTCATTACCGGTATATGTTTCTACTCATCTTCTTTGGAAGGTATGCTTTTATTATACCCCCTTCGAAGAGGGGGTATATAGGAGTCGCTGTGTCTGTCTGTCGGTCGGTCGGAAGCCATATTTTGTCTGGCCTATTTCTTACAAAACATTGGGTGGAATTCAATAAACTTTAAATTAAGCTTCTATACCAAGAGGAGATGTGCATATCCTAAAGGGGTTACAATTGCATGTTTTTAAGCTCACCTGAGCTTTGCTCAAGGTGAGTTATTGTGATTGCCTTTTGTCCGTCGTGCGTCGTCCATCATGCGTCAACTTTTTCTCCTCAGTAACCAGTGGGTCAATTGGGATGAAACTTCACAGAAAGCATCCTCTCAATGACCTCACCAGATTTCCTTCATATTTTTGGGATCCATGCAGAGTTCTGGTTTCCATGGCAACAAAATGAAAAAAACTTCAAAATTCTTCTTCTCCCAAACTGGTTGGCAGATTTTCAAATAATTGTGTAGAAATGTTCCTTGGATGACCCTCTGTCAGATTCCTTCAAGCCATGTTGATTGGTCGAAAAACATGGTTGTAGAAATGTTCCTTGGATGACCCTTTATCAGATTCCTTCAAGCCACATGTTGATTGGTCGGAAAAAATGGCCGCCAGGGGTGGGGGGGGCGGGGAGAATTTGCATTATATGGCTATAGTGAAAACTTAAAAAATCTTCTCCTCCGAAAGTGTCGGGCCGATTTTCAAATAATTTTGTAGAAATGTTCCTTAAGTGACCCACTATCAGATTCCTTCAAGCCATGTTGATTGGTCGAAAAATATGGCCGCAAGTGGACAGGGCTATTTTGGCTTATATGGCTATAGTGAAAACTTTTTCAAAACTTTTTGTAGAAATGTTTCTTGGATGACCCTCCATCAGATTCCTTCAAGCCGTGTTGATTGGTCGAAAAACATGGCCGCCAGGGGGGCGGGGCTATTTTGCCTTATATGGCTATAGTGAAAACTTAAAAAATCGTCTTCTCCAAAAGTGTCAGGCCGATTTTCAAATAATTTTGTAGAAATGTTCCTTAAGTGACCCACTTTTAGATTCCTTCAAGCCATGTTGATTGGTCGAAAAACATGGCCGCCAGTGGGCAAGGCTATTTTGCATTATATGGCTATAGTGAAAACTTAAAAAATCTTCTCCTCCAAAAGTGTCAGGCCGATTTTCAAATAATTTTGTAGAAATGTTCCTTAAGTGACCCACTTTCAGATTCCTTCAAGCCATGTTGATTGGTCGAAAAACATGGCCGCCAGTGGGCAAGGCTATTTTGCATTATATGGCTATAGTGAAAACTTAAAAAATCTTCTCCTCCAAAAGTGTCAGGCCGATTTTCAAATAATTTTGTAGAAATGTTCCTAGGGTGACCCTCTATCAGACTCCTTCAATCAAAGTTGATTGGTTGGAAACTATGGCCTCCAGGGGGCGGGGCTTATAAAGCTAAAGTGAAAAAAAAAAAAATCAGGTGAGCGATCCAGGGCCATCATGGCCATCTTGTTTACAGAGTTATGGCCCTTTTACTTATTAAGTTATGGTGCTGTTTAGGGGGTACTTATCATCTTCAGTGATAGTTCTAGTTTTAATGATATTTGGGGTGATCAATAAGTTCAATTATGACATGATGTTAAGACCTTTAAATTGTTTGTAAGGTTCCACAATTTCATTTACAATGCATACAGATGTTCCTCAATGATTTTTGGTAGTTAGTTGTTTTTAACACTTTCCCACATGTAGACGCTTTCTGACGCCTTTACAGCAGAAGAGTTTTGAAAACATTGTAACAAAAGTATAAATTGCTCAAAACAAGCAATTTCTCCTTTTGTCACAATGTTTTCAACTCTTCAGTAATTATACCTATATTTATAATGCTTTTTCGAGTGTTTGCCTACTTTCAAAGTCGTCGGCTGCACTGCAGATTTGTTGTATGTGGGAAAGGGTTAAACAAAATACAGGTTAAGTTTGAACATTGGCTCCTGTTGGATTAGTCTATTATTCTAAGCAGTTAAGAGTTATTGCCCTTGGACTTTCAATATTTTGTAGATTATTATTGAGGTTTATGCAAATTTTCTCTGCAATTCTATTAAATGATGGATATTTGTGTTATAATAAGATAAGGCCTGAGATGTTTTTAAGATACTGATAAGGTTAATTATGAACCCTTACCCAAATACAACAAATCTCATCTGCAGCAGATGCTTTTATTAACATCCATGCAAAAATGTTGAAAATCTCTTAAATGAAAGTTTTATTATTGAATAGAGTTGAAAACATTGTGGCACAAGGATGAATTACTCACTATGATCAATGTGTCGTCCATTTGTCACAATGTTTTAAAAGTCTTCTGCTGTAGACGAGTCAAAATGCGTCTGCAAGTGGGAGATCTTGTCGGGTTAATTTGATCTTTGAGTTAAATACTATATATATATAAAGGGTTTATATAGGCCCGTTTTGAAAAAACGGATTGTATTATAGTTTTACCTGCGGCGTACGGGCGGGCGGCGTCCAGTATGTTGTCAGCTCAATAACTTTAGAGGCCTTTGTCCAATCATCACCAAATTTTGTCAGAATGTGTATTGGGATAATATCTCGGACAAGTTCGATAACTAGCCATATCGCTTAAGTCAATCAAGAGTTATCACCCTTTAATTATAGAAATTACCCAGAATTGGTCTTGTCAGCTCAATAACTTTAGAAGCCTTTGCATAATATCTCAGACAAGTTCGATAACTAGCCATATCGCTGTAGTCAATCGAGAGTTATTGCACTTTAATTATAGAAATTACCCAGAATTGGTCTTGTCAGCTCAATAACTTTAGAAGCCTTTGCATAATATCTCGGACAAGTTCGATAACTAGCCATATCGCTGTAGTCAATCGAGAGTTATTGCCCTTTAATTATAGAAATTACCTGAAATTAGTCTTGTCAGCACAATAACTTAAGAAGCCTTTTTCAATCATCACGAAATTTGGTCAGAATGTGTATTGGCATAATATCTCGGACAAGTTCGATAACTAGCCATATTGCTTTAGTCAATTGAGAATTATCACCCTTTAATTTTAGAAATTACCTAAAATTGGTTTTGTCAGCTCAATTACTTTAGAAGCCTTTATCCAATCATTACCAAATTTGGTCAGAATGTGTATTGGCATAATATCTCGGACAAGTTCGATAACTAGCCATATCGCTTTAGTCAATCGAGAGTTATCGCTCTTTAGTTATAGAAATTACCAAAAATTGGTCTTGTCAGCTCAATAACTTTAGAATCCTTTGTCAAATCATCACCAATTTTGGTCAGAATGTGTATTGGCGTAATATCTTGGACAAGATCGATAACTAGCAATATTGTTCCAGTCGATAGAGAGTTATTGCCCTTTAATTATAGAAATTACCTAAAATTGGTCTTGTCAGCTAAATAACTTGTGAAGCCTTTATCCGATCATCACCAAATTTAGACAATATGTTGATGGGCAGAATATCTTAGTGAGGTTTGATAACTTACAATGTTATCTTAGTCACTACACAATTATGTCCCTCGAAAAGGCCAAAATTACCACTATACTTGGTCTCAAAAAAACAGGATGGGCGTATTTTGTGACATTTGGCGCTCTTGTTTACTTTAAAATTTGTTTATCAACATAAATTGTATACTTATTTATTTAACCCTTTGCCACTTACAGATGCTTTCTGACGACTCTGCAGCAGATCACTTTTGAAAACATTTTTTCAAAAGCAGAAATTGCACAAAACAAGCAATTTTTTCATTTTAAATTGCCACAATTTTTTTAACTCTGTTCATGAATAATTATACTTTTATTTATAGAAAGTTTCCATACTTTTGCCTTGATGTTTTCGAATGCATTTACTGTAGATTCACTCTAGGTTCACAGTATGTGGAAAAGAGTTAACCCTTTCCCTCGTACGACAATTCTGCAGCAGACGACTTTGAACGTATTTTGTCAAAACATAGAAACATAATTGAATGGATAAACTATGACAAAAAGTGGAAAACATTGTGGCAAAAGGAGAAATTGCACGTTTTGTGCAATTTCTTCTTTTGTCACTATGTTTTCAAAAAGCAGTCTGCTGCAGAGGCGTCAGAAAGCGTCTATATGAGGAAAAGAGTTAAATAATATGGACAGATATCAAATAACCTTGGACTGACAGGCATTCATTGCACAACAACTATTCAACCCAAAACTTGGATCATTGTTTGTCTCTTAACCCTTACCCACAAACCAAAACATTTGCAGCAGATGACATTTTGAAAAACATTTAGGTATAAATATAGAAACCTTTTAAATGAAAGAACATTTATTGAATAAATTTGAAAACATTGTGGCAACTTTAGCAGCAATTACTCATCATGAGCAATTCTCTCCTTTTGCCACAATGTTTTCAAGTGTTCGTCTGCTGCAGGGACATCAGAAAGAATCTGTATGCGGGGAAGTGTTGATCATTACAGGAATTTTAAAAACATACTTAACCCTTTCCCTCATATAAACGCTTTCTGACGCCTCTGCAGCAGACATCGTTTGGAAAACATAGTGACAAAAGAAGAAATTGCACAAAACGTGCAATTTCTCCTTTTGCCACAATGTTTTCCACTTTTTGTTATAGGTTATCCATTCAATTATGGAGATTTTTTATGTTTTGACAAAATACGTTTAAAGTCGTCTGCTGCAGAATTGTCGTATGAGGGAAAGGGTTAAAGCAGACGGCGTTTTGAAAACATAGTGACAAATGAAGAAATTGCACAAAACGTGCAATTTCTCCTTTTGCCACAATGTTTTCCACTTTTTGTTATAGGTTATCCATTCAATTATGGAGATTTTCTATGTTTTGACAAAATACGTTTAAAGTCGTCTGCTGCAGAATTGTCGTATGAGGGAAAGGGTTAAAGCAGACGGCGTTTTGAAAACATAGTGACAAAAGAAGAAATTGCACAGAACGTGCAATTTCTCCTTTTGTCACAATGTTTTCCACTTTTAGTCATAGGTATCCATCTGACAAAACACGTTCAAAGTCGTCTGCTGCAGAATTGTCTTATGAGGGAAAGGGTTAAGTGGCAACTCCAGGAACACCAACTTTGAGAGTTTTGCGACCAGATGAGATCCAGATCAACCTATGCATCATTCTGTTCAGTTATATCTTGATTTGCACTGTTTGCAATAAGTCATAGATGGGTTCAAGGAACTTATAAAACACAGTGCCTATATATTTAGATCTAATACCTGATACATTGGGAGATGAACATGTGTTATAATGACACGAAGGTTGATTTTCCTGTAGCACAGCTCAATTGGAAAAGAAGCTGTAGAAAGTGTAACTGTCCAATAAGCATACCCCTCCCCTCCTTATCTGGACCTCTGGTTTCTTCTTGTTTATGTTATTTGAATTGGATTCAGGCTTCATTAGGTATTAAACAGAGGCTTTATAAGATAAATCATTCCCATCTGCGGTCATATCTTCACACATCTGCAGCAGACGACTTTTGAAAACATTATGGCAAAAGGAGGAATTGTTCTATTCAATAATTATACCCCCTTCGAAGAAAAGGGGGTATATAGGAGTCATTGTGTCGGGCTGTCGGTCGGAAGCCATATTTTGTCTGGCCTATTTCTTACAAACCACTGGGTGGAATTCAATACATTTTTACATGAAGTTTCTATACCAAGAGATGTGCATATCCTAAAGGTATTACAATTGCATGTTATTTTACAGAGTTATGGCCCTTTTACTTATTAAGTTATGGTGTAGGTCAAGGTGCTGTTTTGGGATATTTATTGGTTCTCTCTTTTAGAGACCCTTAAAGTCGGTCTTCGTTTCTGTCCGTTTGTTTGTTTGTGGCAAGCGTAGCGCCAAAACTATTCAACGGATTTCGACCAAACTTGGTAGGGATGAAGTGTCTAGGCTCTAGGCTCTAGTTGTTCCTTTTGTAGTATGGTCGCCATAGAAACCACTGTTGCTATGGAAATGGGCGAAAACTATCTCCTCCCACAGTTTTTCGAATTTAGAAACCACTCGGTGTGCGTTGTGTAGCCCATCAGTTGCTACATCGAATGATCGTCCCGATTTTTGATCCGTCTCTTCGTTTTCTTAATATTTGAGTTGCCGTAAGGGGTACCATTTCCTCGGAAAACACAGACATGTCAAAACTAAATATATCGACACAAAAAGAAATGGTTTCCTATTACCTGATTGCTGATTGGCTCAAAATTAGGACACAACCAAATATCGACCAACCAGAGAGCACTTCACATAGCCATTACAACTTCCATTTCCCGTACTTTTACACGAGGAGAAGAAATATTCAAGTGAATTTGACGCTGTTCTCGCGACAACTCGATAGCTTGTTTCATTATTCGTGCGGTGTCGTGAGAGTAGAGACAAGAGAGAACCATCGTCGCAGTATGCTTGTCATCTTCAGTGATAGTTCTAGTTATACTTCCATTTATAGCGATTTTCACCATGTTTGATGTCATCTGCTGCAAATTGGTTGTGTGCTTGGAAAGAGTTATTGAAGAGCAGGAGTATACAACAATCATGTCTCATATTAACATAAATTATCCTTATTACTAGACCAAAAGCTATTCACACCATTGAATGTTTAAGGTTCAAATAAAACTGTAAAAACATCAAATTTAATATATGCCATCAACTGTAATATCCGTACACAAAAATATTATAATAAAAAAACTGTTGAAAACTGTGTTTCATTGATAAAAATCTATTTGGAAATACATGTATTTTATATGAATGGACAGCTAAAATGGTTGAAACTGATAAATGATTCAATCCTATTTCGAAACACTGAATGTCATATGTACTTTTTTGTGAATGGACAGCCTAGATTTTGGACACATGTACCATGCATTCTATGAGCAGGGCCTACGTGATTTGTAGCTGACGGTGCATTGTTATTACAGAGCTGTGAGAGGATTTCCCAATACGAAAATACCACTGTGAGGGGGGCTATATTTAGCCGTTTGCCGATACAGGCAGATGTACCATGTACAGAGAGTGTATGATCCATGTGATGGAGTAGTGGTGTGGGGGATTTTACTGTTTAAATCCACTGCAGGATTTATGAATTGATCTGTGTGGCTATAATATTGGTAAACATGCATCTAATAGGAGATAGGTGTAATGTGGAAGGAAATGTGTGTGGGATATCAAAATATCAGGGGAAAAGGAAAGAACAGGATAACGACTGTTCACAATTCAGTCCGTTGGCGAAAAGGAGAAAAATTAAAGGTATACAGGCTGGTCTTAATGTTTTGTTTTGATAAACCTTATCTTTTAATGTATGACTATAAATAACCCTTACCCACTCACAACAAATCTGCTGCAGAAGACATCGAGGCAAATTCTATGATTATTTCTAGAAACAACAGTTAATTTTTAATTATTGATTAGAGTTGAAAACATTGCGTCAAAAGGAAAAATTAAAGACATTTGCAAGTGTGAAATAGTCATTAATAGTTTACCATATATGACATTTTTAGAGTAGGCTGTTTGAAAACTTAAGATAGAATGTAAGAAATGTTGTGTTTTAAATAGAAGTTACATTTTATTCTGAAATAAAAAAGAACTAATGGATATAATGAGAAATTGCTTGTTTTGATTGTTTGCTTTGATTGATTGCTTCATTTTTCCTGTGATGTTTTTATAAATCATAGGTTTTAACCCTTTCCCCCATGCAGTAAATCTGCAGCAGACAACATTGAAAATGTCTACTAAAAAATATGAAAAATCTCTATAATTATTGGTATAATTAAAAAAAATTGAAAACATTGTGGCAAAAGGTGAAATTGCTTGTTTTGAACAATTTCTCCTTTTGTCACAATGTTTTCAAAAGTTGTCTGTTGGAGATGCGTCATTATGCGTCTATAGGTGGGAAAGGGTTAAGGTGTCTGTATTGTAAAGGAATAGGGTTAGACAAGTACATTTGTGAACTATTTATTCACACCAAGATCAGCTTTCACATACATGCTTGCTGTCTTATCTTGCAGAGGTCCAGATAAGGAGGGGTATTCATCTCTTTTTCCCACAATTTCTCTCTTATCATTAAAGCAAACCCTATGTTATGGGTACTCAAAGGAATCGTCTCACTGAGACGATTCCTTTGAGTACCCACAACATAGGGTTAGATGGTCAAATAAGGATTTTAGTTCATGCAAAACGCCCCTTAAATGGAGCTCTGTATCTTGTCTACATTGCTTAACCCTTTCCCTCATACAACAATTCTGCAGCAGACGACTTTGAACATATTTTGTCAAAAAATAGAAAATCTCTAATTGAATGGATAACCTATGACCAAAAGTGGAAAACATTGTGGCAAAAGGATAAATTGCTTGTTTTGAGCAATTTCTTCTTTTGTCACTATGTTTTCAAAAAGTCATCTGCTGCAGAGGCGTCAGAAAGCGTCTATATTAGGGAAAGGGTTAAGTATCACATTAACCCTTTCCCACTTACAACAAACTGGAAAAGATGAGTTCTAAAATATCTTGTCAAAAATATTTTGTATACTAGATAACATAACTCTACAAATGAAAGTACAAGTATTGAAATGACTTGAATGAATGAATGTATATTGTTTTATGGCGCATCGACAGCTAAGGTCATTTAGCGCGCATTTAAATTTTATTATTCATGTTCCCTGGGTGAACAAACCAGTAGTAGGCTAGAAAGTGTGCCTTGCCCAAGGGCACTCCACCATGACCGAATTGCCGCGACTGGGGATCGAACCCGAGACACCCGGTTTCGAAATCCCCGACGCTAACCACTCGACCACAGCGGATTCCTGAAATGACTTGAAAGCATTGTGATAAAAGTTCCTTATATGTGACAAAATTATTTCAACTCTTATCCATAATTAAACTTTCCCTTTTAGAGATTTTATTTTTCCTAGATGTTTCAAAGTCGACTGCTGCGCTCAGATTCGTTGAATGCATGTTGGAATATGTTAATAACTATTCTCTCTCTCTGTCTATTATAAGTAAATCCCCATTACTAAACATCATTTTTTCAGATTCAGAGAGAGATGTCTTGATTTTTGTTGATTTCATAATATTAGCCCTTTCCCAAATGAAATAAATTTGCTGCAGACAACTTTGAAAACGTCATGGCAAAAGTGTAAAAAATCCCAAGAAATTTCTCCTTTTGTCACAATGTTTTCAACTCTTCAGTAATTATACCTACCTATATTTATAATGCTTTTTCGAGTTGCCTACTTTCAAAGTCGTCGGCTGCACTGCAGATTTGTTGTATGTGGGAAAGGGTTAAACAAAATACAGGTTAAGTTTGAACATTGGCTCCTGTTGGATTAGTCTATTATTCTAAGCAGTTAAGAGTTATTGCCCTTGGACTTTCAATATTCTGTAGATTATTATTGAGGTTTATGCACATTTTCTCTGCAATTCTATTAAATGATGGATATTTGTGTTATAATAAGATAAGGCCTGAGATGTTTTTAAGATACTGATAAGGTTAATTATGAACCCTTACCCAAATACAACAAATCTCATCTGCAGCAGATGCTTTTATTAACATCCATGCAAAAATGTTGAAAATCTCTTAAATGAAAGTTGAATTGTTAACACACTGTGGCAAAAGGAGGAACTGGTCATCAAAAGTCGTCTGCCTCAGAGGCGCCAGATTGATTGGGGTTTATTGCCATTTTTAGCTCACCTATGCACGAAGTGCAAGGTGAGCTATTGTGATCACATTTTGTCTGGCGTCCGTCCGTCGTGCGTCGTCGACATTTGAGCTTGTTAACACTCTACAGGCTACATTTTGCATCCAATTTTCATGAAAGTTTATCAGAACGTTCATCTCCATAAAATCTTGGACAAGTTTGAAACTGGGCCATATGAGGTAAAAAACTAGGTCACTAGGTCGAATTGAAGGGAAATCTTGTTAACACTCTGGTGGCCACATTTTCAACTTTCAAGAGCATGTTGAAACTTTATTAAAATGTTTGTCTTGATGATATGTAGGTCAAGTTCGAACATGGGTCACGTTGGGTCAAAAAGTAGGTCACTAGGTCAAATTAAAGGAAAATCTTGTTAACACTCCAGAGGCCGCAAATTTTGCTTCAGCAGTTTGAAATTTTGTCAGAATGTTTGTCTTAAAAATATCTAGATCAAGTTCGAATATGGGTTATGCCGGGTCAAAAACTAGGTCACTAGGTCAAATTGAAGGAAAATCTTGTTAACACTTTGGATGCCGCATTTTTTGCTTCAGCAGCTTGAAATTTGGTCAGAATGTTTGTCTAAATGATATCTCGGCCAAGTTCGGTTATGGGTCATGCCAGGTTAAAAACTAGGTCACTAGTCCAATTGGAGGGTAATCTTGTTAACACTCTGGATACTGCATTTTTAATTTCAGCATGATGAAACTTTATCAGAATGTTTTTCTTGATGATATGTAGGCCAAGTTCGAATATGGGTCATGCTGGGTCAAAAACTAGGTCACAAGATCAAATTGAAGGAAAATCTTGTGAACACTTTGGATGCCACATTTTTTGGATCAGAAACTAGGTCAATATTGTTCAAACTCCGGAGGCCGCATTTTTACTTTGAGCAAGTTTAAACTCTGTCAGAATGCTGTCTTGATGATATCTTAGTCCATGTTGGAATATGGGTCATATCAGGTAAAAACATATAGATCACTAGGCCAAATGAAGGAAAATATTGTTAACACTGTGGAGGTTGCATTCAGAATAATTGTCTTGATGTGGTTTGCATTGCAGTACATTGTATAATTAAGGTGAGCGATCCAGGGCCATCATGGCCCTCTTGTTAACAATTTCTCGGTTAAATCACAGCAGCCAGTTCACCTACTCATGCATTTCCTGGTTTTCTGTCACACCAGTACTCCACACAACAATCTTCCCAAGCAACTGGCTGCTTTCCCATTGGTGGAAGACGAATGACGCATGTCGCATTGACTTTTGTCAATCGTCGGAAAGAAAGTTAGCTTAGCCGGGATTCAAACTCACAACCCCTGGATTGAAAGCCCGCGTCGCTACCGACTGAGCTACCGGGGCTCGGCCAGAAAGCATATATATGTGGGAAAGGGTTAATGCAAATATTTTCTGAAATGGATGGACTGTTTCCTGTCTAGACCGATGGCAAACCAAATGAAGTTTAATATCCCTATTCCCACATATGGAAGCATTTTGACACCTCTGCAGCAGATAACTTTTATAAGCATTGTGGCAAAATTAGAAATTGTTCATGATAAACAAATTTTCCTTTTTGCCATAATGTTTTCAACTCTTTTCAATAATTCAACTATTATTTCTAGAGATATTCTATAAATTTCACCCAGACATTTTTGATGTTGGTTGCAGCTGACGGCAGATTTGTTGTATGTGGGATAGGGATGTAAAAGATTTGTAAAGAGAGCAAGAATGTGAAGAACCTAAATTGTTCAAGAAGTCTTTTTAATTGGATATAGAGAAATGCATTTATTCATTAGGGAATGGCTCAAATGGTAACCATCAATCAATGGTTTTATCAAGTTCACACATGCAGACACATTTCAATGCATCTGAAGCAGACACCTTTTGAAAACATTGTGACAAATTGAGCAATTTCTCATTATTGTTACAATGTTTTCAACCCTATTCAGTTGTTGTTCTTTAACCCTTTCCCTCATACGACAATTCTGCAGCAGACGACTTTGAACATATTTTGTCAAAACATAGAAAATCTCCATAATTGAATGGATAACCTATGACAAAAAGTGGAAAACATTGTGGCAAAAGGAGAAATTGCACGTTTTGTGCAATTTCTTCTTTTGTCACTATGTTTTCAAAAAGCTGTATGCTACAGAGGCGTCAGAAAGCGTTTATATGAGGGAAAGGGTTAATTTACAGAGGTTTTCCATATTATTGCCTCAATATTTTGAAGTCGTCTGCTGCAGATTTGTTGTATGTGCGAAAGGGTTAATATTGGGGTTATCATATTAAGGTCATGATGAAACCTGAGGAAAAGGTAAGAGTCCATTTTAAATGCACTTGAATTATATACATTACCTGATATGCTGCTTTAACCCTTTCCCACATACAACAAATCTGCAGCAGACGACTTTGAAAACATCCCAGAAAAAAAAATGGAAACTCCCTTTTAATGAAAGTACAACACGGTGACTAAAGGAGAATTTGCTTATTTTGTCGCCATGTTTTTAGCTCACCTGAGCTTTGCTCAAGGTGAGTTATTGTGATCGCCTTTTGTCCGGCGTCCGTCGTCCGTCGTCCGTCGTCCGTCAACTTCTTCTCCTCAGTAACCAGTGGGTCAATTTGGATGAAACTTCACAGAAAGCATCCTCTCAATGACCTCACCAGAATTCCTTCAAATTTTTGGGATCCATGCAAAATTCTGGTTTCCATGGCAACGAAACTGAAAAAACTTCAAAATTCTTCTCCTCCTGAATTGGTTGGCAGATTTTCAAATAATTTTGTAGAAATGTTCCTTGGATGACCCTCTATCAGATTCCTTCAAGCCGTGTTGATTGGTCGAAAAACATGGCCGCCAGGAGGGGGCGGGGCTATTTTGCCTTATATGGCTATAGTGAAAACTTAAAAAATCTTCTCCTCCGAAAGTGTAAGGCCGATTTTCAAATAATTTTGTAGAAATGTTCCTTGGGTGACCCTCTATCAGATTCCTTCAAGCCATGTTGATTGGTCGAAAAACATGGCCGCCAGGGGGGGCGGGTCTATTTTGCCTTATATGGCTATAGTGCAAACTTAAAAAATCTTCTCCTCCAAAAGTGTCAGGCCGATTTTCAAATAATTTTGTAGAAATGTTCCTTGGGTGATCCTCTATCAGATTCCTTCAAGCCATGTTGATTGGTCAAAAAACATGGCCGCCAGGGGGCGGGGCTATTTTGCCTTTTATGGCTATAATGAAAACTTAAAAAATCTTCTCCTCCATAAGTGTCAGGCCGATTTTCAAATAATTTTGTAGAAATGTTCCTTGGGTGACCCTCTATCAGATTCCTTCAAGCAATGTTGATTGGTCGAAAAACATGGCCGCCAGGGGGCGGGGGCTATTTTGCATTATATGGCTATAGTGAAAACTTAAAAAATCTTCTCCTCCAAAAGTATCTGGCCGATTTTCAAATAATTTTGTAGAAATGTTCCTAGGGTGACCCTCTATCAGATTCCTTCAAGCCAAGTTGATTGGTCGGAAACTATGGCTGCCAGGGGGCGAGGCTTATATAGCTTAAGTGAAAAAAAAAAAAAAATCAGGTGAGCGATTCAAGGGCCATCATGGCCCTCTTGTTTAAAAAGCCGTCAGCTGCAGAGACGTAAGAATGCATCTATATGATGGAAAGGGTGAACCTTTTCCCCGATATAGACGCTTTCTGACGCCTCTGCAGAAGATGGCTTTTTGAAAACATAGTGACTAAAGGAGAAATTGCTCAAAACAAGCAATTTCTTCTTTTGCCACTATGTTTTCCACTTTTAGTCATAGGTTATCCATTCAATTAAAGAGATTTTCCATTTTTGACAAAATATGTTCAAAGTCGTCTGCTGCAGAATTGTGGTATGAGGTAAGGCTTAAGACTCTTGAGAAATTGCAAATGTCCAATAAACATTACCCTGCGTTTGCCTTGCCCAAGAATGTGAAGTGAGACATGACAGTCAATTTTCCGGCAACTGTGGTGATGGCAGCCACCTTTTTAATTCCCTATTTCTTAGCAACCCTTTGTTGAATTGTTCTGAAATTTGTCAGATGTACTGTTGGGTCCTGTGACATTAACTTTGACTTGGGTAAATTAATGTTGGTTAACATTGACTCTAGATGTCATATTTTTCATCCAATCTGCATGAAAGATTATCATAACATTTGTCTTTGGTTGCTCAATCGGTAGCAATGGGGGCTGTCAATCCAGGTGTTTTGAGTTTGAACCCCAGCTCGGGCAACATTCTTACCGACGTTTGACAAAAGTCACTGTGACAAGCGTCATTTATCTTCCAACAACAGACTAACAGTCTTTTTGGAAAAGCAGCCAGTTGCTTGGAAATACTGTTATGTTGAGTACTGGTATGAGATAACAAGGAAACACATGAGTATGTGAACTAGCTGTCATGATATATGACTGAAAAATTGTTGAAAACGGCATTAAACCCTAATCACTCAATCAATCCATCAAATCTCGGGAAATTACAAAATTGGGTCATGGGGGGGGGGTCAAAAACTAGGTCACTAGGTCAAATGTTAGAACAATCTTGTGAACACTGTAAAATTCAGTTTTTTCACCCAAACTTAATGAAAATTAATCAAAACATTTGTTTTTATACGCCCGTTTTGAAAAAACCGGGTCGTATTATAGTTTTACCTGCGGCGTACGGGCGGGCGGCATCCAGTATGTTGTCAGCGCAATAACTTTAGAAGCCTTTGTCTAATCATCACCAAATTTGGTCAGAATGTGTATTGGCATAATATCTCGGACAAGTTCGATAACTAGCCATATCGCTTTAGTCAATCAAGAGTTATCGCCTTTTAATTATAGAAATTACCCAAAATTGGTCTTGTCAGCTCAATAACTTTAGAAGCCTTTGTCCAATCATCACCAAATTTAGTCAGAATGTGTATTGGCATAATATCTCGGACAAGTTCGATAACTAGCCATATCGCCTTAGTCAATCAAGAGTAATCGCCCTTTTATAAAAAGAAATTACCTAAAATCGAGATTGTCAGCTCAATAACTTTAGAAGCCTTTGTCCAATCTTCACCAAATCTGGTCAGAATGTGTATTGGCATAATATCTCGGACAAGTTCAATAACTAGCCATATTGCTTTAGTCAATCGAGAGTTATCGCCCTTTAATTATAGAAATTACCTAAAATTGGTCTTGTCAGCTCAATAACTTTAGAAGCCTTTGTCCACCAAATTTGGTCAGAATGTGTATTGGCATAATATCTTGGACAAGTTCGATAACTTACCAAGTTATCTTAGTCACTACACACTTATGTCCCTCGAAATGGCCAAAACTGTACTAACAGTGTCTGCTCTCTAAATTTGCCTGATGTACAACCAATTATCACTATACTTAATTGGTCTCATAAAAGCAGGACGGGCATATTTTGTGACATTTGGCGCTCTTGTTATCATTTATCATGACCACCCGGCTGTAGCTTTTCCGGGGACTCTTAACAGAAAAGACAAAAATACACGGAAAATACAGGGAAACCATGGAAAAACCATGGAAATAACCATGGAATTTAATGATAAGATGCGGAAACGCTGGAAATGGTCCGAAT
Source organism: Serripes groenlandicus (assembly GCA_031761405.1). NCBI lineage: Eukaryota > Metazoa > Mollusca > Bivalvia > Cardiida > Cardiidae > Serripes > Serripes groenlandicus. The sequence goes on from JASEVX010000001.1 coordinate 55,792,870, forward strand.
ACTCCGGGATGTCCATGGAACTGTTCCGGGTTTTCCATTGAATTTCCGGGTTTTAAATTTGCTGGAGTTTCCATGGAAAAAGTCAGATTATCCCTGGAAAGTTGTCCGAATACTCCAGGGATTTTCGTTTGAATCCCCGGAAAAGCTACAGCCGGGCTATTAGCAGCAATGCAATAACCTTTGCTCACTTTTAATGTTTTACTAATTTTAGTTGTTTTTATGTTCCCAAGATGGAGAGCATATAGTTGTCACTTTGTCTGTCCGTCCCGTCCGTCCGTCCGTCACACTTTATTTGCATTGAGCATAAATCTATGAAAGCATAAAAGTACTGAATATATTTCAATGAAACTTGAAATATACATACATATCAATAACAGAGAGTGCATAATACAAGAACCATAACTTTTTAGTGATTCATTTTCAAATTATCTCCCTTGTTAGACTTTATATTTCCATGTCAGGACCATAACTCGAAAAGTGCTAAAGATATTTAGATGAAACTTGAAATGTATACAGATATTAAAGAAAGGAAGTGCATTACACAAGAACCATAACTCTATAATAAAAATTAACTCCCTTGTTTTTATTATTTTCTTTTTTGTCCGTCACACTTTGTCCGTCATTCTTTATTTGCATTGAGCATAAATCTAAAAGTAATGCAAATAAAGTGTGACGGACAAAGTGTGACGTGTGTGAATATCTTTAGTTACAGTTGACATGATATTGTAACCAAACTTGGTATGTAGAAAGAGTTTATGGAGACCTTTCATGGGATTGCATTTTAGACCCCTAGGGTCAAGGTGAAGGTTGCTGTTACTAAAATTAGAAAAACAGTTGAAATGGAATATCTTTATTACAGTTGACATACTGTAGCCAAACTTATAGAAAGAGTTCATGGAGACTTTTCATGTGAATGTGTTTAGGGCCCAAAGGGTCAAGGTCGCTTTTACTAAAAATAGAAAAAAACATTGAAACTGAATATCTTTAGTTTTGGTTGACATAGTGTAACCAAAGTTCTTATGTGAAAAGAGATTATGGAGATCCTTCATGGGATTGAATTTGGGGCACCTAGGGTCAAGATCTACTAAAAATAGAAAAAATGGTTGAAACTGAATATCTAGTTACAGTTGACATATTGTCACCTAACTTGGTATGTGGAAAGAGTTTATGGGGACCTTTCATGGGATTGCGTTTTGGGCTCCTAGGAACGAGGTCAAGGTTGCTGTTACTTAGTGAAAAACAGTTGAAACTCAATTCTTTAGCATACATTTATTATAACTAAACATGGTATGTAACTGTTCCTACACTTGGCATGTCCTTTTACACACACACACAACATTCAACAAAGAAGCTTAATTTCAAAGCACAGACTGAAGTTCTTCTGTCAAATATTGAAAGCCTGTTTTTTTGTCGCAATGCAGCGTTTCTTGTTTTCACTTTTATTTATAGAGAATTTTCATTTTTTGCTTACATGTTTTTATGTCAAAAATACATTACCAGTCATTTAATACCTGATATATAATCTCTACACCCTTAATTCATCCAGAAAAAGAACTCGCCTTGCGTATTCCTCACGTATATGTGATATACACGGTTGCCCGTAATAGCGGGCAAGCACGTGATATCTTGTCACTTTTAATTTCTGGATCCACCAGCTAGACAGCTAAGAATTTACACATTATTTTCTAATTATTCATTTCTTGGCTTTTTAAGGCTTATTGCCTTATTTAGTTGTTCATTCAGTTAGGAAACTGCATTAACAGATATTCAACTGCATTTAAAGTTAAATTATTGTTGTAATTGCTTGTTTTTGTAGGCGACAGCTAGCTGAAAAGCACGAGGTGGTTACCCCACCCACTATTTTCAGTTAATGTCTTCGGGTGCGGAACGTAATTGAGTTCAAGACTTAAGTTAACGATGAGTTTCCAATCCCGTTATAGATGATACTTATGATGTTGTTGTATTTACATGTATTTATAACATAGAAAAAAAAAAAAATTATAAATTTGTTTATAGATTATATACGTTCCGGGTTGTCACTCGGGTAGAAAAATAAAAAGTAGAAAAAAAATTTGAGAAAATTTTTTTTTGGTGTTATTTTGTGTTCTTTTCGTATATATTTGAATCATAAATATGTCACAAAAAGGTGATCGGAGGCGTGGCTCGTGTGGTCATGCTGTGGACACATGGGACACGCATCCGGACTGTGTGGTTTGCTCAAAGGGCACACAGCTTTCACCGTGCGAGTACTGCTCTTCTTGGACTGTTTCTATTTGGAAACGGGCTGTGAAGGGTAAGACTAGCAAAAGCAGGAAGGGTAAGAGTGCCCCTAAAAAAGGCGTCTCTGATCTCTTCGAGTGAATATCATAAATATGTCACATAAGGTGAACGGAGGCGTGGCTCGTGTGGTCATGCTGTGGACGCATGGGACACGCATCCGAACTGTGTGGTTTGCTCAAAGGGCACACAGCTTTCACCGTGCGAGTACTGCTCTTCTTGGACTGTTTCTATTTGGAAACGGGCTGTGAAGGGTAAGACTAGCAAAAGCAGGAAGGGTAAGAGTGCCCCTAAAAAAGGCGTCTCTGATCTCTTCGAGTGAAGCGGAGTTCGTGGGGTTCTCCCAGTCGGACTCCGCGACCGTGTTGAGTGGATCAAAGGTTAAGGCTGTTCCTTCTCCACTTAGCACAACCGCACCTCCTAGTCTAGCTAGAGACACGGAGGAGCGGAAGGTAGCTTTGGATGCTCGTTGTTCTCTCGGGAAACAAAAGCCTTCGGGCCAGACACCGTATAGAAACAGGGTTTTGAATGTGCTCAAGAGCTGGAGCCTTCTTACTCTGAACGACATTATCTTGCTTCTGGTGTTGGGGCTCAACCTTCGAAAGAAGGGGATGCCGGAATCACCCGCCGGGAAACCGAGCGGGTTGGTTTGTCAGACCACTTGTGGTCAATTCCAACACCACACTCTGAGCTACATCAGTCTTCGGACTGCTGCAGAGTGCCGGTTTACGATGTCTGTGGACAAAGTTCTCTGGAGACTTTTGATAGGTCAGCTTCACTAACTGCCTATCTCTAGTCAACCGGGTAATGCTAGAGCTGGACAGCAAAACCCATATGCCGTGGCGCGACAGGTCCCCGGGCAACCGGGGCGTCATCTAGCGATGACGCGACCTGTCACCGGTCAGTCATTTAGCCATGACACGACCGGGCCAGTCAGTCAATTTGCCATGACTAGACAAGGTAGTCATTCACTTAGCGGTGAAATGACAGGGCTGCAGTCGAATAGCTACGACGCGGCCAGGCAGACGGTCACTCATTTAAATATGACGCGACCAGGCAGACACTCATTTCACTATGACGTGGCTAGCCAATCAGTCTCGCATGTAGCCATGTCTAGACAAGGTAAGCAGGCAGACACTCATTTCACGATGACGTGGCTAGCCAATCAGTCTCGCATGTAGCCATGTCGCGACAAGGCGGGGGTCAATCAGTTAGCTATGATGCGACCAGCCTACCGGTCACGCAGGTGAACATGACGCGGCAAGGGGATAGTCAATCATTTGGTAATGACGCGGCTAGTCTACCTGTCGGTTATGAAAACATCGCACGACCAGGCAGTCCGTCATTTGGCAATGACGCGGCTAGCCAGCCAGTCGCTTATGTAAACATGGCGCGACCAGCCAATCGGTCACGCATGTGAACATGACACGATCAGGCAGTAGTCAGTCATTTGGTAATGATATGGCTAGCTTGCCTGTCGGTTATGTAAACATCGCACGACCATGCAGTCTATCATTTAGCAATGACACGACTAGCCAGCCAGTCGCTTATGTTAACATGGCGCGACCGGGCACGGGCTCTGTACTGGCTGACCGAATTGATACTATTATCATTCTATCTCAGGTCAACAACAGAGTGGTGTTATGAATATTCAGAGTAGGTTAGCACCGAACTCTAATATTCAGCCGTATAGCTCCGAGTACGGGAATTACCGGTCGGAGAAATCCTTCCGTTCCCCAAAGGGAACTGTGCACTTCATTAAAGAGTTCCGGATTACGATGTCTGCGGACAAAGTTTTCCGGAGACTTTCGGTAGAGCAGCCTCAGGGCAGTCACTCATTTCACGATGACGTGGCTAGCCAATCAGTCACGCATGTAGCCATGTCGAGACAAGGTTTGGATCAATCATTTAACTATGATACGACCAACCAACCAGTCACACAGGTGAACATGACGCGGCAGGGAGATAGTCAGTCATTTGGTAATGACGGGGCTAGGCTACCTGTAGGTTATGAAAACATCTCACGACCAGCCAGTCGGTCATTTGTTAATGACGCAACTAGCCAGCCAATTGCTTAGGCGAACATGGCGCGTCCATGCACGAGCTCTGTACTGAGTGACCGGATTGATACAAATTATCATTCCATAACAGGTCAACAACAGAGTGGGTGCACGAATAATCAGAGTATAGGTTACGGACCGACCTCTATTATTCACCCGTCTGGCTCCGGGTATGGGAATTCTCGTGCAGAGAGATCCTTTCAATCCCCAAGGGAACTGTGTACATCTCTAAGATAACACTTTTCCCCAATTACCTTCCACCGGTCCATTCAATGGAACCGGTCGGAAATAGACGGGATTTCCAAACCTACCGAGAGCATAAAAAAACCCAACGTTTTTTGGGATAACGAGGCTTTCGGAGGGACATCTATTTAATAGACAGTCCTTGGAAAGGCAATCCCTGGAACAGAATACGTTAGCGCATTCTGATGAAGGGAGGGCTAAGCCGTCCCACAAAGGGGGAGAACCTCTCTATGGTCATCCCATTACCAAGGGGCTAAGAATCGGCAGCCTTCTAAATAAAGCACAACCCCTAGGCCTCAACCCTGGGGATGCGCACCTTTCTATGATCGTCCCAACGCCGGAGATTACAGTCGGGTCCGCCTGTTGTTTTCATAGAGGAATGGGAAAGTGTCACAGAGGATCATTGGATCTTATCTGTGATACAGGAAGGGTATCCAATTCCCTTCATTTCTTCTCCTCTGACAAGCGTGCCTATCGACATGTCGTCACGTCAGTCGGCCGTGTCAAAAGTGATTTCATCACGTCTTCTGTAAAAGAAGGCCATAGAGAGGGTTTTCAACCCCAATTATCGGGGTTTGATACAACCGTCTTTTCCTCGTCCCGAAGGAAGACGATCGGGGGAGACCGGTTATAGATTTATCAGCTCTAAATCTATTGATTCCGGTCGAGAAGTTAAAATGGAGTCGACCCACTCCATCCAAATAACTAGTTGGGAAGGCGACTGGGCGGTCTCTAGACCTCACAGACACCTATTACCACATTCCAATCGCTCCCTCGTCGAGGAAGTACTTTCGTTTTGTGGTAAATGACAAGGAACAGAGGATATTCACTATGTGAACTCTGAGACAGGGAGGTCAAGACCATCTCATACGTGAGCTCGGCCCCGACGGTTGATTCCATGCGATCTCATTCTTCTTCGGAAAAGGGATCTATGTCAAGGGATCAATTCATCGGTCATGACTCTAATTCAGAGCACTTCGGAAAAGGGATAATTCCTCGGTCATGACTCCTTCATAGTTCTAATGTGGAATCGAACACTGACCTTCCGGTTCAGAACCGGCTATAGGCAATCCTCTTGTCGTCGGGGAAACCCAAGACCCAGTCTGGTCTGACGAATAAGAGACATATCGGGATCAGTGCCCCATATGATGATGAAACAATTTAGATCTAGACTCTAAATAATTATCATTGGCGGAAGGTTACTGCTTTCATTGCGTCCATAAGGCAATTCGGCGTATGCGGCGACATCGTTTACACAGGGACAGGAACGTACAGCGACTTCTGCATGGGCGTCCTTGGAACCCCAACCTGTGAAGACAGGCTAAGTTCGAGCCTAGCGTTACGGGAACTAGCTAAGTTGGCTACAACCAAGTAAGCACTGTCCCTAATCCGCAGCTATAGGGAAGCACTTCTCTCTATTAAATCTTCTAACAAAGAATGATATAGAGTGGGTATCAACCTTTCATTCGGGCTTGATACAACTGTTTTTCTTCCTGTTTCTAAGAAAGACAGACAGTGAAACCGGTAGTAGACGTTTCGACTCAGTTCGCGTCTAGTACGGCCGTGTAGTAGAATGGAACGTCCGTTTCACCAAGATCACGATCCGGACCGGCGGTCTGGGCGAATTGTTAGACCTAACAGACGCCTAAGACACGTACCGTTTGCTTGTCATCGAGGAGTTACAGTTCGATTACCTGCGTTCGGAATTACTTCCCAAAACAGGCAAATCGGATCTAATTCCCTCGAGAATCCGATTCGTTTTCTGGTTCGGGATCAGTAAGTACGGGAAACAGCCCGATACATGCTTCACACCACACCCGAATTGTTTACAGATATCGGGGCAGTGCGTTACAGCCTACGGCATGTTATTACATAGAGTAGACAACTTCATATGAATTCAGTTCTGCTAGCTTTCAATACTACTCAGTCGGCAGCAATCGGAATACGTCGGGGATGAATGCTTACGGAATTACCCGAGAAGTTCCGATTGATTTCGCAGTGGAATAATAATAAACAACTTCCGGTCTCAGTTTCACTGGCCGAAGGTGTAAAATGATAATACAAACAAATCATTGGCTAAATGACCGTGGTTATACGTCATACTGGCCTGTCTGTCGACATAACCGTTACATCTTCCTTAGAAATAGACAGTTCTTACCGATTGATGTTATTAAGGTAGGTCAATCTCTCTGAACGTTCGTCGGAAACTACCGCTTCTAAAATTAGTAACTGACTTACTGAGGCTTATAAATTCGTCTTTTTTGACGAACACAAGCAGGGAAGTGAGTTCTTTACTGTCATTAGAAACTAATTTCATTAGGTTTCACAGCCTGATGGTTAGAATTAGAAATACCCATTATAGGAGTTTATCTCCAAAATAGGATTTGTCTTGCGTCCTCTGGTCGCTTACAAGAGCTCCATACGAACATCTTGAATCGACGTCTTTACTTATAAAACCGTCTTTTTATTAGCTTTAGCTACAGCTCTTCGAAGGAGCAATTAAAACGCTCTGTCTGTAGAAACCGGGAATGTCAGATTCAATGAATATGATGGCCTCTTTACACTACTGTGTCAACCAGGGTTGCTGGCTAAGAACCAGTTACCGTCGGTCCTTCCTGATCCGATTCAGTTCCTAGTCATTCTGCGAGCTGTGGTCCTTCGGATTCCGACAGATACATTGTCCTGTCAGAGCTCTTAAATATTAACTTAAGAGAGTGAAGGGGAATAGGGGTTGGAGAAGGAGGTTATTTCTCCCCCTTATAGGTCGTAATATATATCAGCAGCTTCTTTTCTCGCTGGATATCCATTACAATTAAATTAGCGTACAAAGATTTACCTAGTCGAGATCTTTCTTTTCTGCGGATACGCCCGCATGAAGTTAGGGCTCTTTCGGCAAGTTGGGCTTTTTCGAACAATAATTCCCTTGAAGAATTCTTCGCGCGGCAGTTCGGAAAACTCAGTCAAGTTATTCATCTTTCTATTTGCGTTCTATGTCTAGTCAGACAGAACTTGTACTCCCTGGGCCCTTTGGTTGCGTCCCAGCGAGTTGTCCGCTAAATTACTCCCAACATATCAATGAAGTGAACACTGATTGAAATTATCAATCCCTGCTCTTACCATATATACTGTTGGGTTCATAGTACTTTGTAAATAAATTAGAAAATAATACACTACAAGGTGCTGCTACCTGGAACGACAGTAAGTATTGGCCGAACCTCCCGTCCGATGCTACAAAGTCATCAGGTATTAAATGACTGGTAATGTATTTTTGACATAAAAATGAAGTTTTTCAAGTAAAACATATTTTTATTAGAAAATACTTACCAGTCATTTATAGAGTCCCGCCTCCCATCCCCGCGTCGTCACCCAACACTTAATGTTGAATTAAAAGTGGCAAGATATCACGTGCTTGCCCGCTATTACGGGCAACCGTGTATATCACATATACGTGAGGAATACGCAAGGCGAGTTCTTTTTCTGGATGAATTAAGGGTGTAGAGATTATATATCAGGTATTAAATGACTGGTAAGTATTTTCTAATAAAAATATGTTTTACTTGAAAAACTTCATTTTCACAGTAATCAACTGCAATTGAATCTGAGAAAGGATTAACCCTTTCCCTCATACGACAATTCTGCAGCAGACAACTTTGAAAGTATTTTGTCAAAACATAGAAAATCTCCATAATTGAATGGATAACCTATGACAAAAAAAAAACAACGTTTTGTGCAATTTCTTCTTTTGTCACTATGTTTTCAAAAAGCCGTCTGCTGCAGAGGCGTCCGAAAGCGTCTATATGAGGGAAAGGGTTAAACTGTTTTCTGGTACCATGATACTCATCAAAGGAATTGTTGTCGCCAAATGAAATTTGATTTTGCAAAGTGGAATTTAACATACAACAAAAACACAGTATAATAAACATATTAATGAATAAATCAACCCTGTACATTAAACGTTAAATATAAAGCAGACAACTTTGAAAACATCTATTACAATTTATTATGGTCAATCTGCGTAAATCAAAAAATTCTTATTGAATTTTATTTGAAAACATTGTGGCAAATCTGCTGCAAATATGTCATTATGCATTGTTGGAAGGGTTAAAATGTATATTTACAATGGTTTTTTTGCCAAGCCAGTCCCAATAAATGCAGCAGAAAAAAAACCGAATTATTAGTTTGCTGAAGCTGCAACTTATTGCTGATAAACTCGAGCTACTTTGATTTGTCAATTTATTTTCACAATGCCTACAAAAAAAGGATTTCTTTGTGTTTCATTTAGTGACGAATTTAGTTGATGCTATTCTGCAAGGCTGCAGATTCTGATTATGATAATAATCAAAGCGCCAATGGCACTGTAGTGGCGATCGTATAGAAAATCCCGGTGTAAAAGCTGCATCTTTTGACAGTAGAACGAATAATGTTAATTTTTTCATGTTCTTTCCATCACCAACTCAGTCAACTCTATGAATGAAACAAAACACATCAAACGGGGCATTTACCAGTTTTCGGCCGAAATATTGATTTTTCTCTTCCCTAATTCTTGCAAGATTTCGTTCTGCTATAATCAAAGTATTCTAAACGCTTTATAAACAAGCGTTTAGTACATTGACTCGCAATTGTTTGCCAGTCGTCGTAATTTAAAGCGCTCAAATGACTTGATGAAAGTCGGGAATTTAGACGCGGACCTTGTTGAAGACACCTAAACAAAGCATAAGTCATCGCTAATCGTCGACTTTCGGCGAGTGCTACATGTAGCAGCGATCGCAGAATACTCCTGAGAATATAGTCTATTTATTCATATATTTTAAAAAACGCCTTTAATAATTTTTTGATTGTGACAGATTTGAACTGGCGATTTTGACAAAACGAAACGGCAATGATTCGCCGGGTGCTGGTCCTTATTGAAAACCCTGATTATTATGCGAGTTATAGAATGCGCAATTATATATATCTGCCAAAACATGAAGAAAGATAATATTTACATAATTTAACTCAATGTAGATATTATCTCAATAAATCTCAAATCTTAGTATCAATCCGGTACCAAAGTAGCACTGACATGATTATTATTTATCGTGTCTCTGCATCACTGATGGAACTATACATTTGGTGGTTTCACGGATGTAGGTTAATTGGTTTGCAGTAAGGAATAAAAAGTAAACGGGCTGTACAAAACTGACTATGTAAATTTTTTCGTTGTTGTTGTTTCTGTTAGCATTGTGGCGATTGCGCAAACCAATCGCTACAAAAATAGTTTCTTCAGCTGGTCAAAGTTCATGTTACATTAAATTTTGTTTGTCCTTTTATGACTTCATGCAAAAAGGATTGTATAACTACATCTTGAAACAAGATTTAATTAACCCCTTTTTGCTCCTATATAGTCCACATTTTATGCTACTCCTTTCCCACTTGCAAATTCATTTTGAGGAATTGGCTGCAGACTACTTCTGAAAACATTGTGGCAAAAGGAGAAATTGCTCATTCAATGAGCAATTTCTCCTTTTGTCATGATGTTTTCAATTCTTATATTTTGCCAATATATTTTCAAAGTTGTCTGCTGCAGCTTTGCTGTGAGGGCCCCCCTCTTTCTCATGCTGACTGTAACCTTAATGTTTTGCTATGAATTGATCCTGATGTATAGCATATTATACCGCTTCCTGGTACACTAATGGAGATAAAAAACCTTCATACCTGGGAATCCTCTTTCTGTTATTCCTTTCCCTTATATATATAACAAATCTGCCACAGGTGAAATTGGAAATATAAAGGCAAAACATGTAGAAGAATTCCAAAAATACAAGTACAGTATTATCAAATGGAGTTGATAACAATGTGGCAAAAGGAGAAATTGCTCATGATGAGAAATGTCTCCTTTAGCCAATCATCTGCTGTTGATTCATTAAAATGCTGCTCTATGAGGGAAAGGGTTAAACAATACATTCCGACTGTGTCAGGCAAAGGGAGGTTATGATACATCTCTATTTTGGAATGATAATTAACCCTTTCCCACATGGAAGAAATCTGCATTAGGTGACATTGGTAAAACATATGGAAAAACAATGACATTATGAGCAAGTTTTCCTTTTGTCAATTTCTTATTAAAATCGGCTGCTGCAGATGCATCAAATTGCTACAAATGGAGCAAAGGTCATCTGCTGCAGATGCATCAAATTGCTACAAATGGAGCAAGGGTCGTCTGCAGCAGATGCATCAAATTGCTACAAATGGAGCAAAGGTCGTCTGCAGCAGATGAGTAAGAATGCAAGAGGGAAAGGGTTTGGGCTACAATTCTAGTTTATTGTCAGAAATTTGATCTGCGGCTCTCCTTTTATGCATTTGGACTTGGAACGTGATGGTTATAATGAATATGTGTGAAAAGATGGATTAATCTGGAACGAATGTAGGTTTCATATATGTAGAGGTATTTTTAGCTGACCTTGGCATTTAACCCTTTCCAACTAATTTGAAAACCTATTGGCGAAAATGGTGAAATATCACCATTAATGAGAGTTTAATCATTTAATAGAGAGGAAAACATTGTGGCAAAAGGGGAAATTGCTCATGATGAGCAATTTCTCCTTTTGTCACATTATGCTTTTTAAATGTCGTCTGCTGCAAAATTGCATCGGAATGCGTCTGCAAGTGGGAAAGGTTAACAGTTAACTGACATGAAATTTAATTTATATGTAAATAAGTTTCCAGAATACAATGCACATTTCTAACTAAAGTTTAACCCTAATATCACAATGTATGCGACTTTTAACAACATTTGTGCTCATACTATTTAACGTGAGTTTCAACTATGTACACTTGTGAATAATGTAGACCAAGAACATTCTGTATCTGCATCTAATCTTTTCCTTCGTTGTTAACTTCTCATCCATCAGTATCCAGATTCGACAAGTCAATGAATATGTAAAACCTTGTTAACCCTTTCCCTCATATAGACACTTTCTGATGCTTCTGCAGCAGACAGCTTTTTGAAAACATAGTGACAAAAGAAGAAATTGCTCAAAACAAGCTATTTCTCCTTTTGTCACAATGTTTTCAACTTTTAGTCATAGGTTATCCATTCAATTTAGCCGGTAGGTCAGTCGGTAGCGACGCGGGCTGTCAATCCAGGGATTGTGAGTTTGAATCCCGGCTCGGCCAACTTTCTTTCCGAGGATTGACAAAAGTCAATGCGACATGCGTCATTCCTCTTCCACCAATGGGCTAAGTCTATGTGGAAAAGCAGCCAGTTGCTTGGGAAGATTGTTGTGTGGAGTACTGGTGTGAGAAAACCAGGAAATGCTTGAGTAGGTGAACTGGCCGCCGTGATATAACTGAGAAATTGTTAAAAACGGTGTTAAATCCCAATCAATCAATCCATTCAATTAAAGAGATTTTCCATGTTTTGACAAAATATGTTCAAAGTTGTCTGCTGCAGAATTGTTGTATGAGGGAAAGGATTAAAAAATCAAGGGTGGTGATACCTGTAAAAGGTATTCAGTAGGATAAGGGTAAAGATTATAGATTAATTTTGACGCCTTTGCAGCAGACGTCTTTTGAAAACGTTTCTCCTTTTGCCAAAATGTTTTTAACATCTCAAATAAGTAAATAATCCCCCATTAATAGAGTTTTTCAATGTGTTTGCTTAGCTGTTACAAAGGCGTCTGTTGTACTTTTCTTGTATGTGGGAAAATGATAAAATATGAGTCATCATAAACTTGTCTTAGCCTCACCATAACTTTGTCATAGCCTGACCATATATTTGTCTTAGCTTCACCATAACTTTGTCACAGCCTCACCATATATTTGTCTTAGCCACACCAAAAATGTGTCTAAGCCTCAACACAAATTTGTCTTTAAGCCTCATCATAAACTTGTCTTAGACTCACCATAAATTTATCTTAACCTCACCATAACCTTGTCCTAGCCTCACCATAACATTGTCTTAGCCTCACCATGAATTTGCCTTGGCCTCACCATCATTTGTCTTAGCCTCAACATAAACTTATCTTAGCCTCACAATTATCTTGTCTATAGCCTCATCAATAAACTATTCTAAGTCTCACCATAAACGTGTTTTTTAGTCTCGCCATAAATTTGTTTTAGCCTCACCATAAATTTGTTTTTAGCCTCACCATAAATTTGTCTTAGCCTCACCATTAACTTGTCTTAGCTTCATCATAAAGTTAAATAGCACCCTCACATTATGGAAAGATTTTCATTTCACAAAAATACCAATTTGACATTGGACATGCCAGGGTCAGGAATTTACCTTTTCCTGTTGCAGCCTTCACTGGAGGACTAGATAAGGAGGAGTAAATAGGTCCTTCTTCTATGATATCTCTGTTAACACTCATTAAAATCTGAGTCAATTCTTTTGAGTACCCACAGCAAAGGCTTTTGAGGTCAAATAAGGATTTTTAGAGCTCTTCCTTAACCCTTTCCCTCATATAGACGCTTTCTGACGGCTCTGCAGCAGACGGCTCCTTGAAAACATAGTGACAAAAGAAGAAATTGCAAGCAATTTCTCCTTTTGCCACAATGTTTTCAACTTTTAGTCATAGGTTATCCATTCAATTATAGAGATTTTATATTTTTTGACAAAATATGTTCAAAGTCGTCTGCTTCAGAATTGTCGTACATACGTACATTTCCCACATACAACAAATCTGTAGCAGACGATTGAACTCATCCAGGCAAAATTATAAAAACCTCTGCAAATGAATGTACATGTATAATTAATGCATAGATTTGAAAATATTGCGGTGAAAGGAGAATTTGCTCATTTAAATATGCAAGGATTAAATTTGAGAGGGATCAAAAACCTATCAGGATTGACCTCTTAAACTCTTGCTCAAGGACTTTTCAAACATCCTCATCACATAACCATAACTCATTTCACTCTAACATCTTTCAATATTTTACAAAACACTTAACCCTTTCCCTCATACGACAATTCTGCAGCAGACGACTTTGAACGTATTTTGTCAAAAAATATAAAATCTCTATAATTGAATGGATAACCTATGACTAAAAGTTATCACGTTTTGTGCAATTTCTTCTTTTGTCACTATGTTTTCAAAAAGCCGTCTGCTGCAGAGGCGTCAGAAAGCATCTATATGAGGGAAAGGGTTAACAACGATATACAAAAGCTATATTTACTTATCTTTCCATGATAAAATAATGATAACGCTACATGATGCCATAATGCATCAGAAGAATTTTGAAATCTTTGTTGGAAAAGGAGTTATTTCCCATTATAAGAAATTTCTATTTTTTCCCACAATGTTTTCAAGGCAGACAAGGTATACAAATTCATCCCTTTCCCACATAGAACAAATCTGCAGCAGACAACTTTGAAAATTGGCAAAAATATGGAAAATCTATAAATTAAAGTTTAATTATTGGATCATTAGTTGAAATTTGTTTGGCAAAAGATAATATTGCTCAATATGCAATTTCTTCTTTTGCCACAATGTTTTCAAAAGTCTTCTCCTGCAGAGGCGTCAGAAAGCTGAGAACTGTATGTGGGAAAGGGTTTAAATGTTATTATCAGGTATATGGTTAAAGTAGAGTAGAACATAACTGTTTAAAGGTGTGTGAAGTTAGCGTGTAGGTCGTAGATCGTAGCTCAACCAAACAATGTAGTTGGCTGACCTGGGTCGTAGATCGTGGCTCAACCACTTAGAAAACATTGCAAATTGGTTGATCTGGGTCGTAGATCATAGCTCAACCACTTAGAAAACATTGCGAATTGGTTGATCTGGGTCGTAGATCGTAGCTCAACCACTTAAAATACATTGCGATTTGGCTGACCTGGGTCGTAGATCGTAGCTCAACCACTAGAAAAACATTGCAAATTGTGGCTGACCTGGGTCGTAGATCGTAGCTCAACCACTAGAAAAAACATTGCGAATTGGCTGATCTGGGTCGTAGATCGTAGCTCAACCAATGAAAAAACATTGCAAATTGGTTCATCTGGGTCGTAGATCGTAGCTCAACCACTTGAAAAACATTGCAAATTGTGGCTGACCTGGGTCGTAGATCGTAGCTCAACCACTAGAAAAAACATTGCGAATTGGCTGATCTGGGTCGTAGATCGTAGCTCAACCAATGAAAAAACATTGCAAATTGGTTCATCTGGGTCGTAGATCATAGCTCAACCACTTGAAAAACATTGGTTGAGCTACGATCTACGACCCAGGTCAGCCAATTACATTTTTTGGTTGAGCTACGATCTACGATCTATGCGCTAACTTCACACACCTACTGTTTAAACATCTGACAAAACATTTATTTATTTATACCCTCATTTTGAAGATCATGCATCAGACTAAATCAGACAGACATCTCTTTAAAATTCTTAAGAATGTCCTGCTTCTAGTAATATTGGAATAGAGTTGAAATCATTGTAGGAGAAGGAGACATTACCAGATTTGGCAATTTCTCCTTTTCTGACAATGCTTCATCAGTCGCCTGATTGCAGTCTCAGTTATCTTAACTCTTTCCCACATACAACGAATCTGCAGCAGATGACTTTGAAAGCAATTATTCTATTCAAGACATGGAAAATCTCTAGAAATGAAGGTATATGAATATTTACTGAAATACAGTTGAAAACATTGTGTCAAAAGGAGAAATTGCTTGTTTTGAGCAATTTCTGCTTTTGTCACAATGTTTTCAAAAGTCGTCTGCTGCAGATGCATCAAAATGCGTCTATAAATGGGAAAGAGTAAAATCAGAAGCATAGGGGAATCAGAGCAGCAGTACCTCGGTAATGATATGCCAAGAACATCATTATTTTCACCAAACAATACCTGTGTGGGCCTGCATAAATTCACCTTAGAACTATTGTCTAATTGGTTTATTTTCATGCTTATTACTTTTAACAATTTAACCCTTTCCCTCATACGACAATTCTGCAGCAGATGACTTTGAACATATTTTGTCAAAACATGGGAAATCTCCATAATTAAATGGATAACCTATGACAAAAAGTGTAAAACATTGTGGCAAAAGGAGAAATTGCACGTTTTGTGCAATTTCTTCTTTTGTCACTATGTTTTCAAAAAGCTGTCTGCTGCAAATGGCGTCAGAAAGCGTCTATATGAGGGAAAGGGTTAACTTAATGCAAACTGATGCAGTGGTGCTAACAAGGAATTTATCCTGATTTCAGTCCAATTCCGAATTTCTGATAATCAATTTATTATACAAAACCCTTTCCCACATGCAGACATATTTTGACACACTTCTGAAAACATTGTGGGTAAAGGAGCAATTGCTCATTATGTGTTTTGCAATGTTTTCAACTCAATTAAAAAATTACACTTTGACATAAAATGAATTTCAAGGAAAATCTGGAGTTGATGACATTTCGTTGATAATTAACATAAGTAGCTTTTAAACTGTTTACCAAATAAGCTAATTTAAGAGTTGTCTCTTTTAACCCTTTCCCACATACAACAAATCTGCAAAATACTTCAAAATGTGTCTGCAGGACTGGTGGGATAGGGTTAATTCTGCCGATGAAATTATTCTAATGTTGTTTTCTATGATTTGTAAAGTCAATAAAAATGCATCAAAATGTGTCTCCTGGTGCAAAAGGATTATTACGGTACATGAAATAAGTCCATGGATTATTTCTTTGATTTGTAAAGTCAATCAAACCATTGAAATAAGTTTAACTGTTTCTTTCTGTGATTTATAAAGTCATTTAGGATGCATCAAAATGTGTCTGCTGATGGCAAAGGGTTATTTAGGGAAATAATTCTACTGGACAAAAGCCATTGAAGTGTCAAATATATTTATTTGTGTACAATGACATCACAAACCCTCTCCAACATACAAACATAAATAATAAAATTAGAAGCAGATGACTTGAAAACATCTAAGCACAAATAAAGAAAATTTTAATGAATGAGTGGTCCATAACTAAATAGAATAGAAACCATTGTGGCAAAAGAAGGAATTGCTCATTATGAGCTATGTCTGCCTTTGTTACAATCTTGCTACAATATCTGCTGCATGTGCATCAAAATGTTTATTCAGCAAGAAAAGAATTAAGTTAAGATCGGTTGCCCCAAATAAGATTTCATGGTATAGCTTTCTTCGCTTTCTGTTAAGAGGATAGCTCAGTTGTACAGATTTATTTGCATTTGGCGAAATAAACTGACGAATTTGTAAAAGGCATATCATGAAAATAGGACATAAACTTGAGCTAAAGATCTACAAAGGAAAACAATATGATTTCGCTATCATGATATGGAATTATTTCAATTAAGTGCACTACCAGAGTAAGAAAGATCTCGTAAACGAGGAATGAATAAATATATTAAGCCCTGTTGAAAAACTGGAATATTTCCAATGCATAATCTTTCCTCATTAAACCCTTTCTCTGAAAAAGACGTAACTTTTGAAAAACAAGAATTGTTTGTGTGTGTTAACTTCCTCTGAAAAAGACATATTTTTGAAAGGAAAAAACTGTTTGTATGTTGTAAGCAGTTTCTTCATTTCTCGCAATATTTGATTCTCTGTGCCATAATGATTCTTTCAATAACTTAATTATGTCTGCCCAAGGTCAAGGTTGTAATAAGAGGTCAAAGGTCATTGAGCAGATACGAAATTTCGTATCCGCTCCGTAACTGTTGAACCACTTGATTTTATAATTACTCGCAACAAATGTTCACGATATTGAGAAGATGTGCAGAACTGTTGAACTACTTTGAAGGATTTTGAAATAACTCCCCCACAAATGGTTTCCGACATACTAATTTGATTCAAACAACCTGCATCAGTATTACTGACAAACTACCATAGGGGAAACATATGTTTTTGTTTCAAAAGCAACCATCTAGTTACACTTGCTTTGAGTTGCTTTCCAGATGGTTCTTGTATCAATGTCAAGAGTTTTATTGGGATTTGACGCCGCTTTCAACATTATTTCAGTTATATCACGGCGACTGTTCACTTATCACGGAGACTCAGGGTAAACAAATCAGTACTAGGCTAGAATATGTGCCTTGCCCAAGTGCACACCACCATGACCGTTGTGCCGCGACTGGGGATCAAACCTGGGACATCCGGTTTCAAATCCTCGACACTAACCACTCGACCATGGCGGATTCTCTATTGATGTCAAGAGAAAAGGGGTTTATAGATTAATGGCTCAAATGGATAAGAGCAGTGTCTGGCCATTTTGGGTTTGGCTGAATATGTGTAAAATGAAGTCTCAGATGAGCTTGTGTATACACACAGTCTCACCAGAGTCTTCACTGTGTATACACACTGAGTCTCACCAGAGTCTTCACTGTCAGCTTGCTTGTCCTGTAGATCCGTATGAATTTTCTGACTATAAAAACTGGAAACGCAACCACTCTGTTTTGTTTTACACCAATTTTGCTTAAAATGGATGCCAAATAGGAAACTCACTGCTCGTATAATAGTGTAGGATATTTATGCCACTTTGAACTTCATCATTAATCTTATTTACTATTGAAAATTGCACACTGTGACTTTATGCATGTTCAAGTGTTTAAACCTTTCCAACATATAGACACTTTCAGATGCCTGATGATGAGCAATTTCACCATTTGCCACAATGTTTTCAACTCTATTTAATATTTAAACTGTCATTATTGGAGATTTTTCACACTTTTGAAAAGTAGTTTTCAAAGTCGTCTGCTGCAGATCTGTTGTTTGTGTGAAAGGGTTAAATTGAAGGATGTGTATGATCTTATCTATCAATTGTTTGCATTTCCTTTTGTGGCCAATTCAAGGTACACATTTTATGTATTTTCTGACAAAAACTGGAAATGCAACCAGACTTGTTTTACACTAATTTAGCTTAACCCTTTCCCTCATATAGACGCTTTCTGACGCCTCTGCAGCAGACAGCTTTTTGAAAACATAGCGACAAAAGAAGAAATTGCTCAAAACGAGCAATTTCTCCATTTGCCACAATGTTTTCCACTTTTAGTCATAGGTTATCCATTCAATTATAGAGATATTCCATTTTTTGACAAAACATGTTCAAAGTCGTCTGCTGCAGAATTGTTGTATGAGGGAAAGGGTTAAAATGATGCCAAACCGAGTAGTCAAACTCTGACTGCCCTTTTTACAGTGTAGGCTATATATGCCACTTTGAACTTCATCATCAATCTTATTTACAATTTTATATTGAAAACTGCACACTGTGACTTTGTGCATGTTCAATTTAAGTGTTTACATTGAAGGATGTGCATAATCTTATCTTTCAATTGTGTGCATTTCCTTTCCTCATGGGGCCAATTCAAGGTACAACTTGATAAATGGTGATGGTTTAAAAGATAAAATGATCAACTAAATACAAGTAAAATTAATCTTTTCAACACCTTGGTGATAACCCTGCAATGATAATAACAAGCACTTACACCCCCACCCCCATACTATTTTGAACTTAAGCATACAAATACATCTCCAATTTGCCAGAAGAAACACCCTTTCCTTAAATGTTTTCAAAGCAGTCTTCAATACTCAAATTTCATATCTGTTGAACAGTTTATTTTTTACATGAAAGAAAACTTGAAAATTTGTTCCTCAATATCCTACATCATTATCAAAAGCTGTCTGCTGAAGGGATTTCAGAGGTTTCTTCCCACTTTCAAACTGCTAGTTTTGGCACCTACCAATTTTCTCTTCACACCTTTAACTAATACCTTCATTTTCTATAATGTCCAAAATACATACGGATAGGAAACATTTGAACCATTGTTCAATAAAAAATATGGTTTTATGAACAACAAATAAAATGTTACACATTTTAACCATTTCCCATGTGCAGATCATCAACAGTTTTCTGACACATCAGCAGCAGGAGACTTTTGAAAACACTAAAAAAAAGAAGAAATTGCTCATAACCCTTTCCCTCATATAAACTTCCTGACGCCTCTGCTGCAGACGGCTTTTTGAAAACATAGTGACAAAAGAAGAAATTGCTCAAAACGACCAATTTCTCCTTTTGCCACAATGTTTTTTATGAGGGAAAGGGTTAAAGAATTATTTCTTCTTTTGCAACTATGTTTTTCACTAAATTATATTCAATAAGAATTCTTTCATTTACAAATACTTTCTATATGTAAGCCTAGATGTTGTTAAAGTCTTCTCCTTCAGATTTGATGTATATGGGTAAGGGTTAACCCTTTCCCTCATACGACAATTCTGCAGCAGACGACTTTGAACATATTTTATCCATTATGACTAAAAATTGTAAAACATTGTGGCAAAAGAAGAAATTGCTCGTTTTGAGCAATTTCTTCTTTTGTCACTATGTTTTCAAAAAGCCGTCTGCTGCAGAGGCGTCAGAAAGCGTCTATATGAGGGTAAGGGTTAAGAAATTCAAGTACATAATTCTCAAATTCATCAGTCTAGGTGGCTTTATTTTTTCTAGCACTGTAGAGCAATTAAAATCTATCAAATCCATAATTGTTAGAAACAAAAAAATTCCCAAACCCCAACCTCAGCTTCAAAATTTTAATGCAGATTACATCTGAATCAAGGAAATGGTTAATCCTTTCCAACATAACAACAAATTTTCTGCAGACGACTTTGAAAATATCCTGTAAACAATCCTGTAAGAAATATGGAAAATCTCTATAAATGAAAGAATAATTGTTGATTAGTGTTCACCAGGGAAACATTTTGGCAAAAGGAGGAATTGCTCATCATAAGCAATTTCTTCTTTTGTCACAATATTTTCAAATATCATCTGCTGCAGATGTGTGACAATGCGTCTGCAAGTAGGATAACGTTAAGAGGATTAAGATCTTCAAGTTTAAAATTGACAAAACACAGAATAAGATTGTTGTGTCAATAAATGAGACATTGCTCTCAAAAAATCCCAGCCATAAGGCATTGGGGACCACTGTGTAGATCGTCATCAAGCTGTGCATCCATACAGTCTGATCTGAATCTGCACTGTTCACCATTTGAGTCAAAGAAACATTGAATAAACCTTTGACAGATTGTGTATGTTGGAAAAGATTACATGGATTCACATATAGATATTTACCTGCAACAGTCTTCTCACAAATACCAAAAGGCATTTTGTCCTGGAGCTCATTTCAAATGTAAAACTTGCTTTGCTTGTTTGGTTATTCAGACATTAATTTCTACTTAACCCTTTCCCTCATATAGGCACTTTCTAACACCTCTGCAGCAGACAGCTTTTTGAAAACATAGTGACAAAAGAAGAAATTGCTCAAAACAAGCAATTTCTCCTTTTGCCACAATGTTTTCCACTTTGAGTCATAGGTTATATACTTATTTAATTAAGGAGATTTTTTATTTTTTTACAAAATATGTTCAAAGTCGTCTACTGCAGAATTGTCGTATGAGGGAAAGTGTTAACTCTTTCAATGCTTAATTTATTTCTAAATGGACACTTTAGAAATGGTAGCTAAGTGACTGCCCTCCATGGGGCTCAGGGTTGCGGGGTTAGCATTATGACTGACTGGCTGGTGTCAGAATAAATGGACCAAGAATAATTTACCAAGGAAACGCTGTGATATAACTGATAAATTGTTGAAAGCACCAAACAATCAATCAATCTATATTGAACTTGTCCAACTTTGCAATTGGAATAGTTCATAGGCAATTCTAGGAATATCAAGATACAATTGATCGTTGTGCAGCCAACAATGTAGAGCCTGCTCAGACAGTTCCAGCAATAAAGATATTAGAAAAGGTTTCATTCCCTCCTGTGTGCTATATTGTTGTGCAAGATAAGTACTTATAATGAACAAAGCACATACAGTATAACTCAGGTTTAACATTAGTTACATAAGGTATTTACAAGAAAATGGTGACCAGAAACAAGAGAATTTGTGGAGAATGGTGTAAGATCGATTATACTTCATTGTATATCAATTGCAATGAAAATCAGCAAAAAGAACGGTAAACATTTAAAAAAAAAGTATGTTCTTAGGACTAACAAAGTATTTCCAAAGGGCTTTCAATGTTTATGATTAAATTAAAACCACACTTGCAAAAATGCCTTTTGTCACATCTCCAGCAGATGAATTGTGAAAACATAAAGGCAGAAGGTGGAATTGTTCGTAATTGATCCTTTTGTCACAATCTTATCAACTCTACTAAAGAAATATACTTTCACTTATAGAGAGTTTCCATATTCTTGCTCAGAGGTTGATTGCTAAAGAGTATTCGTATGTGGGAAAGGTATAAATGAGCCGTCTTGCGAGAAAACGGACATTATGGTATCTGCATAATGTATCGACCCAGATTAGCCTGCACATTCCATGCAGGCTAATCCGGGCCGATACATTCTGTCTTAGGGGGATAAATGTATAGTGTAATGATTCCTGAAATAAAAAATCTACAGGAGGCAAAAAGTGTCTGTCCGGGTAAGCCTGCGCGGCATGCTTAAGCTGATCCGGGTCCACATTGTTGGTTTTCTCGCGGGACGGCTCAAATGTACCTTTCTCGCTGACCATGATAATAATGATAAAAAGTTGGTTCAAGTGACTTTAACAAGAGTTTGCTCCATCAGACTGATAAATGGGATCCCATCAATTATTTATTATGACATCTAATACACTGTTTGGCCTTTTAATCCCATGTGTGAATGCAATCTTTTTCTAGTTTACATTCACTCGATGTATACAAGCTGTGGCAAATGAAATTGAACCATTGCGTGGCCTTTATTGATTTCAATCCTATCCAAATTACAAACAAGTCTGAAGGAGATGACTTTAAAATATGAATATATATCTTTAGATGAAAATATAATAAGAGTTGAAAATTTTGTGGTAAAAATTGCTCATTATGAACAATTTCCCAGTTTGCCACATTTTTTTCAATAACTAAATTTTATTTACAAATACTTGCCATGTCTTCCAAGACTTCGTCTAGATATTTCTTGAATGTGGGAAAGGGGGGTTATTAGGGCCATCTTGCATATATTGTTTCTATCATTGACGGCCTTGGGCCTACTTAAATTATGTCTATTAGTTTATGAAATATCTTGGTAAAGTAATTACAACAGCTTGCTATTCCAATTAAGACCAACATAATTAATCTATTGTACCACAACTAAACATCGTCATTGATTAGAGAACATAAATAAGTCATCTAGATTATTTTTGTATTTACTACTTTAAAATGTCCTGGACTATTAATAGGGAGCCTTAAAAGACAGATTGTTCCTGGTGATTAATAAGGCACAACAGCCTTGATAAGGATAGGTCAACTAGTCTTTGCCCAACAATATCCCTCTTAATATTACTCAAAATGATCCTTTGTTGTAGGAGCTCTAAAGAATCGTTCCATTTAGATAATTACGGTCATGGTATGGATGTCAATGAAGCATGTAAGGCTATGGAATACAAACTCCATATCTGAAGCTCAGAGGTCAATGAATGTTTTATCCTAGCACACACTGTCCATTCCTGAGGTCATGTACATTATCATATACCAGCTCATGCATCAGTCTTAGCTACACTTCTTTCATACCCCTATAAACAACAACAACAACAACAACAACATTGTTAGCATGTACCAGGCAGGCTTTATGTACCAGGCAGGCTTTATGTACCAGGCAGGCTTTATTAGTACAGGACTGAGATACAAATAATCATTAACAGATTCTTCTGATCAAGTCTTAAATCAACATTAGTTATAAAAACCCAGATCTATAAACAATATGAGCTTATTTAATGCGGTCGACTGGCCCAGGAACAACCAGAGATAAAAACATCTTTTTGATGAAATAACTCTGGAAACCTGTGTCCGGGCGTCAAATGCCATACCGCGAAGCGCCCGACCTTACTTTGCTCTATACAAATGCAATACGCACTCCTTTAGTGCGCAGTAATACATTTAGTGGTACATGGTGACTTAACCAAATATAAATATTGTCCCTTTCAACTCTCAAAGGACTTCAATTATTGAAAATAATCGACTTTCATCTAAAGTAATGTATAAAGAAATAACGAAATCATTAATGAAATTGAAATTGAACACGTCTTGCCTGTACGTGACTGACTGGTAGAATGATTTGCTTACACAAACTGCGCACGGGTTCACCCGTGCGTAAATAACATACCCACAATTCAAATCACATGTCGCTAAGACAACATTTTCTCTCTATACTTCGCACCGCGAGAAAATACTAGTCTTAGCTACACTTCTTTCATACTCCTATAAACAACAACAACAACAACAACATTGTTAGCATGTACCAGGCAGGCTTTATAGACACCCAAAGTAAGGGCGGAAATAACAGATAAAGATGCGATTACAGATTAAGGCTTTTTGTCACTTCAAGTCTTTTAACTTATGAATCTGCGACATACCCATCTTTGCTACCGTCGGACTTCCACCGACCGTGCCATTTCCAACATCTATCGTTAACCCCTGAATTTGCTGCTGCAGTAGCACCTCCTGCTCTCAATGAATGCAAACCAATGTTCAAATCGCCTGTAAAGGGACGAAATCTACCTATCATAGTCTCCCTAGGCCTAGTGTAACCAAGTGATTTATTTTTAGAAATCAATCTGCATGTATTTCCAGACCTATAACAAGGTCTAAACAGATAATTGAGATCAGTAACAATCTGACTAGTAATTGACATGTAACGCTTTAACATACTGTAGGGACAAGCTACAGAGTCTCCTTTACATATGACAACAGTATTACCGTAGTAGCGATACTGATCAGTCTTGCCTTTTCTAATAACTAATGTGAAATAATCATCATGAAATGCCACGTCATTACATCGTAATGAACTTATCTCGTCAAACCTTAAAAACCCGGCATAACCTAGCAATAAAAAGCACAAGTCTCTAACAACCATTACATCTACGGAATATGAATATTCGGAACAAACTTTCTTCAAAACATCCGCGTCTATAGGGTACTTTTTATTTACTGGTTTCGATAAAGTTCTTACTGATACTGATCGGTCATGCTAACTAATGTGAAATAATCATCATGTATTGCAACGTCATTACATCTCAATGAACTGATCTGGCCAAACCTTTCTGTGTAACATGAATTGCTTCTAAGTATCCGCGTCTATATGATCCTTTTTATTTAGTGCTTCGATAAAGCTCTTTTAACCGATTCTAACAAGCTTTTGACAAAATTGTTTTCCGTTGGAATGGGAAGTCCCTTTAAGCAATGTGCCCACTTAATACTGTATACATTTGCATATATCACATTGAATGAACATTGTTTGTCAATTTGTTCTGTGAGATATAATAAAACCAGTATCGAAGATACGGGAATTGCACTTCCACCTTTCGACACAATAAAACGCCTCCATTTGTCGAGGTTCAGTATGTACTGTTTGTTTGCCGCGTCACTTTTTGTGTAAACTAGTTGTTCTGCCATTTTCTATGTACATGACCAATTTGTTCCGCTGGTATACAACTCGGTATTTACCAACTCATTCACAGTGTCCTCTAAACATAAACCTGAAATAAATAACTGTTATATTAACAATTAGCAATTACTTTTATTGCTAATAGCCCAAATTTAACAGGCCGTCCGTTGATAATTCAGTTACTATTGTAATCAGTAACAACTCTATCGACCGTGCGTGGACCCCATCGTTTGTCTAAATATCTAAACAACCGGTCAACAACAGACCAATCATTACTATCGTGACATCTGCTTAGTAAATCTGCCTCATACTTCGAGCTTCTAGGAATCCATCAATAATCTACATATATCATTGGCGCTGTAAACAAGGTTGTCTACTACAAGTACTGAAAATAATAAAAACATTTTTTATTGTCACTGTTTACCAAAATATGACGTTCTTCCAGACGTTCACTTCTAAGAATTCATCCATAATCGACAGAAATAATACTGTTTCTATATATATCATTGGCGCTTCTAGCTATTACCTATAAACAAGGTGTTCTACTACATGTACTCAAAATACTCAAAACTAATATATGACGTCCTTCCAGACTTTCACTGTGAGATAACAAATATCTATGTACAGCTTCTAGCTCTCTCCAAGTACAGCTATTAGGCTCTCCTCTAGAGACCAACTTCCTATAAGTGAAATGTCCAATTGACTATGTATATCATAGATCGGACATGTTCCTTCTAGAACAGCATCTCCGACAGACAGTGCCTCTGCACTAACCCTCACAGGTGTATTCCAGCTTACTTGCTGATTCAGACACTTAAATAGCGCGAGTTCTAAGCCGAACGACTGGACCAATCGTGTATTTCATCGAAATCAGTTATCCTATTACTCAACACGAGATCGCGTGCGAATATAAAATATGTTCCATTTGAAACCCTCTTGATAATAGACCCATTGCTGATTAAAGAACCAGATATCCTTTCTTCTGTGACTGATAAAGTAAACGTAACTCGTATTCCATAAGTAACATAACCATACAATTATTTATTTAACTAAATACATTTGTCGTCTGCTAAAAGGAATTCGAACTTTTCAATGTCCTTTTTTAACATATTCCCAGTTCATATGTTTGCAAATATGTACTGTTACCGCCTAAACCGTCATCTAAAAATGATAATAGACCCATTGCCGATTCAAGAACCAGATATCCTTTCTTCTGTGACTGATAAAGTAAACGTTACTCGTATTCCATAAGTAACATAACCATACAATTATTTATTTAACTAAATACATTTGTCGTCTGCTAATAGAAATTCGAACTTTTCGATGTCCTTTTTTAACAGGTATTCCCAGTAGTTCATATGTTTGCAAATATGTACTGCTACAGCCTAAACCGTCATCTAACAACATGACTTTCTCATGACTCAGCGACCTCCATCGCTTTACCACAAAATGAAGTACTTTGGTAAATATCGCCTCTGCTACTGAGATCCCGAACGGAAGAACGTTGAAAATATAGTATGATTGTTTCTCCATCGAGAACCTATGAAAATCCGAAAGATGTTCGATGCGGCTCGAACATTTCAATGTGGAAATACTACGCTGTACTGGACAGATATCGTGCAACACTGATATTCAACCTTTACCTTGTATTCAAATAAGTTCTTATTCATATGCCAACAGTCTAAAACAAGACGAGGCTTATTCGATTCATTAAACGATACTGCCAATAGATTTACCAATACTCAAGTTTACGTTTTTAAACATCCCACTGGTGAAATAATATCTCTATTATACCATCTCTTTTTATGATGCCTTCTGAAGCCAAATTAGCTTTACTACAAGGCATACAAAAGGAACAATCTAAAATTGTACTTATCTGACAATTGAAGCTTATACCTCTAGTACAAAGTTACTTTTATTTTCCCTATACTCAATATTATGTTTTAAACATTCCACTGGTGAAATAATATATCTTTATTATACCGTCTCTTTTTATGATGCTTTCTGAAGACAAAGTAGCTTTATTATTGGGCCTACAAAAGGAACAATTGTACTTATCTGACAAATGCATCTCTCTCGAGGCTGAAAATCTTTGCCTCTTACTGCTTTCGACTACTATGTTGGTTTTCCCCTGTGGCTGCGGGTTTGTTGATGTGATAGTAGTCTGTGTGCTGCACCATACGTGACATATCGGCGTGTTTTTGTTTGCTTTGCTTCATCTTCCGGTGAGCGTGTACTAGCTTCAACCACGCGCGTATCAACCCTCTAAGGCGGCTGGTAATTAAAGTTGACAGCCTTAGAGTTTCCATCTGCGAAAGCAAATTGTTCTGCTCATCCATGATAACACGTGGTCCTCTTCTACGAAATTGAACACGTCTTGCCTGTACGTGACTGACTGGTAGAATGATTTGCTTACACAAACTGCGCACGGGTTCACCCATGCGTAAATAACATACCCACAATTCAAATCACATGTCGCTAAGACAACATTTTCTCTCTATACTTCGCACCCGCGAGAAAATACTATTATGATCTATTAGGCCTGCTTCTGATAACCTCACCATGACCTCATTTGAAATGCATTAGCAGAGACTGAGCTAATTAAATAACTTGGGAAACATTTATGACTGAATGATATACATCATTTGTTTACATTTTTACCTTACCAGAGTGCAAAATGAGATATTTAGTCATCCTATGTCTGGTGTCAATACCAACCAATTTTTTTAATCAACATTTCTTCTTAAACCATTGGGCCAATATTTCCCAGGAATGTTAAAATATTAATTTGTTAAAAAACAGATTTGCTAGGTTGCATCAGTAAAGGAGTAAAAGGATCGCATTCACTTCCAAAGTAACTTGTCTTATTTCAAGTTGATTTGGCAAACATGTTCCTAAGGTGAACCTCTTCAAGTGTGTTCAAAAGTTAAGCTAATAAAATGCAATCACAAGAGAAAGTTGATGCAACACGTCAATGTCACCGGAAATCCATACTGCAGTTATGCATAACACTTACATTATAGTAGTTGAAAAAACAGTTATCAACTGAGGGCATATTGGAACATCAGGGTTGGGGTCAAGTGAAAATGTACCATAACTTGCATGTTTTTGTCAATGAAGTGAATGTCCTTCATTGGAATATAATTGAAACCTTTCATTGATTATGATCAATCTCCATTCTAAGGTAGGTTAACCATACACACAGCCAACTAATTATTGATCATAAACAGGAAATGAGTAATCTTGCCAATCATTAGTCTACTCATGTTTAAAATTATATAATGATGAGCGCCCTTATGTCAATGATGCATAACAATATGCAGATCGCAAGCAAAATGCGTGTAGAGAATCTAATGACACATTTAAAATTGTCAAGGACGAAATATTTGTGTACGAAAGACCAGATTCGTTTCTTCTTCGCATAGTTGTCGTTCTTTACACTCTCTTTATAGGCAGAGGATGCGTTTTAAAATTATATAATGATGAGCGCCCTTGTGTAAATGATGCATAACAATATGCGGATCGCAAGCAAAATGCCTGTAGGGAATCTAATAACACATTTAAAATTGTCAAGGACGAAATAATTTTGTACGAAAGACCCGATTTGTTTCTTCTTCGGATAATTGTCGTTCTTTACACTCTCTTTATAGGCAGAGAGTGTTCATTCAAAGTAATTTTTATATTAAAACCAGTTTTATCTCAGTTTGTTCTTTTCTTCATTTGTTTCGAACCAAATAAACATTTTAAATCACCTATAATTAACTATTTGTAAGTGAGTGTAAAGAACGGCTCTCTGCAAAGGAGATTTAGCTACGCAGTCGTTATTCGGTAGTCACTTGATCAACATATTTAGCTTAGAAACAGTTCATATTTTAGATATACATGGATAAACATTATTAAATGCATTCTTCACAAATCAAGACATATCTTTGAACATGAAAATAACATTCAGTAAGTTAAAATTGCTATTAAAAGGAGAATTTGATGTGGTTTTTATCTCGATATTGACACATAACAGTCTGCTGCAAGTCTAATAGGGACTGTTTTGTCTTCGTAAATAAAACAAAACAACATAAATGCGAGTCTAACTAACGAAACTGCAAATACTTAAAACATTAGAGTTTAGTGTTTTTAAACAAACACAATTGTAATATGTTCAAGACATTTAAATTTGTTTTTTTCTAATAATAGCTCTCCTCCCATGTTATTTCCGAAAATCTATTAAAAATATAAGTCGCGGGCTTCTGCCTGGCGACTAATGAGAATGATTTAATGTCCTGTTATAATTGATCTTGTCTTAAAGGACCCATTCTCAGGTGAGCGATCCAGGGTCTCACGGTCCTCTTGTTTGAAGTAGACCTGTTAGAGGAACTACCTTTTGTCAGTTCTCAGTTTCAAAGAATGGAACTATTTAAAGTTAATCCTAGGTCCATCTGTCTATGTGAAAACCCTATCCTGGAAAGTATGGATTATGGGATAACTTAAAAA
The DNA here is from genome assembly GCA_031761405.1 of Serripes groenlandicus. NCBI lineage: Eukaryota > Metazoa > Mollusca > Bivalvia > Cardiida > Cardiidae > Serripes > Serripes groenlandicus. The sequence goes on from JASEVX010000001.1 coordinate 55,822,309, forward strand.
GTATACTTAACTTAGTACGTTATACTTGCTGATAAGAGCACAAATATGAGATTATTATTGGGATTCGCTAGGTATCCCTTATTGTCAGGCTTTTCCGTCTGTCTGTGTGTGTGTGTTTGTCTGTCCAGTTGTTTGTAAAGCAACGCTCCACAGCCCAAACCATGAAACTTGGTGAACAGGTGCCATAGATGCTTAGGGTGTGCGCAAGTTTCGTTGCTAAGTTTCTGATGAGTGAGGACATACATTGTCCTTATGAAACAAATTTGTAAAACTATGTAAATATAACCAATTCCAAATTTCAAATTGTATATATATATATATGAGGGGTACTCCAGGAAAACCAACCTTACTGTAATTATTACATGTGTAGATTAACTGATAGCTGCACATCTAAAAGATCCAAAAGTTTTCTCTTTTACAGAAGTTTCTTGAAACCTTCTTGATCTAATTGCCGAACAGTGAAGAATCTGATCACACTGAGCTGGCTGATCTAGATCTTCACCAGTCGCAAATGCCTTTTGGTTGGTTTTTCGCAGAACACTGCTCATTTAATCATTGTATGAACTGTTGCTGATTGCAGTATTAACTACTGTCATTTCAATACTTTCATTCTTCTAAATTAGATCGGATAAAAAAGCGCAAGCTTAACCCTTTCCCTCATACTACAATTCTGCAGCAGACGACTTTGAACGTATTTTGTCAAAACATAGAAAGTCTCTATAATTGAATGGATAACCTATGACAAAAAGTGGAAAACATTGTGGCAAAAGGAGAAATTGCACGTTTTGTGCAATTTCTTCTTTTGTCACTATGTTTTCAAAACGCCGTCTGCTGCAGAGAAGTCAGAAAGCGTCTATATGAGGGAAAGGGTTAAAGTCATGGAAATAATTGGTCTTTCTCAATCTTTATACTGACTATCATCTTATTCAGTAATATTTTCTGTCATCAAATTATCTAAAAAAAAATGAAGCATTTCTAGCAGAATGCATTTGAAAACATAGTTGTAAAATGAGATATTGCTTATAAATAAGATTTTCTATACAATAGTTATACTTTTTTTTGATTTTCCATAGTTCTCAAAGAAGTCGTCTGCTGCAGATTTGTTGTATGTGGGAAATAGTTGACTAACGTTTAAATTACATGAAAAGCTCCAACCACGAGAACTGATTACAATTTACACAGGTTTCAATGCTGACCTGTGTTAGCTGACAAATTGTCCTGACAGTATGTGTCGTTGTCAGTTGTCATGTCTAAGTCCCATTTCACCCGTCTACCGATATCCTCCAGTGGTCACACACACTTCATACCTGTCTCGCAAAATACAAATCTGCAGCAGACAGAAACATTTGGTTTATCTCTAAATGAAATTGTAAAATGAAATTTTGAATTGTTTTCAAAAGTTGTCTACTGCAGATGCGTCAAAATATGTTTACATATGGGAAAGGGTAATAATAATTATACTACCATCATAGTACATGTATGCTTTTATTTCACACACTATTATTGTCAGTTACATTATACATCATGTCAAACATGGTTGTTAACCCCTTCCCACATACAATAAATCTGCAGCAGACAACTTTGAAATTAACAAGAAATCACTTTGAAAAATATTAGTATTATTGAATTTAGTTGAAATCATTGTGGCAAATGGAGAAATTGCTCATTACAATTAAAGATTTTGAATGAATTGTGCCCCTTTTTGAACTTAGAAATTCTGGTTAAAGTTTTAGTGCAACTTGTAACATTAATAGTCCATATCTCAGTAACAACAACCATCACATCTATGTCAATAACTATTTTGCTTATTATGCAAATTATGGCCCTTTTTTCACTTAGAAATTCTGGTTAAAGTTTTGGGTGCAACTACATTAATAGTCCATGTCTCAGTTACTACTTGATGCATTGCATTGCAACTTTAAGCACTTCTTCACAACATTCACACCTTCATACAACCATTCACAACCATCACATCTATATCAATAATCAAGTCAGATAACTCTGTCCTGCATATATTATTCAAATTGTGGCCCTTTTTGCCTTAGAAATTCTGGTTTTAAGTTTTGCATGCAACAACATTTAAGAGTCCATGTCTCAGTAACTACTTCATGCATTGCATTCAAATTTTATACCACCCTTCCTAACCATCACACCTATGTAAATAATCAAGTTATCTCCTCTATCTTACATGTAATGCAAATTATGGCCCTTTATTATATGACAAAGTCACTTTTGTTAAGCTGTGAAATAGTCAAGGGCTGTCTTATGGACAACTCTTGTTATTGTGATAATTAAACTTTCACTAAGTCTTATTAGATAACCAAGTCGTTTTTACAAAGTCTGCTGCAGTTTGGTTGTATGTGGGAAAGCGTTATGATCCTTTCCCACATGTTGATGCATTTTGATGGCTCTGCATCAGATGACTTTTATAAACCCTTACCAACATATGAAATATTTGCAGCATATGACATTTAAAATTGATTTGAAAACATTGTGGTGTAAGTAGAAATGGGTCATTATGAGCAGTTTCTCCTTTTATATAACATAATAAAATATTTTTATAAGTCATCTGATGCAGAAGCATCACGTTTTAATGATGTCTCTGTAGTATATGACATAGATATTTTCCATAGTTTTGCCTTCATATTTTCAGTCGTCTGCAACAGAATATTTATATGGGGAACAAATTAAGTAATAACAATGTACATGTATTACGTTTTTATGTCCAAAATACATTACCAGTCATTTAATACCTGATATATAATCTCAACACCCTTAATTCATCCAGAAAAAAGATCGCGCCTAGCATTTTTATGTTTAGCCAGATTATGGATTATGCAGAAAGTCATATTGTTCTTCTGTGGAAAAAGTACTACATTGTACTCTGCAACTCTTTTCCTCATATACATGCTTCCTGATGCCTCTCCAGCAGGCGACTTTTTAAAATGAGCAACTTCCCCAAGATGTTTTCAAAGTCGTCTGCTTCAGATTTATTGTATGTGGGAAAGGGTCAAGCTATGCATCATTATAAATTCCAGAGTACTACAAACCTGCAGCAGCTTTCTGACTTTGAAACTTCAGGGCATAAATATGGAAAATCCCTATAAAGAAAAGTTTAATTTTTGACTTGTTGAAAATGTTATGAGCCATTTCTCCTTTTGTCACAATGTTTTCAAAAGTTGATGCTAAAGCATCCAAATGTGTCTGTAAGTTGGAAAGGGCTAATTCATATAACCTGTGAATGGTTACAGTAATCTAATTAACTACTATTTATCTTAATTAAAGATAAATTATGACTTGATGTGTATAGATTCTATGGATCTGACATTAAGAATAAGTTGACTCTTGTCACTCTATTGTTTGACTTTTAGGATGATTTTGGTGTATCATTCTTTAAAACCTTTCCCACTTGCAGACACATTGATGAATACATTGTGACAATAGAAGAAATATCTCCTTTTGTCTCAACATTTTTAACTCTTTTAATAAATATGCTTTCATTTATGAAGATTTTCCAAATATTTTCTCCAATGTTTTCAATGTTGTCTGCTGCAGATTTTTTTGTTTGGAGAAAAGGGTTAAGTATTTGATTTAATTCACTTAGGCACAAAGAACTCAAGGTAAGCTGTAGTGATTGTCTAGTTCATTCCGATGTACATGATTATAGTTGTGCGTCAAACAAATTACCAAAACTTCACAATGATATGTTCCATGGGTGATAGTACTGTGTGCTGAAAGGGTTCATTATCCCATTCAGAACTTGTTATGTTTCCAAAGGAGGAAATGGATTTCAATATTCCTTGGTTGACCAGGTACAATAATTGCTCAAACTATTATGATTTTTGTTTAATTTTACAGAAAAATGAAATTCGAATAAGCGACACAGGATCATGTCATGGATATCCTTTTCTGTAATTATATTCACTTGATAGAATGTTTACAGTTCCCCATGCTATGAAATGACAAAGGGGCGTGTACAGTTGCCCCTATCTGTGCCTTTGAATTTGTTTGTCTCTAACTTTTAAACCTTTCCCACATACAACAATTCTGCAGCAGACAACTTTCAAAACTTCTTAAATCTCAATAAATCAGAGTTAAATAGAGTTGAAAACATTATGGCTAAAGGAGAAATAGTTTATTTTGAGAAGTTTCTTCTTTTGCCACAATGTTTTCAAAAGTCGTCTGCTGCAGATGCATCAAAATGCGTCTACAAGTGGGAAAGGGATTATGTTTAAAAGATATTTGGTATAAATGATCCACATGACAAAACAATGTGGAGCGTCAATGAATGAAATAACTATGTGTCCAATATATAACTTCCTGATTAACTTGCATTATTTAAGTAAAAATATACATTACCTGATATTAAATGTTAACCCTTTCCCTCATATAGATGCTTTCTGATGCCTCTGCAGCAGACTCGTTTTTGAAAACATGGCGACAAAATAAGAAATTGCCCAGAACATGCAATTTCTCCTTTTGTCACCATGTTTTCAAATCTATTCAATCATTGTACTTTCATTTTGTTAAAGCGTCAGTTTCCTAAAAAGTTTGAGTGTTTTCAAAGTCGTCTGCTGCAGATTTGTTGTATGTGGGAAAGGGTTAAGAGTTATTATCTTTGAACAGCAGCTGAATATATAGTCATAATACATTGAAAAAATTGGAACAAAATCTTGATTACAAATTGAAACTAATTTGTAGGGAAAGAAGAAATTGCATAAAAAGATCTCAAGATCACGTCATGTTTTTAATGGTTGACTGCTTTAGATAATGTGTCTAATGGTGTGTACATTAGATGAAGGTTAATCTAGATGTTTGCTATTTATCATGGTTTTTTTCTAATGTCTATTTACAGATTTGGTTAACAGTCAGAACAAGTACATTCCCAAAGAGAGCAAGTCTATTCTACATTCCCACAAGTCAACAACATCCCCAGATGAACTGGAATCTGGTAATTACTTGCGACATTCTACCTTCTGTCCTGTCATTGTCATTCAACGTCTCTTGCTATAGGACTTCTCCCTGTAAACACTAATAATGCAATCACTCAGTTGTTTTATATGTCTGCAGAGCTTTGGATTACATTTACCTGTGACATCTCTCATATTACCTAATGAGGCTCTATATATAGAACACAGCCTATTATTATGCTAACAGTTTTGCATTTCTTATATATGTAATTATACCCACTCCGAAGAAGAGGGGGTATATAGGAGTCACTGTGTCGGGCTGTCTGTCTGTCTGTCGGTCGGAAGCCATATTTTGTCCGGCCTATTTCTTACAAACCACTGGGTGGAATTCAATAAAATGTTACATGAAACTTCTATACCAAGAGGAGATGTGCATATCCTAAAGGTCTTACAATTGCATGTTATTTTACCGAATTAAGGCCATTTTACTTATTAAGTTATGTCGGTCAGTCGGAAGCCATTATTATTTTGTATGGCCTATTTCTTACAAACCACGAGGTGGAATTCAATAAAATTTTACATGAAGCTTCTATACCAAGAGGAGATGTGCTGTCCTAAAGGTCTTACAATTGCATGTTATTTTACTGAGTTATGGCCCTTTTACTTATTAGGTTATGGTGTAAGTCAAAGTGCTGTTTTGGGGGTATTTATCATCCTTAGTGATAGTTCTAGTTATGACTATTGTCATTCGTCTTCCATCAATGTGCTAAATAGTCTATGTGGGTATGTGGAAAGACCGTTGTATTGAGTACTGGTGCAAGAAAGCCAGGAAACATAGTCAGCTAAACTCACTGTGACATCATAACTAAAATACTGATGAAATCAATGATAAACCCCCCCCATCAATCAGTCAAACGATTAACCCTTTCCCTCATACGACTATTCTGCAGCAGACGACTTTTAACATATTTTGTCAGATGGTTAACCTATGACTAAAAGTGGAAAACATTGTGACAAAAGGAGAAATTGCACGTTTTGTGCAATTTCTTCTTTTGTCACTATGTTTTCAAAACGCCATCTGCTTTAACCCTTTCCCTCATACGACTATTCTGCAGCAGACGACTTTGAACATATTTTGTCAAAAAATGAATGGATAACTTATGACAAAAAAGTGGAAAACATTGTGGCAAAAGGAGAAATTGCACGTTTTGTGCAATTTCTTCTTTTGTCACTATGCTTTCAAAAAGCCGTCTGCTGCAGAGGTGTCAGAAAGCGTCTATATGAGGGAAAGGGTTAAATGACACTATAGATACAATCTTGACCAGTTATGCTATCAATCAAATATTTTATACTTTGTCAGAGGCTGACTTGGAATCAAAACATTTCTTATATAACTGACAATTCTCCTATTGCCACAATGTTTTAAATCTTATCAATAATCACATATATTAAAAGAAATATTTTTGCCACTATATTTTCTGCTGTAGATTTGATCTACCTGGGAAAAGGATAGACAATATGTTTGCTTTTTTTATCACGATGATTTTGTCCAGATTTTCAATCAAATTATAGCACTTTCATGAGACAAACCCTTTCCCACATACAACGAATAAGCAGCAGACAACTTTGAAAACATTTTGACAAGGACATGGTTGCTCTCTAAAAATGATAGTATATTAATTGAATAAAGTTGAAAACATTGCGGCACAAGGTGAAATTACTCACTATGAGCAATTTCTACTTTTGCCACAGAATTTTCAAAAATCCTCTGCAGATGCTTCAGAAAGCAGTAGACAATTTTGAAAACATTTAGACAAATAGAAGGTTTCTCTCTAAAAATGATAGAACAAGCATTGAAGAAGGTTGAAAACATTGTGGCAAAATGAGAAAATTGCTCATTATGAGCAATTTCTCTTTTTGCCTAAATATTTTCAAAAGTCATCTGCTTCAGAGGCATCAGAAAGTGTCTATATGGGGGAAGGGTTAATATACATCATTTCACATCAATCAGGCAACTGACAATCTCCTTTGGGAACTATTGCCTACTATTCCCAGTATATATCCATAAATCGTTGTAATATATCATTTGATTTTATACTCTGAGGTCATTTGCTACTCCCAGATAAGTCAGATTGAGATAATTGTCTATGACATTCTGCATTCTCTATTGTCAAATGTGTTCAATTATGCATAAAAGTCCTTCTTTCTTTACTGCCACAAAGAAAATAAGTAAATGGATTTTTGCAAGCAAATTACAAAAGTCCTCTACTGGACAAGGACTGCATATTGTGTATTGTATGTCGTTTTTGGACAAAAACAGCATTGCACTGCACACACATTTTGGATAAAAAATTAACTTTGATCAGAAAACCTGAGAATGTTTGAACCAAAACTGTGACCTTGACCTTGGGAGTAGGTGGCTGGGTGATCTGCATGACACATCTTGATGTTGAGAGTAATTGTGTCAAGCAATGTCAAAATCCATTCAAGCATGTGTCTAGACAGTGTTTGAGCCCAAACTGTGACCTTGACCATGGGAATAGGTGGCTGGGTGATGTACATGACACATCATCTTGTTAATGAGACTAATTGTGACAAGTAATATCAAAATCCATTCAAGCATGTGGAAGTCAGAGACTGATTTGGACACAAGCAAACCTAGTTCCCCAAATCATTCTCTGACTGGTAAGGGAATAATAATGACCTGATCGTGACCTTTAAGCAAAGATGAAAATTATAAAAACCTTTTTATGAAAATACAAAAAAATAAATCTACATTTTTGAGAACAATAAGGAGATACATGATTGTATAATGCTTTAGAGGCATTACATGTCTGTAACAGGGACAGGATTAACTTGTTAACACTTCCAACAAATCTGTAGCAGATGACCTTGAAAACAGCTAGGCAAAATTGTGAAATATTTCTCTAAATGATAGTATGATTATTGTATAGAATCGAAAACTTCTGGTAAATAAAGAAGTTGCACAATGTATCAAAAAGTTATCTGCTGCAGATACGTCAAAATTCATCTGAAGCCAAGAAAGGGTTAAAATAATCTCACTATCTAGATGACCGATGAATTCTGTTCTTTGCAATTGTTCCAGACAGTATATCAGTGGAATATGCGCCCGATCTATAATGATTCTTAACCCTTTCCCACATTCAACAAATCTGCAGCAGACAACCTTGAAAGCTTCTGCACATATCTTTGAAAATGTCCTTAAATCAAAGTGTATAGTTATTAAATAGAGTAGAAAACATTGTGGAAAATGGTGAAATTGCTCATGAGAGCAATTTCTCCCTTTGCCTCAATGTTTTCAAAAATAGTCTGCGACAGAATACGACCGTATGTGGAAAAGGGTAAACTTCCATGAGCTATGTGAGTGCAGTACATTTATAGCTATAATGGCCTTGGGTTTTAATGTTTCAACCTTCTTCCACATGTATACAACAAATGTGCAGCAGATCCATCCATCTGTCTGTGCATAAACTGTGCCTGCTAATTTTTTGGGCAGGGTGAGACATAATAAATCACTTCTCAGTCTATCTCCCTGTCTGTCATGCTTTTGTCTTTTTTGGCAGGCAACACTTGTCTTCCATAGAAATCTCTTTTGTAAAACAACTGGCAGCATCTTCTAAAAACTTTGCAGAATTGTTCATCATGATGAGAAGATGTGCAGAGCATGTGAATGAATGTATATTGTTTTATGGCGCATCGACAGCTAAGGTCATTTAGCGCGCATTTAATTTTTTTTTTATGTGAAACACTCTTTTGTATAACAGCTGGCAGCGTCTTTTAAAAACTTTGCAGAATTGTTCATCATGATGAGAAGATATGCGAAGATAAGCATAGCACTTTGTCGAGTTAGGCAAAGATCCAGGACTGTTTCTAAAACATCTCTCCCTACACATAACTGATTCAATTTGATGTTTCTAAAATATCTCTCCCTACACAACTGATTCAATTTGATGTTTCTAAAATATCTCTCCCTACACATAACTGAGTTAATTTAATCCAGATTTACAAGAAATTTTCCTTAGGTGGCACTGCTGTAAATATTTGCTGGCAGAATTTCATGACTTAAAGGGACTGAACACCATAATGGTCCAAAATCGTCATATTTTATACTTATTCTGACTAATCCAAAATACGTCAATATATATGTAACGGAATGTTGTAGAAGGTCGTACAAGTCTTGTTTTTCATTATTTCTTAGGAAATAAGCAGTTAAAAACACATCCGCTCCGTGTTTTCCCGTTTAAAAATACCATGGAATTTCCTCTTGCTCATTTGAATTTGTGGATTCAATTCGGCATTCTCTAACACTATCGACTCATTACATTCATGTATGCGTGAGTGTAAGGAACGACAACTCTGCGAAGGAGATTTTCAATTAGGTTGTAGTGATCACGTGATAAATATACAGCGATATTTTTAGATTTACTGGGTTACTAACCCAGTAGATTTTACAATGCAAAATAACGAAAAATCTCCGCAGTATTAATAGTGTGCATATATTGTAGTACATCAGTCAGCAAATCTCAATGCCTTACATGCAAAAACATGAAGGTAATAGCAATTTTTAACAATTTTCTTTTTTTTTCGCTTTTTTCTCATATGGGATTCAGTCCCTTTAAAACCATTTAAGAGAAAAATCAGACACTTTCAGACGCCTCTGTTGCAGACTGCTTTTTAAAACATTGCTCCTTTTGTCGCAATGTTTTTCAACTTGATGCAATTATTATCCCTTGCCTGATTTCATCAGGGAGGGGGATATTGAAATGGCGTTGTCCGTCCATCACGTCCGTCCGCACCCATTTCTCAGTAACTAGCTGGTAGAATTTCATGAATATGAACCAGCATAATAATAATAATAATAACGACTTTATTTTATGAGGCTACACATTTGGGTTGTCCCAATCTTCCATGTGGGCCTCAGAGTTAGCAATACATTATATACACAACATTATACATATAAACAATTCAAAAAATAAAAAAGCAAATTGGTAATAAAATAAAAGATCACTTAATTTCAAGAACTACTGGTAAACATCCACGCTAAATATAATTTCTTAAAAGAATTTAATGAATCTGCTGTTCTAATTTGAAAGGGAATATCATTCCAAATTTTTGGTCCTGAATAGGTCAGGGATTTTCTGAAGAATTCTAGTTTTGGTTTTGGTAATTGTAACAGCTTGTTATCAAAGGATCTTAGACCTTTATTTTGGGAGTATTTAAATTTGTCTTTTAGGTATTCAGGACATTGTTCATTTAATGATTTGTAAATGATAATTGCTTTTTTATAGTCTATTCTTGCATGAAATTTCATCCAGGATAATTGTTGGAAAAGTTCTTCTGATGGTGCATCAAATGGCTTGTCAAGTATAACACGTGCAGCACGTTTCTGAAATTTTAACATTTTGTCAAGCAGATTTTGACTGCAGGAGCCCCATATCGTGCAACAATAATCAATGTGAGGAAGTATGTATGCATTAAAGAAAAGATTCCTTGAATGTATATTAAGAAACTTTTTAATTCTCAGAAGTAGGTATAGTAATGAATTACATTTCTTTAGCGTGTGCTCAACATGATGTTTCCAGTTAAGTTGAGGGTCTATATGAACACCAAGAATTTTTTCTTTGTATGTTTGTTGTATCTCATGATTTTGTAATAGTATTTTGATCTCATCGGATTGATGATTTATTGGGTATGAAGCAGCAAGGAACATAGTTTTTGTTTTTTGTACGTTTGGTAACATTGAGTTCTGTTGACACCAGTTTTCAATAATACAAATTTCATTTTGCAGAGTTTGAGTTATATCTGGCTTTGATTTACCCACAGCAGTTATTGTGGTGTCATCAGCAAACATATCAATGATTGTATCTTTAACAAACAACGGAAGATCATTTATGTAAATTATAAACAGTAATGGCCCTAGAACAGAGCCTTGAGGGACGCCAGCAGATATTTCTCTTGAACATGATAGTTTTCCTGAAATACTTACTTTTTGGTAGCGACCTGTTAAGTAGGAAGTAAACCATTTTATTGATTTTGAGCAAAATCTATAACATTTAAGTTTTTCAATGAGAAGACTATGATTAATAAGATCGAATGCCTTTGTGAGATCCAAAAATATGGTACCTACTAGATTGTTGTTATTGATAGCTTCGATCCAATTATCAACAATTTGTGTTAAGGCAGTTTCACAGGAGTGAAATTTACGAAAGCCGGATTGTTGATTATTGAGTAGTTTATGTTTTTCCAAGAATAATTTAACTTAATTTTGCATGAAACTTGAAATAAATAAGAACCAGCATACTGGGATGATGCCCGTCCATTGGTTTTTTTTATTGGTCAATTTTCCTTAGAGTTATTGCCCTTGATATATTGAAAAAATCCACGTCCGCAGCCATTTCTCAGTAACTAGCTGGTAGAATTTCATGAAACTTGAAATAAATAAGAACCAACATACTGGGATGATGCCCGTCCATTGTTTTTTTTTTATTGGTCAATTTTCCTTAGAGTTATTGCCCTTGATATATTGAAAAAATCACGTCCGCAGCCATTTCTCAGTAACTAGCTGGTAGAATTTCATGAAACTTGAAATAAATAAGAACCAACATACTGGGATGATGCCCGTCCATTGTTTTTTTTTATTGGTCAATTTTCCTTAGAGTTATTGCCCTTGATATATTGAAAAAATTCACGTCCGCAGCCATTTCTCAGTAACTAGCTGGTAGAATTTCATGAAACTTGAAATAAATAAGAACCAACATACTGGGATGATGCCCATCCATTGTTTTTTTTCATTGGTCAATTTTCCTTAGAGTTATTGCCCTTGATATATTGAAAAAATCCTCGTCCGCAGCCATTTCTCAGTAACTAGCTGGTAGAATTTCATGAAACTTGAAATTATTATGAACCAACATACTGGGAGGATGCCCGTCTATTTTTGGATTGGTCAATTTTCTTTAGAGTTATTGCCGCTGATTTAAGGAAAAAAATTGAATAAAGGGAGCTATTGCACTTGTGTCACCGTTGGTTAAAGTAGCAAAAACTTGTTTTTATGTCAAAAATACATTACCAGTCATTTATTACCTGATATATACATCTCCTAACCCTTAATTCATCCAGAAAAAGAACTCGCCTAGCGTATCCCTCACGCCTGTGTGATATACACGGTCACCGGTAAATACCGGCGCACGAGGTCAACGTGTCACTTTTAGTTTCCTGGACACACCGACCTACAGGCTTGAATTTATTTTCATTTTTCTAAATTTATTTTCGTTGTCTAGTTAAAGCTTTCGCTTTAACGGGTCAATTCATTCAGTTAAACTGTACATTTACTTCTTGAACTTGAACTTTGTTTATTTATTGTTTGTGTTTAAGTTGTGTTTTTTTGTAGTAACAACTAGCTGAGAGCCGCGGGTGGTTACCCCACCCACTATTTCAGTTACGAGTCGGGTCTTGAATGACCGTGCATTAATTTTTCAATTAATTTTCAACGGTGAGATTTCCCGATCCGGTAGCGATAATATTGTTTATCGCCTTTGTTGTTGTTTTGTATAATTACATAGACATTTGGAGAATATTTAAAAAATATTTTTTCATTGAATTACGTCCGTAAAAACGAGTAGTGAAATAAAAGAATAGAAAATATTATTTTTTGTTTTTGAACTTCGTAATTTGATTTCGTATTTATACTATGTCACATAATGGTGAACAGAGGCGTGGCTCATGCGGTCATTTAGTGGCCTTGTGGGACACGCACTCTTCCTGCATTGCGTGCACTAAGTGCACAAAGGATTCACCATGTGAGTTCTGTTCGTTATGGTCGGCTTCCGTTTGGAAACAGGCCATATCGAGGAGGACTCACAAAAGCCGTAAGAGTAAAACTGTTCCTTTGAAGAAGAAGGTAAGTATTAGCTCTACGAGCGAAGGGGAATTCGAGGGTTTTTCCCCAACAGACTCCACGACTGGGTTGATTAGACGGAAGGACAGAGCTTTTCAATCTTCAGTCAAGACATACGCCTCTGTAACAGCCACGACGGGACCGTCTCGAAGTTCGGAGGAACGTATGATATCGTCTGGTCAAAAACAGACGATTGGTGTTAGTGCTGAACCTTCGGGTGAGGCAATGGGGCATTCTCAGGGAAACCTAACAGAATGGCCCCCTCTTTCACCACACTCAGTTGATAGGCATTCTTCGGAAGCCTACAGCAGAGTTCCAAATTACCCGGTCGGCGGGCAGAATTTGGGGACCGGTGATGGAGCATTACAATTGCCTATCATTGGTCCACAGGGTGATGCTTCCGGGCAAAACCCTTATGACTCCGGGCGACCGGGTACCGGGCAACCGGGTTCCGGGAAACTGGACAGTCATATTACCTTGGTTAAATCGGGCACCGGGCAACCGGGCACCGGGCAACCAGGCAGTCATTTTGAAATGACGAGACCGGTCACCGGGCAACCGGGCAATCATTCTAGAATGATACGACCAGTCACCGGGCAACCAGGCAGTCATTCTGAAATGACTAGACCGGGCACCGGGCTGCATGAAGCGACCGGGCATTCTGTCAGTCAATTCAGCATGACTAATCCATACACCGGGAATGAGGACATGGGTGATTCATTTCAAGATGAATGGGAGAATCAGCAAGGCAGTCATTCATACATGACTCGACCTGCCACCGGTCAACCAGGTACCGGGCAACCCGGTACCAGGCAACCGGGATCAGTGCGTCTCGATCGGATAGATACACGTTATCATTCTTTCGCAGCACAGCCTGATTATTTGGATATTCAGAACACTGGTTTACCAGGTTTTAATAACCAACCTGCTGACATAGATTACGGAGAGTACATATCGAGAAAATCATTCCGTTCTCCTAGGGGAACAGTGTATTATTCAAGAGATATTACTCCTCCACGTTACCAACCTTCGTTACGAAGGAGTGATCGGTTCTATGACAGACAGGTTAGTGATGCCTACCGTGATCGTCAAATTCCTGATTATAGGAATTTACGACTCCCGGAAGGACACCTCTCCAAGAGGCAGTCCTTTGAAAGGCAATCCCCCGATCGGAATATTGCTTGTTCCGTTAAGGGGAAGTCGAAAAGATCACATACAGTGAGTTCGGCTCCGATGATTGACTCTGTGCAACCTTTCTCTGCTGCGGATAGAAGGTTGAGTTCACATGATCGTCACCAGCTTATGGATTTATCAGAGAATGAATCCATTTCTGGATCGGAAATGGGTCAACCGGTGGGAAGTCCGGTTAAGCACAATACTTCTCGTCGTAGGCCTAGACAATCCTCCACTTCTTCGTCTGACGAAGAAACGGAAAGTCTATTACCTATAGAAGACGAGCCGGCTGCGGATCGTTGGTCCCTGCAGCAGGCTATTGAAGAAGTTTTTAGGGTAGTGCCTAGTACGCTCTGCCCTAAGATCGACGCTCCCCCACGTCGTAAAAACCTTTCAAGTTTGGAAGAACATAATGCGGAGATAGGAGGGTCTACAACTCCATTACAGTTACTTCCGCAGGCGAATAACTTGGGAAGGTTATTGGACCAACTGCAGTCCACCAGGTCATTAGACACTGTTGAGTCAGCCTGGTCGGTCCCACTGGCCATCTCTAAGGAATGGGTGTCTCCTAAGGCTTATGTAGCTTCGAAGGAGTTCTTTCCCGTTAAAGTGCCGGCCTTAGACGGAGATGCGTCCACTTTGGGATTAACTGCACCCACCTCAATCACAGTTAGTGCTAAACTGGTTGAGAGATGGGAGGCCAGAGCGCGTCTGGGAGTCATGGTGGCTTCACATGACGATCATTTCGCCATAGCTCTGGCACTTCTACTTAAAGAGGAGAATGTCTCTAGCAGAGGGGCTAGCAGAATTCTGGAGGCTTTTGATACGGGGAATCGGCACCTGATGGCTCTGAATTTGCAGAACGCCACGGAAATGCTGTCCGCGAGGAGAGATGCGACACTTGTCAAATCCTCTTCTCTGCTACAAAATAGCAAGGACAGCTTAAGAGCCGCCCCCTTATCCTCCAATCTTCTCTTTGGTGGAAGGGTTGCTGCAGTGACTGTTACTGATTCGTCAGAACAATCCAGACGCCTTTCGGCGAGTGCAGTAAATGCTTTGTCACAGAGTCGTAAATACTCTGCACCGGCGGCTAAATGGACTAATACTAGGAAGCCCCCGGCGAAAAAGCAGAAACAGGAAGTGAAGACTGTACCGCCTAAACAACCTCCTTCCACGGGCCGGAATTATGCTAAACCGAAGCCCCGTTTCACGGGAGCTAAGCCGAAGCATACTTCCAGGTATGGTACGGCTCCTAGGCCGCAGCCCTAGGGGTACGCACCTCTATGACTATCCCGAGGCCGGAGATTGCAGTAGGGGGCCGCCTGTCATTTTTCAGGGAAGAATGGGGGAGTATCACGGAGGATCGTTGGATTTTATCCGTGATACAAGAAGGGTATCTAATTCCCTTCGTTTCCCCCCCTCCCATGACAAGCGTGCCCATCGATCTGTCGTCACGCCATCCGACCATGTCAGAAGTGATTACATCACTTCTGAAAAAGAAAGCCATAGAGAGGGTTCTCAACCCCAATACTCGGGGTTTCTACAGCCGTCTTTTTCTCGTTCCGAAAAAAGACGGTCGGTGGAGACCGGTGATAGATTTGTCAGCCCTGAATCTATTAATACCGGTCGAGAAATTCAAGATGGAGTCGGCCCGCTCCATCAGAATGGCTATTCGGAAGGACGACTGGGCGGTCTCGTTAGACCTCACAGACGCCTATTACCACATTCCGATCGCTTCCTCGTCGAGGAAATACCTTCGGTTTGTGGTAAATGGAGAAGTGTACCAATTCAGGGCACTTCCCTTCGGCCTCAAGTCCGCACCTCGAGTATTCACGAAGATTATAAATGCTGTGGGAGCCTTTCTACGAATGAACGGGCCCCAGCTTCTTCAATACTTCGACGACTGGCTACTCCACAGAGCAGATCGTTTAATTCTCCTTCACGATCTGTCTCTAGCCTGGCGGACCATTCTGCGATTGGGCCTTATTCCCAATACGCAGAAGTCGGACTTAGTTCCGTCAAAGAGGTTTACATTCGTAGGGATGACCTTTCTCACCGACCTAGCGGTGATTCGGGTCCCTTCGGACAGAGTCGATTCTCTTTTCCGGAAGATCAGACTCACTCTGGACCAGGCTATGGTAACAGCCCGGTCCATGCTGTCACTTCTGGGGTCCCTGAGTGCAGCAGCCGACCTAGTCAGTCTAGGCAGGCTCCACATGCGGCCCCTTCAGTATCTTTTTCTGTCCCGGTGGCGTCCGTCTGTGGACTCACTGGAACAGGAGATAGCTCTGACGGATTTCTTCAAGTCACACCTTCGGTGGTGGCTGGATCCGTTAATCTATCTACAAGGGGTGCCCTTGATCACATCACCTCCGGATCTGTACCTTTTTACAGATGCCAGTGCTGTGGGTTGGGGAGCTCATTTAGAGCCACAGGGCCTAACAGCCCAGGGCATGTGGACAGCGGAGGAACGTTGTTTGCACATAAACAACTTAGAATTGAGAGCAGTCCTGCTAGCTCTCAAACAGTTCTCTGCCTCCGTTGCGAACACAACTGTTTTATTGTCGACGGACAATACTACTGTTGTGTCCTACATTCGCAGGCAAGGAGGAACGCACTCCCATCTACTCTTTCTGGAGACATGGAAGTTACTCCTTTGGTGCCAGGCGACATCGTTAGTAGTCTTAGTAAAACACGTCCCCGGCCATTTGAATGTCTTAGCGGACAGTCTATCCCGCCAAAACAAAGTTCTTCCGGCGGAATGGACACTGAATCAGAGTGTAGTAAACTCTGTATTCATGCGGATCGGGACACCACTGGTGGATCTTTTCGCCACCAGAGTCAACCATCGGCTGCCACTTTATGTGTCACCGATGTACGATCCTGCAGCCTGGGCAGTGGACGCACTGACCCTCGATTGGGACCGTCTATTCGGGTACGCGTTTCCCCCGTTCATTCTGGTCCCGATCGTACTACAAAAGGTTCTTCGTTCTCAACAGTGCAGAATCCTGTTGATAGCGCCATTTTGGCCCCAGAGGTCTTGGTTCAACGACCTCCTGGCCTGCCTGTCGGCACAACCAGTACGTCTTCCTCTTCAAGACGACCTTCTGTTTCAGCAACCGGGGCGGCATCTTCATACCAACCCGGCAATGCTTCATCTTCACGCTTGGACATTATCAAGCGATCGATCCGAGAGAGAAACTTTTCTCAAAAAGTTGCCTCTCGCATCGCTCAATCCAGAAGACGATCCACTAGAATCGTCTATGATTCCAAGTGGACAGTCTTCTCAGATTGGTGTCATGCTAGGTCGATCAATCCTGAGTGTCCCTCTGTAGCTAGGATTGCCGATTTCTTTCTTTTTCTTTTTGAAGATAAAGATCTAGCTGTTAGCACAATAAAAGGTTATCGTTCAATGCTTTCGAATACGCTTAAGTTCAAAGGGGGAGAGAGTATTGGTGCTAATCCATTTCTCTCGGAACTTATGCGATCATTCGAACTAGATAAACCCGTTTGTAGGAGTTTAACTCCAAAATGGGATTTATCTTGCGTTCTTTGGTCTCTTACAAAGGCGCCGTACGAACCTCTGTCTTCTGCTTCGTTAAAATTTTTAACTTACAAAACTGTCTTTCTTCTTGCCTTTGCGACCGCGCGTCGTAGAAGTGAGTTGCATGCGCTTTCAGTAGAAACCGGCTTTATCAGATTCAATGAATCTGATGGCTCGTTCACTCTACTTTGTCAGTCAGGTTTTTTAGCCAAGAACCAGTTACCTTCGGTCCTTCCTAAACCAATCACGGTTCCCAGTCTTTCTGCGAGCTGTGGTCCGTTGGATGCCGACAGACTTCTATGTCCCGTTAGAGCTCTTAAGCTTTACCTTAAGAGAGTTAAAGGGACAAGGGGCCGTAGGAAGAGGTTGTTTCTCCCTCTGATAGGATGTAAGGATATATCAGCGGCTTCTATTTCCCGCTGGATATCCTGTACAATTAAATTAGCCTACACTAATCTTTCAGTTCGCGATCTCTCGTTTTTACGGATTCGTCCACATGAAATTAGAGCACTCTCCGCTAGTTGGGCCTTTTCCAACAATGTGCCTTTAGAGGATATTCTTCGTGCCGCGGTATGGAAATCTCAATCGACTTTTTCAAATTTCTACCTGCGATCTATGTCTAAGCAAACTGAAAATCTTCACTCTCTGGGGCCACTGGTGGCGTCTCAGCGAGTTATATGCTAAATTACATATTAGACACAACAATAAAGTACTTAACGATTGAAATTTATCAATCCATTCTCCTACTTTCACAGGCTGTTGTGTCTCAGTACTAAGTAAATAAATTAAATAAAAATAACTACAATGTGCTGCATTACCTGTAGGACTAGAAGTGTTGGCAGATGCCTCCCGACCGATGCTGAAAAGTCATCAGGTAATAAATGACTGGTAATGTATTTTTGACATAAAAATGAAGTTTTTAAAGTAAAACATATTTTTATTAGAAAATACTTACCAGTCATTTCATATTCCCGCCTCCCAACCCCGCGTCGTCAACCAACACTTACTTGAAAACTAAAAGTGACACGTTGACCTCGTGCGCCGGTATTTACCGGTGACCGTGTATATCACACAGGCGTGAGGGATACGCTAGGCGAGTTCTTTTTCTGGATGAATTAAGGGTTAGGAGATGTATATATCAGGTAATAAATGACTGGTAAGTATTTTCTAATAAAAATATGTTTTACTTTAAAAACTTCATTTTCACATTTTCCTTTGGGATTTAATTATGAAAAAATGTCTTTAATTCACACTCTTAGTTTAATAAAGTTGTTTATAAAACCAGTGTCGTTATTTTATTCTTTCAGGAAGAATATGTTTATCTGTCTCAATTTCTGTTCATACCCCTTGTTCTTGTGTGAATAAGTTGAAATAATTTTGCAGGTCAATTGCACATTCAACATAAAGGCCTTCATTCACAAACAAGCCATCAATCACAAACAAGCCATCATTGGCGGGGGATATCAATTCAGCGAAATTGCTTGTTATACTTTCATTTACAGAGATTTTTCATATTTTTTGCCTATATGTTTTCAAAGTCGTCTGCTGCAGAATTGTTATATATGGGAAAGGGTTAATAGTCTCAAGTGAGAAATTCAAGTCCATTATTATCTTCCAGTGGTTGACCTATTAGTCCCCTACCCCTAGTCCCGGTTTGTTTGGGGATTATAGGTTTGGTCAATTCCGTCTGCCTGTCTTTCAGTCCGACCTAATCTTGTCCTGTCAAAATGAGAACTGTTTGATAGGATTACCTTGTCCGACCCGCATCTCCACTTTACATCATCAGGATTTCAGAGAAACTTGGCACAAACGTTCACCATAATGAGGCGCCTGTCGCACACAAGACCCACGCCTGTACCTTAAATGTCAAAGTCATACTTAGAGGTCAAAGGTCAAATTTAGTACTGTTTGATAGGACTACCTTGTCTGGCTTACACCTCAACCATGCATTATAGGATTCGCAAGTTACTTGGCCACATGTTCACATCAAATGTCAAGGTCATACTTAGAGGTCAAAGGTCAAAATGAGTATTGTCTGATAGGACTACCTTGTCCCACCCGCATCTCCACCATTCATCATAGGATTTCAAAGAAACTTGGCAAAAAGGTCACACTTTGAGGTCAAAGGTCAAAATGAGTACTGTTTGATAGGATTACCTTGTCCTGCCCGCATCTCCACCATTCATCATAGAATTTCAAAGAAACTTGGCACAAATGTTCACCATGATGAGGGGGCGTGTCATGCTCAAGACCCAGGCCGGTACCTCAAATGTCAAGGTCACACTTAGAGGTCAAAATGAGTACTGATAGGACTACCTTGTGCGGCCAGCATCTCAACCATGCATCATAGGTTTCCAAAGTTACTAGGCACATATGTTCTCCATCATAAGGTGGCATGTCACGCATAAGAACCAGGCCTGTACCTCAAATGTCAAGGTCACAGTTAGAGGTCAAAGGTCAAATTGAGAACTGTTTGATAGGACTGTACCTTGTCCGGCCTGATCTCAACCATGCATCATAGGCATCCTAAGTCACTGGGCACACATATTCACATGTGGTGACATGTGGCACACAAGACACAGGCCTGTACCTCATAGGTCAAGGTCACACTTAGAGGTCAAAGGTCGAAATGAGCAACCATGCATCACAGAATTCCCAAGTTACTTGGCACAGATGTTCACCATGTTGAGGTGACATGTGGCGCACAAGACACAGGACTGTAACTGGAAGGTCCAGGTCACACTTACAGGTCAAAAAATGTTTGATAGGACTGTATCCAAAATGTATGCAGCTAGTGCATTGCTGTTTTTGTCAACAAATGCACATACAATACACAATGTGCTGTCCTCGTCCGGTAGGGGACTTTTGAGTTAATTTGACCGTACATACATTTGTGTTATATTCCTGAAACCTTTGGTCATAGGTGAATGAAATATCACACATGATTGATTTCTTCTCGATGAAACTTCATAGATAGCTACACAATGGAGTGATCAACAAATTAACTAGTACTACCTCTTCTCAAAGGAAATCAGTTGCATCTGAATGTTTTCAAAAGCCGTCTGCTGAAAATTCATCAACGTGACTTTGTGTCTGCATGTGGGAGATTATAGGTTAGAACGACATCTCCTTCTGTATCTGTCTAAGATGCTGAATTAGTTCAAAAACATGCTTTAATTAATTAAACCCTTTCCCACTTGTAGAGACATTTTGACGCATCAAAACGAGCAATTTCTCCTTTTACCAAAAAAAGTTCAACTCTTTTTAACTAATTAAACTCTCATTTATGGAAATTTTTCACGTTTTTGTACAAAGAGCTCTTCAATGTCGTCTGCTGCAGATTTGTTGTATGTGGGAAAGGAGGTTAACCATTACCACTCATACTTATATCTGGCTGCCAGAACATATTATGATTACTATACAAAACAATTACTACTGTTCTATAATTCATGTCTGCATTCTTGATGCAGTTTGTCCATGGATCTACATTCTACTGCAGAGTGCAGGATAATTACGGAAATTCTGGATATATTTAACTTGTCTGATATTAGTTGTGATTTACTACACAGGCATGTATGAGACAAGCTACAAGTGAACTGTCCTTTCTTGTATATATATATTGCCAACGGTGAAATACAGTGCAAACTCTCAAAACAGCACCTTAACCCTTTCCCTCATACAACAATTCTGCAGCAGACGACTTTCAACATATTTTATCCAAAAATAGAAAATTTCTTTAATTGAATGGATAACCTATGAGTAAAAGTGGAAAACGTTTGTCACTATGTTTTCAAAAAGCCATCTGCTGCCACTATGTTTCCAACTCTCATAATTGAATTCTTATGTTTTCATATTTTTACAAAAATGTTTGCAAAATTGTCTGTTGCATATTTGTTGTATGTGGGAAAGGGTTAAGAACAAAGATTACTTTTCATAACTCTTTACCTTAACTGAAAAATAGGAAAAAAAACCTTTAGACAGGATAATTTGGGGTTTGAATTAAATTCAATTATTAGAGCAATTTCTCCTCTTGCCACAAAGTATTCATTAGATGTTTGCTTTAAATGCCTCCAAATGCTTCTTGAATCGGTAAAGGGTTAAGTAATTAGTCACAGACAAGTTGACAAACAGGTATATTAAGATCTGGTAGCATGGTTGCAAAAACTGAAGTACACAAAATGTGCCCATGGTTGCTATTTCTGGAGCATATCCCTGATCTATCATGCATCTTTTCTATACAGTAAATTAGATATTTTGTGCTTAACCCATTCCCACTTGCAGACACATCTTGACATATCTGCTGCAGACTTTGTTGCAAAAGAAGAAATGGCTCACTATGAGCACTTTCTCCTTTTGCCACAATAATTTTTACTCTATTTAATTATTATACTTGCATTTTTAGAGATTTTCCATAATTTTACTCAGATTTGTTCAAAGTTGTATACTGCAGTTATGTTGTATGTTGGAAAAGGTTGAAAATAGAATTTATCGAGTCTCTCCTTAATACATTCTCCTTATGTGAGAAGAAAAAAGCTTTTGTTTACATTATATAACCTTGTAGGCCGTAAAATCATATCACAGAAAGAAAACGTACGGCATTAATAATAATTCATTTATTTTACGATGCATTTATTTTTTCAGAAGCCACGGAGACGACAGAAACACGACTAAAAGATGTTGAGGGACAGATGATGTTGGATGCCCTGAATGGATTCATTGTATTTATCAACAGGAAGCACAACATACGATTTGTCTCGGCATCTGTGGCAGACCATCTTGGACTAACTGTAGTATGTATAAGTCATTATTCTCACTTCCAACATAATACAAATCCGCTGGAGACAACCTCTGCAGCAGACGGCTTTTTGAAAACATAGTGACAAATGTTTTCCACTTTTTGTCATAGGTTATCCATTCAATTATGGAGATTTTCTATGTTTTGACAAAACATATTCAAAGTCGTCTGCTGCAGAATTGTCGTATGAGGGAAAGGGTTAAAAACATCTTGGCAAAAATATAGAAAATCTCTATATACATGTACGTATAATTATGGAATAGAGTTGAAAACATTGTGGCAAAAGGAAAAATTACCCTGAGTTTTCAAACAAAGAAGTCTGTTTCAGTTATTGCTTTGTCTCAAAACTCTGCATACAACAATATGAACTACAATAATTATCTCCCCTTGTCAGCCATTTTAATAGGGAAACTGACAAGCATTAAAATAGTATTTCCCTTTCCCTCATACGACAAGCAGACGACTTTGAACATATATTAAAGAGATTTTCTATGACTAAAAGTGGAAAACATTGTGGCAAAAGGAGAAATTGCTCGTTTTGAGCAATTTCTTCTTTTGTCACTATGTTTTCAAAAAGCCGTCTGCTGCAGAGGCGTCAGAAAGCATATATATGAGAGAAAGGGTTAATTATATTTTATTTGATCTTTTCCAAACAACATATAAGAAATTTGCCTATTAAAATGGCCGACAAGTGAGATAGATATGTGCGTTCTGGGAACTAAGTATTTCGATTTGATTCTTAGACTCTAAGTAAAATTTATATGGATTATGCATTTTGTAATGCTGACTGAGAATGTGCAGAAACCATTTGCCAGGTTACTATAAATCACATGATATAAACTCGCTGACTACTGGAACCAATTTTGTGAAGCCGGTACCACCTGAGTGCCGACGCGTCACAGCGTCTGTGACGTCTGACCAGTCTCTATACTGTTGGCTGCTCAACTCATTATTTCTATCTTGATATTCCTGGAATTGGCTATGGACTCATCCAAATGCAAGGCTTGACAAGTCCATTTCCAAAAATCAGCATCAAAAAGGTTAACCCTTTCACCTCATACAACAAGTCTGCAGCAGACAACTTTGAAAACATTGTGGCAAATTAAGGAGAAAATGCTTTTTTTGACTAATTTCTGCCTTTTGTCACAATGTTTTCAATAGTCATCTGCTGCAGACGCATAAGAAAGTGTCTACAAATGGGAAAAGTGTTCATTAAGGCATTACCTCACAATGTGCTGATATATTTCTATGTTGAAACATCATGTTTCACAACATGTCTTACTACCTTTGACAGTTTTAGTATGAAGACCAAAAGTTGTGAGACAGACACTTTAATCATTTCACTACATACAACACAGCTGTAGTAGACAACATCTAGGCGCGACTATAAACAATATCTGTTTACCAAATTAGAATTATTGAATGGAGTTGAAATCATTGTGAAAAAGGAGAACTTGTTCATTAGAGATTTTTTTAGCTCAACTATGCACGAAGTGCAAGGTGAGCTATTGTGATCACATTTTGTCCGGCGTCCGTCCGTCGTCCGTCGTGCGTCGTCAACATTTCAGCTTGTTAACACTCTACAGGCTACATTTTGCATCCAATCTTCATGAAAGTGTATCAGAACATTCATCTCCATCAAATCTTGGACAAGTTCGAAACTGGGCCATATGAGGTCAAAAACGAGGTCTCAAGGTCAAATTGAAGCGAAATCTTGTTAACACTCTGGAGGCCGCAATTTTTGCTTCAGCAGTTTGAAATTTTGTCAGAATGTTTGTCTTTAAAATATCTAGGCCAAGTTCGAATATGGATCATGCCGGGTCAAAAACTAGGTCACTAGGCCAAATTGAAGGGAAATCTTGTTAACACTGTAGAAGCTGCACTTTTTGCTTCAGCAGCTTGAAATTTAGTCAGAATGTTGAGCTGAATGACATCTAGGCCAAGTTCGAATATGGGTCATGCCGGTGTCGTATAGTATTATGACCCCCGCGGTTAAATGACCCGCGGGTCGTTTTACCGCTATTGTAAAATGACCCGCCCTATAGTAAAATGACCCCCCCTATTTTTTCTGTCATATTCCTTTTTTAATGTAGTATTTGCAATAATTCAGTGCACAATAGAATGTTTGGAAACACAATATAGCGAAATAAGTCAATTATGATGAACTTAAAATAATTAAGATATATGTGTGTGGGGGGGGGGGTCACTTTACTATGGCCATAGTAAAATGACCCCCCTATTTGTTTCACTGTATACTATTTTATTGTACTTTTTATAATTACAAAGTCAATAATAAACTGTATTGATTTAAAATTTAGTTTTATCGGTAATTATTATAATATAAAAAAAGGAATTTGGAGGGGGGGGTCACTTTACCATGGCCATAGTAAAATGACCCCCCTATTTTTTTTCAACTGATACTATTTCATTGTACTATTTATAATTACAAAGTCAATATTAAACTATTGATTTAAAGTTTTATCGATGAATTATTAATTAAAAAAAAGGAATTTGGAGGGGGGGGGGGGGGGGTCACTTTACCATGGCCATAGTAAAATGACTCCCCCCCCCCCCCCCTATTTTTTTTCATCTTATACTATTTCATTGTACTATTTATAATTAGAAAGTCAATATTAAACTGTATTGATTTAATATTTAGTTTCATCAATGAATTATAATTAAAAAAAAGGAAATAGTGGGCGGGGGGGGGGGGGGGGGGGGGGTCACTTTACCATGGCCATAGTAAAATGACCCCCCCATATTTTTTTCATCTTATACTATTTTATTGTACTATTTATAATTACAAAGCCAATAATAAACTGTATTGATTTAAATTTAAGTTTTATCGATGAATTATAATAAAAAAAAAAAGGGAATTAGTGGGGGGGGTCACTTTACCATGGGCATAGTAAAATGACCCCACGATATTTTTTTCATCTTATACTATTTTATTGTACTATTTATAATTACAAAGTCAATAATAAACTGTATTGATTTAAATTTAAGTTTTATCGATGAATTATAATTTAAAAAAAAGGAATTTAGAGGGGGGGGGGGGGGGTCACTTTACCATGGCCATAGTAAAATGACCCCCCTATTTTTTTTCAACTGATACTATTTCATTGTACTATTTATAATTACAAAGTCAATATAAAACTATTGATTTAAAGTTTTATCGATGAATTATTAATAAAAAAAAAGGAATTTGGAGGGGGGGGTCACTTTACCATGGCCATAGTAAAATGACTCCCCCCCCCTATTTTTTTTCATCTTATACTATTTCATTGTACTATTTATAATTAGAAAGTCAATATTAAACTGTATTTATTTAATATTTAGTTTCATCAATGAATTATAATTAAAAAAAAGGAAATAGTGGGCGGGGGGGGGGGGGGGGGGGGTCACTTTACCATGGCCATAGTAAAATGACCCCCCCATATTTTTTTCATCTTATACTATTTTATTGTACTATTTATAATTACAAAGTCAATAATAAACTGTATTGATTTAAATTTAAGTTTTATCGATGAATTATAATAAAAAAAAAAGGGAATTAGTGGGGGGGTCACTTTACCATGGGCATAGTAAAATGACCCCCCGATATTTTTTTCATCTTATACTATTTTATTGTACTATTTATAATTACAAAGTCAATAATAAACTGTATTGATTTAAATTTAAGTTTTATCGATGAATTATAATTTAAAAAAAAGGAATTTAGAGGGGGGGGTCACTTTACCATGGCCATAGTAAAATGACCCCCCTATTTTTTTTCAACTGATACTATTTCATTGTACTATTTATAATTACAAAGTCAATATTAAACTATTGATTTAAAGTTTTATCGATGAATTATTAATTAAAAAAAAGGAATTTGGAGGGGGGGGTCACTTTACCATGGCCATAGTAAAATGACTCCCCCCCCCCCCTATTTTTTTTCATCTTATACTATTTCATTGTACTATTTATAATTAGAAAGTCAATATTAAACTGTATTGATTTAATATTTAGTTTCATCGATGAATTATAATTAAAAAAAGGAATTTAGTTGGGGGGGGGGGGGGGGGGGGGTCACTTTACCATGGCCATAGTAAAATGACCCCCCCATTTTTTTCCTCTAAATTCCCTTTTTTGATCAGAACTTTTGAACCGTAAGAGGAAGGCCTTTCATATTTCACATGTGTCTTCCTCCTGACAAAACCTTTCCGTCAATACCAAATTGTTTGACCTCGTGACCTTTGACCTATATTTTGAAAACTTTAACATTGATCACATCTTTTGAACCTTAAGAGGTATGGTATTTCGTAGTTCACAAGTTTGTTCCTTGTCACAAACACATCTTGTTTTACCCTATTTTTTTTCCTTTCTTTTCTCACCATGATGTTTTTGTATTGCCTGGATAGGATTACTTTTTTTGTCCGCCATCTGGAGGATCTATTCTGTTCATAAGCTGTATTATAGCGATTTTGACAATTTCAAGGGCCATAATCCAGTCAGGCACCGAGCTCTCATGGATATCTAACTACTGCATAAGTTTGATTGATATACAATCAAAACTGAAGACTGTATCGTGTTAACAAGAAATTGTTTACGGACAGACGGACATACGCACGCACACATGGAAGACGGACAAATCACCATGGCATAAGCCCTTCTGGCAGATATTTAAGTTACCAACTTTGTGACTTCCTTTATAACCGAAATGTGTTTTCCAATTATCTGTAAGACTGGGATTCTAAAACAATAAGATACAAAGAACAAAACTTAAATGTGTCAACCTTTATTCGTAAAAATCAATAATTATTTTTTTCAAATTACGTATCGAAACTCTGTGGATTGATTTTACTTTCATTTACTATGGTTTTTTACACTGTGACAATACCCTGAACATGTCTGTTACGTAATAAAACAGTAGAATTTAGCTATCCATAAAGCCATTGCATAAAAAAAAAAATATAATTATAGAAATACTAAAACATTGAAGTATAATGTTGGCTGTGCTACTTTAATATATACATTATTTACATGTATCACAATATGTGAGGCAATGAAGATTCATACAAGTACAATGAATACTGTGTACCATGGAAATTAATTTTGTGTTTAAATGCAGTAGACTGGGACATAATGCTTGTATCTGTTGGAGATGAACACTGATGATGTTGACTTAGAGAGTCCTGCTAACGGATCACATTTAATTGGTTTATAAGTAAGCCACTTGAATATAGTGTTTCCTGCCTTGTCATTTCCACATGGAGAGTACACAACAATGTTTGTTGCTAACATGGTAGCTGTTGCAACAATTTCCACTTCAGTTGCCCAAACAGTGTTACACTCCATATTGCTAACACTTGAATATTTTGGCACATTGGCAACCTTTGAAAATTCCTTATTATACTTTTTTGTGTAGTTATGGACTTTATTCCTGATGTCAGAATGATACTGCTCTGTTCCTGACAAGAAATGGCTTATAGTCCGGAAATAGCAGTTTCCATCACCACGTATTTTAATGTTATCTCCTGGAGGTTCAAGCACAGATGCTTTTCGGTTGGAAATATCCTGAATAACACTTTTCACTTTGATATTCATGGCCTTTGCCCTTTCTTGTTGCCATTTTCTATCCACAGGGTTAAAGAAGAATGTCTCTACTGCTTGATGGATTAAAATCATACAACTTATTGTTATTATTTAAAGAAATTATTACTTTACGGCAATTATCACCTGTATTCATTAATCACCTGTGAGTGAATTAATACCAATCAGTGGGGTTTTGCCTTTTCTACTTTTCCAATTAGTATAATTTTGTCTACTCTGCATTTCCAGTTGTATGGTAAATGAGCCGTCTGATCTGAGTTTATAATGGTTGTGTAGAATATACATGTGGTAAACTGTTTGCATAGAAGTACATTTCACAAATACAATGGCTAATAATGATATACATGTGATAAATGTGCTCTCTGATCTAGGTCAAGTTCTAGAATACGGGTCATGCCGGGTTAAAAACTAGGTCACTAGGCCAAATTGAAGGGTAATCTTGTTAGCACTCTAGAGACCACATTTTCAACTTGAGCATGTTGAAACTTTATCAGAATGTTTGTCTTGATGATATGTAGGTCAAGTTTAAATATGGGTCATATTGGGTCAGAAACTAGGTCAATAGGCCAAATTGAAGGAAAATCTTGTTAACTCTGTAGAAGCCGCATGTTTTGCTACAGCAGCTTGAAATTTAATCAGAATGTTTAGCTGAATAATATCTAGGCCAAGTTCGAATATGGGTCATGCTGGGTCAAAAACTAGGTCACTAGGCCAAACTGAAGGAAAATCTTGTAAACACTTTGGATGCCGCATTTTTTGCTTAAGCATCTTGAAATTTGGTCAGAATGTTTGTCTAAATGATATCTTGTTCAAGTTCGAATATGGGTCATATGGGGGTCAGAAAGAAGGTCAATAAAGGAAAATATTGTTCAAACTCCGGAGGCCGCATTTTTACTTTGAGCAAGTTGAAAATTTGTCAGAATGTTGTTTTGATGATATCTAGTCCATGTTGGAATATGGGTCATATCAGGAAAAATAATTTATAGATCACTAGGCCAAATGAAGGAAAATCTTGTCATCGCTGGAGGTTGCATTCAGAATAATTGTCTTGATGTGTTTTGCATAACAGTACATTGTATAATTAAGGTGAGCGATCCAGGGCCATCATGGCCCTCTTGTTTTATATCTTTAGATTTAAGTCTGCTGCATATCTGTTGTAAATGGGAATTATTTGAAATGGGATATCCCTTTCCAACATACTTCAAATTTGCAGCTGACATCTTTGAAAAACTTTGGCAAAGCCCCTAGAATATATCACTAAATGCAAGTATAGTTTTTTAATAGAGTTAACCCTTTCACACATACAACAAATCTGCAGCAGCCGACTTTGAAAACATCTATGCAAAACTATAAAAAACTGAAATTAAATTTCTTGAATAAAGTTAAAACATTGTAGCAAAAGGAGAAATTGCTCATTATGAGCAATTTGTCTTTTTGCCTCACTGTTTTCAAAAGTCATCTGCTAAAGATGCGTCAGAATGCATCTATAAGTGGGAAAGGGTTAAAACCTTTGTGGTAAAATTCGTCTGCTGCCTATGTGAATTTAGGTAAATGATAAACTGAGAGAGTACTTGCACATAAATCATCTTCTATATCTTGTTACAGGAAAGTCTAATAGGGAAGAATGTCCACGAAATCATACATCCATGTGATATTGCTGAACTTGCAAAACAGTTTTTGCCGGAAGGCTCACAGGACCAGAAAACAAAGAGGAAAGCCATAACAGACAAGTCTTGTAAGTATAGGGATCGTTATCAACCTTGAACTGCTTGCAAAAACGTATCATGATAGTACATTAGTGATTGTTCCCTGAGAAAAATGGTTGTTAATTTACCCTTTCCCACATAAAGACACATTTTAAAGAATCTGCAGCAGACATAATTTGAAAATATTAACCCTTTCGCTCATATAACAATTCTGCAGCAGACGACTTTGAACATATTTTGTCAAAAACTAGAAAATCTCTTTAATTGAATGGATAACCTATGACTAAAAGTGGAAAACATTGTGGCAAAAGGAGAAATTGCTAGTTTTGAGCAATTTCTTATGTTGCTATGTTTTCAAAAAGGCGTCTGCTGCAGAGGCGTCCGAAAGCGTCTATATGAGGGAAAGGAGAAATTGTGGAAAAGAGAATTAGCTCATGATGATCTGTGTCACAATTTCTTAAACTCTTTTCATATAATTACGCTTTCATTTATATCGAGATTATTATGTCTCCCCCATTACATGGGGGTGACATATTGTTTTTGCCCGTTCCGTCCTTCCGTCCTTCCATCTGTCACACTTGTTTCCGCTCAATAACTGAAGAACGCTTGGGCGTAGGAACTTCATACTTGGTATGCAGGTTGGTCATGACCAGTAGCTGACCCCTATTGATTTTGATAACAGAAGTTCAAAGGTCAAGGTCATGGTGACCTTGTGAGGTAAAAAATGGTTTCCGCTAAATAACTGAAGAACGCTTTGGCTGAGGAACTCCATACTTAGTATGCAGGTTGGCCATGCCTAGTAGAAGACCCCTATTGATTTTGAGGTCAGTACGTCTAAAGTCAAGGTCACAGTGACCATGAGCTTGAAAGGTCACGGTGACAATGAGCTGATAAATAGTTTTTGCTTGGGCCAAGGAACTTCATACTTGATGTGCAGGTTGGTCACCACCAGCAAATGACCCCTATTAATTTTAAGGTCACTAGGTCAAAGGTCAAGGTCACAGTGGTCAAGGTCACATCCGTCACACTTGTTTCCGCTCAATAACTGAAGAACGCTTGGGCATAGGATCTTCATACTTGGTATGCAGGTTTGTCATGACCAGTAGATGACTCCTATTGATTTTGATGTAAGAAGGTCAAAGGTCAAGGTCATGGTGACCTTGTGAGGTAAAAAATGGTTTCCGCTCAATAACTGAAGAACGCTTGGGCCGAGGAACTCCATACATGGTATGCAGGTTGGCCAATCCCAGTAGAAGACCCTATTCATTTTGAGGTCAAAGTCAAGGTCACAGTGACCTTGAGCTTTCTGAAAGGTCACAGTGACAACAACCTGAAACATTGTTTTTGCTTAATAACTGTAGAATGCTTTGGCCATGGAAGTTAATACTTGGTGTGCAGGTTGGTCACCACCAGTAGATGACCCCTATTGATTTTGAGGTCACTAGCTTAAAGGTCAAGGTCATGGTAACCTTCAGCTGAAAAATGGTTTCCTCTCAATAACTAAAGAATGCTTATGTTGAGGAACTTCATACCTGGTGTGCAGGTTGGTCCTAACCAGTAAATGACCTTTATTGAATTTGTTTGATTTTGAGGTCACAAGGTCAAATTTCGAAGGTCACGGTAACCTTCTGCTGAAAAATGTGTTTTATTCAATAACTCAAGAACGCTTATACCCAGGAACTTCATACTTGGTGTGCAGCTTGGTCCTAACCTGTAAATGACCCCTATTGATTTTGATGTCAGTAGGTCAAAGGTCAAGGTCGCGGTGACCTTTGGCTGAAAAATGGTTTCCACTCAATAACTGAAGATTGCTTGGGCCCAGGAACTTCATACTTGGTGTGCAGGTTGGTCACCAGCAGCAAATGACCCCTATTGATTTTGAGGTCACTAGGTCAAAGACCAAGGTCATGGTAACCCTCAGCTGAAAAATGGTTTCAGCTCAATAACTGAGGATTGTCACTGTTGCTTCATCTCCAGTCCAAAACTAAAACATTCATCTCCATCATTTTCTTTTCCTCCCCTACGACCACACAAATGGGACGACAAGCGCTTTTTCAAAAAAGCAATCTCTAGTTATTATTGGCTTAGATGTGTTCAGTGTAATCTGCTGCAGATTTGCTTAACCCTTTCCCTAATATAGACACTTTCTGACGCCTCTGCAGCAGACAGCTTTTTGAAAACATAGTGAAAAAAGAAGAAATTGCTCAAAACAAGCAATTTCTCCTTTTGCAACAATATTTTTCACTTTTAGTCATAGGTTATCCATTCAATTATAGAGATTTTCTATATTTTGACAAAATATGTTCCAAGTAGTCTGCTGCAGAACTGTCATTTGAGGGAAAGGGTTAAATTAACAATTTTTCGTATACAGACAGCATTTGATAAATCTACAGAAGATTACTAAAAAAGAAATTATTGAAAGGAGAAACTGCTTTTTATGTTTTATACAACACATGTTAAAAGGCATTGTTCCAGTTTTCCTGATATAATGATTACAAAGCAGATCACGAGTAATTACTTCTTTTTGTCGTGATATTTTCAAATGTCTGTCCCTCCTCTGCTTCAAAGACGGCAAAAAGTTGTCCGAATTAAAGAAAAGATGAGAGAAATTTAGAAATGCTGGTTCCAGAAGTTGATGGTGTTTCCAACTCATATGAGCCGTTCCACGAGAAAACCAACATTGTGGACTGTAATGTATCAACCCGGGTCAGCCTGTGCAGTCTGCTAATCCGTGCAGACACATTCCGTCTCAGGAGGACAGAGGTATAGAGTAATGATTCCTGAAACAGAATATCCACTGGCGGTGAAAAGTTTCTGTCCGGGTAGCCGGAGGCCTAGCTAGCTGGCCCGGCATGCCTAGGCTGATCCGGGTTGATATATTATGCAGAGACCACAATATTGGTTTTCTCGTGGAACGGCTCATATGTCACCATGCAGTGTCTATTATGGTAGAACACTACAAACTCTTGGCCTCTTGGTTAGCCTGTCTTCAATATCAGCCTTTATGTTATATAGACCGAAATGCATTTTCTGACAGAGAAAACTGACGTGCAGTCCCACAAGTTTTATGCCGGTGTAACATACCCTTTCCCACATACAAAAAATCTGCAGCAGACGACTGAGAATATCTAGGCGTAAATGTACTAAATCTCTATAATTGAGAGAACAATAATTGAAAAGAGTTTTAAATATTGTGGCCAAAAGAGAAATTAACCTTTTCCCTCATATAGACGCTTTCTGATGCCTCTGCAGAAGACGGATTTTTGAAAACATAGTGACAAAAGAAGAAATTGCACAAAACGTGTAATTTCTCCTTTGCCACAATGTTTTCCACTTTTTGTCATAGGTTATCCATTCAATTATAGAGATTTTCCACTTTTTGACAAAATAAGTTCAAAGTTGTCTGCTGCAGAAGTGTCGTATGAGGGAAAGGGTTAAGCAATTTTTCCTTCTGCCACAGAGGCATCAGAAAGCATTCTGTATATTGGAAAGAGTTAAACGATGCCAAATGAGAGAGACACTAAAAGACACAAATTGGCTAGATGAGGTTTTTGTGGCGATTGGTTTGACAATCGCCACAATGCTAACAGAAACAACAACAACGAAAAATATTTACATAGTCGGTTTTGAACAATCGGTTGATATTTTTTTTCCTTACTGCAAACTAATTTACTCACATCCGTTATATATAGTTCCATCATTGATGCAGAGACGTGATTAATAATAATTATGTCAGTGCTACTTTGGTACCGGATTGTTACTAATATTTGAGTTTTATCGAGACATTATCTACATAGAGTTAAAATATGTAAATATTATCTTCGTCATGATTGGGCAGATAATAAATATCATTGCGCGTTCTATCTGCCTTGCAAATAACTCAAATCTGGAAATTCCAAAAGGTTCTATAAATAGCTCGCGAGACTCTAATTATCTCAATATTATAAACGCTTTATTGTGTAGTTGTTTAAATATATGAAACCGTCTAGATGATAAGACAGGTTTACAAAGGTTTAAAGGACACACGATGTCAGTGCGTACACACGTTATGTATACACGTCTGCACGTTCTAGAGTCAATTAGCAATCAATGCTGAAAGTGTAGCCTAATTTAGTTTGGAGATCGAGCATTACAATATATGCCTATATTTTTATAAATTGAACAGTTTGGCAAATAGTGAAATTGTGCTTTTTGAGCATGTTGCACTCACATTATTCGAAGCAGTTTAACAACCTCAGAGACATATAAATACACTGTGTTTATATGTCTCTGACAACCCTCAATCATGCAATGTGAAGGGCCTAAATTGAACAGACCTGTTTAATATCGGACATCATTGAAACAAACACCAAACTAATAGATACTGTTTTCTCTCCTTTCTTGATAATTTAGTCATTTCTAAAGTGTAAAAAATATTTTATCTTAATATGGCCTAGCGACGTAATGAACATGTGATTACCCGAACAATTTAGATTACAAATAGCCATTCTAATGAGCTAAAACGGTAGTCTATCGAATACAAACTAGATTTTTCATAACTTTGGAATGGCCTAATTTTGAACACATCATGACCAATTTCAGAACGTAACTAAAAAATCACCAAGACAACATTCTGGCAAACTAACATTATTCTACTGTCAAAAGATGCAGGGTTGATACATTCTCAAATTTACCCGCACCAGAGTCATCGCAAGCCCTACACCAATATACTGCTTGTTACTTTGCAGGATTTTCCATACGATCGCCACTACAGTGCCATTGGGGCTTTGATTTACCTATACAAGTAGATAATAATCTGCTTCTGCTATAACATTCTGTGGTATAATTACTACATTCTCAAGGTTAAAGTTTTGTTACTTTTGTTTCCTTCCTGAAATAAGTGAGCATTTCCTTTACTGAGCAGCTTAGAAAAGTTTGAAAATCTCATTTTGTCATCTTTGCATTTATGCAAGGGCTACATATCAGACAGAATACTTCAAGAGAGAAATACATGATCGATGCTCCAGGGAAAAAAATCCCAGATTATATACGACAAGTGTAGAAAATGATTATATATTACCCTCCCTTTTTCTTACACAAGTTCTGCGTTAGCTGACATTTGAAAACATTGAAGCAAAATGAGAAATTGCTAACGGTGATCTATTTCTCTATTTGCCATAATATTTTCATTACAATCTAATAATTGTACTTGCATGTACTACTATTTTTCCATGTTTTTACCTAAATGTTTTTCAAGGGGATCTGCTGTATGTGGGAAAGGGTTAAAAATATATTATCTGCTGTAAATGTATACTCCATACCAGTGACTTAGTAAATTCATAATAGACTTTTAACCCTTTCCCACATACAATAAATCTGCAGCAGACTTCCTTGAAAACATCTAGACAAAAACGCGAAAAAGCTCTATAAATGTTGGAATAATTACTGAAAAGAGTTGAAAACAATGTAGCAAAAGAAGAAATTGCTCTTTTATGGATTTTCTACCTTTGTCACAATGTTTCCAAAGTCGTTTGCTGCAGAGGCGTCGGTAAGTATCTATATGTGGGAAATGGTTAACCCTTTCCCACATACGACAATTCTGCAGCAGACGACTTTGAAAACATTATAAGTGACAAAAACTTGAAAAATCTCCATAAATGAGAGTTTGATTGTTAAATAAAGTTTAAAACATTCTGGCCAAAGGTGAAATTGCTCATGATGAGCAATTTCACCTTTAGCCACAATGTTTTCAAGCGTCGTCTGCTGCTATTGCGTTGAAATGCGTCTGCAGGTGGGAAATGGTTAAGCAGACAGTGAAGATTCCTATCAAACTGCACAAGGATGACCTTGATTTACACTTGTTGCAATTGCCCTATAGTTGGTTTTCCTGTAGCGCTAGCCATATAGAAACCTAATTATTATCTCTGGATGAATTTCTAGTTATTTTCTATGTTGATAACACTACCAACAAGGCATTTATTATTGTAATTTAACTAGTGTCACACGAAAAAGCAACCTTCAGGATTTTGTGAGCAGCAAAAATACAAGTCTGCCTTTGATTCAACTTTGACTTTATTATACCCCCTTCAAAGAAGAGGGGGTATATAGGAGTCACTGTGTCGGGCAGTCTGTCTGTCTGTCTGTCTGTCTGTCTGTCGGTCGGCCGGAAGCCATATTTTGTCCGGCCTATTTCTTACAAACCACTGGGTGGAATTCAATACAATTTTACATGAAGCTTCTATACCAAGAGGAGATGTGCATATCATAAAGGGGTTACAATTGCATGATATTTGACAGAGTTATGGCCCTTTTACTAATTAAGTTATGGTGTAGGTCAAGGTGCTGTTTAGGGGGTATTTATCATCTTCAGTGATAGTTCTAGTTCCGCATAATGTCACACACATCCATGAATAATGGTTATATTAAAAATCTACGTTAATAGAATAGAGGACAGTGATGCAAGGTAAAGTCCCGGGTTCGAGTCCAGTGATGAGCAGGTTTTTTACTTTCAGATTTTTCCACACAAACAGCTGGTTAAGTCTCCCGGAAGTAGACATCGAGTCTGATTAATATTAGCTTAAAGCTTGTTTCGCAATGGATGTAAAATAAATAAGTAAAATATACTTATATAAATAAAATAATAACTAAGATTAAAGAATGTTATAATGTTGTAATGGCCATTGACTTCAGAATCACCGGAGGTGAGTGTTCATGTGACATGCCTGATATAATTAAGTTGTCTGTAAAACTGTCTCGGGGAAATACTGGTAATATGTCAACTATTTCCCATATACAGAAGCTAAGTCTGACTTTTCTGCAGCTTATGAGTTTTAAAAACAGTGTGGCAAGTGGAGAAATTACTCATAATGAGCAATTTCTCCTATTGCCACAATGTTTTCTACTCTATTCTATATTTATACTTCCATATACAGCTAAGATTTTCAATATTTTTTTGCCCTATATTTTCAAAGATGTCTGCTGCAGATTTGTTGTATGAGAGAAATGGCTAATAAATCATTTACCTGATGTGATATTATGAGTCATCTGCTTTGAAAACCTCTGATGAGAAATTGACATCTAGGAAATTAGAAATATGATTTAAACATAATCAAAACAAAAACTTTGTTTGAGAAGGAGATATTTCTTTTTTCTCGATGTTTTCAATAATTTTTGGCTAACGAATAATGTCTAAGAGGTCTTCTGCATCAAGTATATAGTTAGCCTTCTTAAATATGGATTACCTTTTAGATGGACTTAAAAAAATTGTTGAGTTTTTAGCTTGATTATTCTGAGAATATGGGAGCTATTGTACTCACCCTCGTGTCAGCGTTGGCGTCACACCTTGTTTAAGGTTTTGCATGCAAGTACATATATTTCACCAAATCTCGGTAGCTACTGGATGTTATGCGCTAAAACTTTCCACAATGCTTCCCAACTATTACACTTATATAAATTATTTAGTAATATAACTCTATCCTGCATTTATTTCAAATTATAGCCCTTTTTAGCTGAACTATTTGAAGAATAAGTAGTATTGTACTGTAGTCGCTTTTGCTTTGGCGTCGGCTTTACAGCTTTGTTCAAAGTTTTGCATGCAAGTCATTTTCTCAAAAACCACATAGGCTTTTGCTCTGAAACCTCATACACTTATTGGACATCATCTTATGACCTTGCAGGACAAGTCCCATAACTCTACATATTATTTTAACTGAATTTTGCCCTTTTTCTGGTTAAAGTTTTGTGTGCATTAAGTGTAAATATCGCAGTATAAACTACTTGATACATTGCATTGAAACTTTATACAAGCCTCTACATATTATTTTGACTGAATTATGCCCCTTTTCTGGTTAAAGTTTTGTATGCATTAAGTGTCAATATCACAGTAATTAACTACTTGATGCATTGCATTGAAACTTTATACAAGCCTTCCCAACCAATACACCTATATAATTAATCAAGTAAGACAACAGTTAAGTCTATCCTGCGAATAATGCAAATAATCCTGCTTTTTTTAACTTAGAAATTCTGGTTGAAGTTTTGCCTGTTTTGTCAATATCTCAGAAACTACTTGATGCATATGCATTGCATTAACATATTATACAGCACTTCCCAACCAACACACCTATGTAAATAATCAAGTTAGATAACTCTTACTTGCATTAAATGGCCTTTATTATTATGTCTCCCGATGTATACAGGGGAGATATATTGTTTTTGTCCTTGGGGTCTGTCTGTATGTCCGTCCCAAAGTGTGTCCGCTCCATATCTCCAAGAAGGCTTGAAGGATTTTCATGAAACTCAAGGTCACGCTTGAAGGTCAAAAGTTTGAGGCTTTATTTCGTGTCCGCTCCATATCTCCAAGACGGCTTGAAGGATTTTCATGAAATTTGGGTCACATGTTCACCTCATTAAGGCGATGTGCAGAACCCATGTCTCGACCATACCGGTTCAAGGTCAAGGTCACACTTGAAGGTCAAAGGTTTGAGGATTTATTTTGTGTCCGCTCCATATCTCCAAGACGACTTGAAGGATTTCTAAGAAACTTGAGTCAGATGGTCACCTCATCAAGTCGATGTGCAGAATCCATGTCTCGACCATACCGGTTCAAGGTCAAGGTCACACTTGAAGGTCAAACGTTTGAGGCTTTATTTCGTGTCCGCTCCATATCTCCAAGATGGCTTGAAGAATTTTCATGAAACTTGGGGTCACATATTCACCTCATCAAGGCGATGTGCAGAACCCATGTCTCGACCATACCGGTTCAAGGTCAAGGTCACACTTGAAGGTCAAAGGTTTGAGGCTTTATTTTGTGTCCGCTCCATATCTCCAAGACGGCTTGAAGGATTTTCATGAAATGTTACAGCTTTAGTAAAAAGATGTGTTATTTTAAACCATTTGCTAATCATGTCTACTTTGTACAAGGTCAAGATAAAATTAGTAATTAAAAGTTGAATACTGTCCCGACTTAGCCAAATGTTTGTCTGCTTTATAGGTTGGAATGTTTTGAGAAATTTTGACATCTGTTTTTGTGTCAAAAACAATTCTAGTTTGAATTAGAAATTCTGGTTAAAGTTTTGCATGCACATCATTTGTCCATATCTCAGTAACTAATATGTGGTGGAATAGTCAAGTGCGCTGTTAACATTATCATTTTCACTTTCACAAGTTAAATATCAACCTCGTACCAACACTGTGACCAATAGAGGATTAGCCATTGAGAGAATAACTTGTTCACTTATTATAAATAATCTGTTGAAATAAATATATCATATTGGCTTTGACACCGACATTTCAAAAACTTGTGATCTGCCATGTATGCCATCTTCCTACGACCATCCTGTAATCCTCCGGCGAAAGGTTGTGGCTAACAAACAATGATACAAAGATGTAGTTTGATTGTTGTTGCTTTTGTTTTTAAAACTGGCGAAGTTCAGTTTCTGTATGATGTTGCCCGTATCTGAAATGTTTTCCTATTGTAGTAAAATAAGCTTAGGTTGAATGCAGTCAAATTCAACCCTATCCCACATACAATAAATTTGCTTGCAGACAACTTTGAAAACATGTTGGCAATGACATGAACATTTCCATAAATAAGGGTTTAATTATTAACCCTTTCCCTCATAAGACAATTCCGCAGCAGACAACTTTGAACATATTTTGTCAAAAAATAGAAAATCTTTATAATTGAATGGATAACTTATGACTACAAGTGGAAAACATTGTGTCAAAAGGAGAAATTGCTCGTTTTGAGCAATTTCTTCTTTTGTCACTATGTTTTCAAAAAGTCGTCTGCTGCAGTGGCGTCAGAAAGCGTCTATATGAGGGAAAGAGTTAAAGAGAGTTGGAAACACTTTGACGAAAGGAGAAATTGCTTGATTTTGAGCAATTTCCACTCTTGTCACAATGTTTTTCGAAAGTCGTCTGCTGCACATGCGTCAGAAAGCTTCTATATGTGGTAAAGGGTTTAATCATGCCAACTTGTTCATTTTCCCATGCACCGCCTCATATGGTGATTAACCCTTTCCCTCATATAGACGCTTTCTGACGCCTCTGCAGCAGACGGCGTTTTGAAAACATAGTGTCAAAAGAAGAAATTGCACAAAACGTGCAATTTCTCCTTTTGCCACAATGTTTTCCACTTTTTGTCATAGGTTATCCATTCAATTATTGAGATTTTCTATGTTTTGACAAAATACGTTCAAAGTCGTCTGCTGCAGAATTGTCGTATGAGGGAAAGGGAAATAAATGAATGACATTGTAAGATTACAGTCCTAACAGTACACATCCATTCTGAAATTAAGACAGCTTATATGGAAGTTAAGGAGCAATATGTACTTCACTGGCTTGGCTTTAATCAATTTTCCTGTCTGAGATGTATTCCTTTTAAGAAGACAACTTTCTCACTTAATAACATTTTCTTCTTTCCTTGACTATCTTAACCCTTATCCACATTCAGAGCTATTTAATGCATGAAAACCTTTTTGGCCAATTGAGAAATTACTCACAATGAGGAATTTTAACATTTGCCTGAATATTCTCAACTTTTTTCAAGAATTATACTTTCATTTATAGATTATTTCCATGTTTTGCCCCTACATGTTTTCAAAGTCGTCTGTTACAAATTTGGTGTAAGTTGGAAATATTTTTATTTTTTTATTTTTTTATTCTTATTCTAAGCTATTTGAATCAGCTAAGTTCACTGATTTGGTCAATGTATTATGAATTTATTTATGAAAGTAAAAATTGTTGCTGCTTTTAATTGACTTGTCATATCAGGACAATAATTTTTTTAGCTAGAGCTTTAGAAAAGAAGAATATTTCATATGCTTAAATCCTTGTTTAAATTTTAGAACCTATTTTGTGGGTGCCATATCATTTCAGTGATTAAATGGAATCAAAAGGGGAGCAAAGATCAATTGACACATGCCTGATATAGATCTGTGAATAGCTATTTCATGCAGTCATTATGAGATGAATCTAAAGTGAAGCAAAGCCGGAAAAAGTTGTGTCACTGGGGAACTTTTAACCCTTCCCAGCATAAAACAAATCTGCAACAGACGACTTTTAAATACCATCTTGACAAAAATATGGAAAAACTCAAGTGCAATTAATGAATAGAGTTGAACATAAATTTTGGCAAGAGGAGAAATTGCTCATGAAGAGCAATTTCTCCTTTTTAGCTCGCCTATTCGAAGAAATAGGGGAGCTTATGTTATCACCCCGGCGTTGGCGTTGGCGTTGGTGTTGGCGTTGGCGTCCGCGTTGCCAGCTTGGTCAAACCTTTGCGTGCAAGGCCTTTTCTCAGACACTGTGTATGCTGTTGCTTTGAAACTTCACACACTTATTCAGGATCATTAGGGGACCTTGTATGTCAAGTCCCATAACTCTGGAATGGATTTTGACTGAATTGTGCCCCTTTTTGGACTTAGAAATTTGGTCAAACCTTTGCGTGCAAGGCCTTTTCTCAGACACTGTGTATGCTGTTGCTTTGAAACTTCACACACTTATTCAGGATCATTAGGGGACCTTTTATGTCAAGTCCCATAACTCTGGAATGGATTTTGACTGAATTGTGCCCCTTTTTGGACTTAGAAATTTGGTCAAACCTTTGCGTGCAAGGCCTTTTCTCAGACACTGTGTATGCTGTTGCTTTCAAACTTCACACACTT
Organism: Serripes groenlandicus; assembly: GCA_031761405.1. Lineage (NCBI taxonomy): Eukaryota > Metazoa > Mollusca > Bivalvia > Cardiida > Cardiidae > Serripes > Serripes groenlandicus. Next base: position 55,863,595 of record JASEVX010000001.1, read on the forward strand.
ATTCAGGGTCATTAGGGGACCTTGTATGTCAAGTCCCATAACTCTGGAATGAATTTTGACTGAATTGTGCTCCTTTTTCGACTTAGAATTTTGGTCAAACCTTTGCGTGCAAGGTCTTTTCTCAGACACTGTGTATGCTGTTGCTTTCAAACGTCACACACTTATTCAGGGTCATTAGGGGACCTTGTATGTCAAGTCCCATAACTCTGGAATGAATTTTGACTGAATTGTGCCCCTTTTTCGACTTAGAATTTTGGTCAAACCTTTGCGTGCAAGGCCTTTTCTCAGACACTGTCTATGCTGTTGCTTTGAAACTTCACACACTTATTCAGGATCATTAGGGGACCTTGTATGTCAAGTCCCATAACTCTGGAATGGATTTTGACTGAATTGTGCCCCTTTTTGGACTTAGAAATTTGGTCAAACCTTTGCGTGCAAGGCCTTTCCTCAGACACTGTGTATGCTGTTGCTTTCAAACTTCACACACTTATTCAGGATCATTAGGGGACCTTGTATGTCAAGTCCCATAACTCTGGAATGGATTTTGACTGAATTGTGCCCCTTTTTGGACTTAGAAATTTGGTCAAACCTTTGCGTGCAAGGCCTTTTCTCAGACACTGTGTATGCTGTTGCTTTCAAACTTCACACACTTATTAAGGGTCATTAGGGGACCTTGTATGTCAAGTCCCATAACTCTGGAATGGATTTTTTTCAAACATTTGGATTTTTTTCAAACATTTGGATTTTTTTTCTTTTTCTTTTCTTGTATTTTTCAATTTTGCGTTTAGCTCAAAAGTTTCGATTTTTTTTTTTCTTCAATAAGTACTGGTTCTAGGGCTTTCATATTTTTTGGGGTAAAACATTTGTTTTTTGCTGGATTTTGAAAATTGGGCATAGCTTCTTCATATTTTGTTGGATTAATTTCATTTTTTTTTTAATTTTCTTGTATTTTTGAACTTTGAGCATTATTTTTTTTTTTTTTTTTTTTTCTTCAATTTTAGAACTTTGTGTTCAGCTCAATTTTTTTTTTTAAATTTCTTGTATTTTTTAAAAAAAAAATTTATTATTTCTTGTTTAAAAATAATTGTGTTTAGCTCAATGTTAGAGTTTTGTTTACTTTTTGTCTTTTACACTTGCCTTGATAGTCAAAGCAGGGGACACAGTGAGACATTTAATTACGCGTAATTCTTGTCTTTCTTTTGTAAATTCAATTTCAACTGAATTATTCCACTTTTGGATTTTGGACTTTATACCCATGCTATAACTGTTCTGAAGTAGGCCCTGATAGACGATATCCCTGATAGGCGAGCTATATTGTCCTCCGACAACTCTTGTTTCGCATTGTTTTCAAATGTCATTTGCTGCAGATGAGTCAAAGGGCGTCTGCAAGTGGGAAAGGGTTAAGAACAGTTAGAAATGATTTAGACAATGGGTCTTTGAGAAAAATCACTAAAACAAAATCAGATGGGAATGTGATTCAGTAACCCAGTAGTTTGTGACTGATTGATAGATCTGATGCAGAAAAAAAAATTGAAAACAATTTGTAGGAAAAAGGAGAAATCAGTTATGGTTTGCAGTCATATTTTCTCCAATTCACACAACAAAGAAAAGTTTAAAAAATACAAAAACAGTGTATTTAGTAGGGATGGGAACGAATATTCGAAAAACGGACGAATATTCGAATACTGTTTTCAAATAAGAATATTCGTTTTCAGATTACGATTTTTTTTTTTAAGAAATATAAAATGTGACCAAATATTATAAGTAAAATTCTGAATGAGGTCACGAGTTGGAGCTAATCATGATTAAGGGTGAAGTGATAAAGAGTGAATGTTTCGTTTGTTGTGTTTTTACAACGTATGTCAAACCTTAAGTATCGATTATAAAATCGATAATTGTCACGCGTACGTTTACCGAGTTCTTATCATGTGTAACCAGACATCACCTTGACAACCGGTTTGTTCAATATGTTTCAACAAACACACGTGTATAAACGCAGACAGTCTGCATATAATTACGAAAGTGAAAGTCAAGTTTCGTAAAACCCTGCCAGCTTAACCAAAACCTAGTCGATGTTTACATCATAGCCAGCTAATGCAACAATTGAATAAATCATATTTTACATAGCAGTACGTCTCAAAAGTATGCAGCTTTCCTCTCTACATCTTTAAAATCGAATTCACATCAGCGAACAAATTGAATCGTCGGCAATTTTGTTTTCTTCCATCACGCAGACGAAATCGGAAATAATAAATGAAAAAATCACCCAACTCCCTTTGCTTTTTGTATGAATAAGATATATAATTATTTCGGTAAACAATCGAGACCTGAATGAATATATACGGATCAGAAAACGTTGCAATTCTGTTTATCGTTTCGAGTGGATATTTTTCTTGATTTTCATCAACGTGAAATTCAAATATATTTGTTGAGAAAAAAAGAGAGTGTTGTAAGAACAGTTGAAAACATGCAATATATACGTAAACAATGATTTAGCCCTTTCCCACATACAACAAATCTGCAGACGACGACTTTGAAAACATCTCAACAATAATATGGAAAATGGAAAATCTCCCTAAAAGAAGACTTATTGAATGTAATTGAAAAGATTGTGTCAAAAGGAGAAATTGCTTGTTTTGAGCAATTTCTTTTTTTGTCACGATGTTTTCATAGTCTAATGCAGAGGCATCAGAAAGCGTCTGCATGAAGAAAAGTGTTAAAGAAAACAGACAACATAATTACATCAACGACTATTCTTGAGACAGGATTTTATTCTTTAACCGTTTTCCACATACAACAAATCTGCAGCAGATGACTTTGAAAGTATCAATGGCAAACACACAGAGACGTTCTAAAAAGAGTTGAAAAAATTGTGGCAAAAGGAGAAATAATTTGCTCATTATGAGCAATTTATCCTTTTGTCAATTTCTTTTTAAAAGTCGTCAGCTGCAGAAGTGTCAGAAAGCGTCTATATGAGGGAAAGGGTTAAATGTCTGGAAGGGAAAACTTAATGTCACGAACAGTCACCACATCTAAATGGCTGCTTTTTCTCAGAGGTCAATGAAATAAATAGGATTATAATAGGATCTTTTTTAATGAAATAGCATAGCAAATCAATCTGAAAACTGTTGACTCTTACCTTTATATATATATATATATATACAGATGCATCTGCGGAGTAGACTTTTGAAAACATTGTTGGATAGGGGAAATGACTCATAACAAGCAATTTCTCATTTTGCCACAATGTTTTCAATCTTATTCACTAATAAGCTCGGGTGACCTGAGCACAAAGTGCTCAAGGTGAGTTATTTTGATCACTCACCGCCCGGCATCTGTCGGGCGTCCATTCAAATCTTCTTCTCTGAAACTTATGGTCTGTTTTTATGGTAATTTCACAGGAAGGTTCCCTAAGAAATCATCAAAAATTATTCAAAGTATTTAGTTCAAACTAGAACTTTGGTTGCTGCAGAATAAAAAAAGAAGGAACATGCCAACTCTTTAAAACTCTTCTAGTCAAAAGGAAAACGCCTGATATGAAAATTATTTTGCACAAATGTTCCTTGGGTGAGTCCCTGTACCAAGATTGTTCAAATTATTCCAATCCGTTGAAAAACATGTCCTCCAGGGGGTTGAGCTTGTTTTCAGTTATTGTCATCGCCTTTTGTACGGCGTTCGTCGTCCGTCAACATCTTCTCCTCTGTCACCAGTGGGTCAAATGGGATGAAACTTCACAGAAAGCATCCTCTCAATAACCTGACCAGAATTCCCTCAATTTTTGGGATCCATGCAGAACTCTGGTTTCCATGGCAACCAAACGAAAAAACCTTTAAAAATTTTCCTCTCCCAAACTGGTTGGCTGATTTACAAATAATTTTGAAGTAATGGTCCTTGGGTGACCCTCTATCAGATTCATTCAAGCCATGTTGATTGGTCAAAAAATATGGCCGCCAAGGGGCAGGACTGTTTTGCCTTATATGGCTTTATTATATAAGTGGAAACTTAAAAAATCTTCTCCTCCGAAAGTAGGCCGATTTTGAAATAATTTTGTAGAAATGTTCCTTGGGTGACCCTCTATCAGATTCCTTCAAGCCATGTTGATTGGCCGCTGGGCGGGGCTAAATGTTTTCCTTATATGTATATATTGTGAAAACTTAAAAATCTTCTTGCACAAATATGCTCGGGGCATATTAGAAAATTAATTTGGCAAAAATGTGCCTTGGGTGACCCTCTACCAATATGTTCAAATTATTATGATTTATTGATAATCATGGCCACCTAAGGGAGGACTTGTTTTCCTTGTACATGTATGTATATATCTAGAAACTTGAGAAAATCTTCTTGTAAAGACATATTGGCCAGAATTTAAAATAATTTTCACAAATGTTCCTTGGGTGGCCTCCTACCAAGATTGTTGAAATATTACGATCCCTTAATAAATAGGACCACAAGAGGGCGATGCTTGTTTTTATCTTGAAAGAACATAATGAAAACTGTTATTTCTAATAAATCAGGTGAGCGATTGAGGACAATCATGGTCCTCTTGTTTAAGTTTTCTTTTAAAAAAAATCCATAAGTTTAACCCTTTACCTCATATAGACGCTTTCTGATGCCTCTGCAGCAGACAACTTTTTGAAAACATAGAAAATCTACATAGGGAAGGAAGACTGGGCATGCCCAACTGTGCAGCCTCTATAAATAAAGTCTTTATTATTATTATTACAAGAGAAAGTTGATGCAAGGCATCAATGTCGCCGGAAAAGACTGCATTGATTTATTTATGTATTCTTGACTTTCCTTAGTCTATTCAAACATTTGCTTATAAATTTTATATTCATACCTATACATTAGGGTATCTATAAAAAATTAACGAAATGTGTACACATTTATCTTGGCTTAAATTTAATTTTGCTGTTGTTACTTATTTAAATAATAGTATTCATTCATATAATTTCAATGTTTGTCAATCTTATTCGAATCACAAGGTAAATATCCTGGTATTGCTTTAAAGGGAGGTAATTTGAAGAAAACAAGTCTTCAAAAGGAGAAATATATCAGCATTACCGTCTACAGTTTAAATTGTTCTATTGTTTGTGGATTTAAAAATGTTCTTTTTTTCTTATTTCTACATGTACAACGAAATATTGCGGCTTCTCTTTGACGCTTTGCGTCAAACATTCGTCTTGTACTTGTCTAAAATAAAATAATATCACTCGCTTTTTCATATCGAAATGCGCATGCGCGAAAATCGATGTTAAAGGTCACGAAACTACACAACAGAATAGGGTCTATATTTAGCTTAGAAACAGTTCCTACTTTAGATATTCATGGATTAACATTATTAAATGAATTCTACACAAATCAAGACATCTCTTTGAACATGAAAACAACATTTAGTAAGTTAAAATTGCTATTAAAAGGAGAATCCGAAATTGACCTCAATGATGACACATAAGAGTCTGCATTAGGGGGTGTTGGTTCACGTCTTGAAGGGACCACTTTTGTCTTCGTAAATAAGACAAAAAACTTAAATGCGAGTGAAATAAAAAAAAACTGCAAACATTAAAAAATCGGAATATTTATTTCATTTTAGATGTGTCATTTATTAGTGTTCGTAAACAACCACAATTGTAATATGTTCAAATCATCTAGATTTGTTTCTTTCTAATAATAAGCCGCCCTCCCATGTGATTTCCGAAAACCTATTAAAAATAGAGGTCGCAGGCTTCTGCCCGGCGACTAATTATTATAGTTGAATGGATAACCTATGACAACAAGTGGAAAACATTCTGGCAAAAGGAGAAATTGCATGTTTTGTGCAATTTCTTCTTTTGTCACTATGTTTTCAAAAAGCCGTCTGCTGCAGAGGCGTCAGAAAGCGTCTATATGAGGGAAAGGGTTAAAGTAAAACATATTACGTTGTCACAGCAAATGATGGAACACCTGATTAACCCTTTCCCACATTGTGTCAGACGCCCTCTGATGCCTCTGCAGCAGACGACTTAAACATTTTAGGGAAGCATGAGCATTTTCTCCTTTTGCCACAATGTTTTCAACTTTATTCAATAATTAAACTTTAAATTATAGAAGATTTTCATATTTTCGTCTAGACGTTTCTCAAAGTTGTCTGCTGTAGATTTGTTGTATGTGGGAAAGGGTTAATATGTACCTGTTATAACAAGTTGACATTGATGAAGGTCAGATGATTATTTCAACGATCTTGAGAAGCACCAGAAGCACCAACGCACCAACGTTTTTGACAGATTTTTGTAGAGTGTCATTAAGGACTTTTGTTATTTCATCACAGTTTTCTCCAGGCAACTAGACTAATGAGGTTTTACTTGCAAACTGTTGCTTTTACATGCAGTACTCTATTGATCAACTTCACAGTAGGGTGAGAACCGAGTCTCACTGATTACTCAGATCCTCTAGACATGGAGGAGAAAATTGGTTTTTGTCTTGCAATATATAGACTGAATTACTTTATTAAACCCTATCCCACATACAGCAAATCTGCAGCAGACGACTTTGAAAACATGTAGACAGAAGTATGAAATATCTAAAAAAATAACAGTGTACTTGCTGAAAAGAGTTGAAAATATTGTGGCAAAAGGAGAAATTACTCGTTTTGAGCAATTTCTTCTTCTGTCACAACGTTTTCAAAAGTCGTCTGCTGAAGAGAGCTCAGAAAGCGTCTATATGAGGGGAAAGGGTTAGACCATATTATGTTGTGGTACTCTAACGAATAGTCTCAATGAAATTGTTACAAAGTCGCCCAAAACAATTGTCTCATCGTAACACTGGCAGTTTGACTAATGAGTTTTACTTGAAGACATATTAGAAATGCAAGCTGTATCGATCTGCTTAAAGAGTGAGAACAATCTTATATCAGAAATTCTGATTACCAATCTCTATATAGCTGGTGAGCAGTAGTCCTTTTTGTTTCCCATTATGTCCCTTATTACTTAACTTTACCCTATGCTGTGGTGCTCAAAAGATTTGTTTCATTGAGACAATTATTTTTTGAGTACACTGCAGTGACCCAACAAAGAGTTTGAGGTCAAATAAGGCTGAACTATTTCCCACATGTAGATTCATTTTAACCCTTTCCCTCAATTTCTCCTTTTGCCACAATGTTTTTTTTCACTTTTAATCATAGGTTATCCATTAAATTATAGAGATTTTCTATTTTTTGACAAAATATGTTCAAAGTCGTCTACTGCAGAATTGTTGTATGAGGGAAAGGGTTTAAAGGCATCTGCAGGAGACAACTTTTGAAAATATTGTGAAAAAAGGAGAAATAATGCTCCTAATGGGTCTACATGTGGGAATGGGTTAAATCAAATTATTGTTTAAATGAAATAGAAAGGAGCTGGAAAACCTTTTGCAAAGTTTAATCGAAGAATCATTGTTTCATTTCATCTTCATCCCATCTTTTGTCATGGACATCTAGTTAAGGGAAATAAAACCTGAAAGATATTAGGAAATAAGACCAGGAAATAAAGCAGTGTGAAAGGAAATAAACTATTTTTTCTTTCTACACTTTCCGGCTGATACAGATGAATTTGAAATTGTTGAATGAGAGAAAGATTATAAGTTTTGCCCTTTTCCCACAATGTTTTAAACTCAATGTATTAAAAGTTAGCTTCTATTTTCCCAGCTTGTACTACTTTTTCCTCGGACATTCCAAAACTCTGATTTGTTAGATAAGGTAAATGGTTGAGGTGATTTTTGTCGAGCCCCGCTTGCTGTGAGCTCGACATAACTATCACAATGGCGGTTCAGTGTATGTACGTGTGTGCATGTGTGTGCGCGTGAGTCTCACCTTGTCCCACTGGTATCGTAACCATGCATCATAGGATTCCCATGTTACTGGGCACACAGGTTTACCATGATGAGGTTGCGTGTCACGTTCATGACCCAGGCCTGTACCTCATATGTCAAGGTCACACTAAGAGGTCAAAGGTCAAAATGAGAACTGTTTTATAGGAATGTACCTTGTCCGGCCCACATCTCAACCATGCATCATAGGATTCCCATGTAACATGGGCACACAGGTTCACCATGATGAGGTGGCATGTCATGTTCATGACCCAGGCCTGTACCTCATATGTCAAGGTCACACTAAGAGGTCAAAGGTCAAAATGAGAACTGTTTTATAGGAATGTACCTTGTCCGGCCCACATCTCAACCATGCATCATAGGATTCCCATGTAACATGGGCACACATGTACACCATGATGAGGTGAAGTGTCATGTGTGTATGTGTGCATGCGTGAGTCTCACCTTGTCCGGCCGGTATCTTAACCATGCATCATAGAATTCCCATGTTACTGGGCACCTATGTTCACCATGATGAGGTGGCGTGTCGCGCACAAGACCCAGGCCTGTATCGCAAAAGTCAAGGTCACACTAAGAGGTCAAAGGTCAAAATGCATGGAAGAGCACCTGATGTCTGTGACAAAACCTTTGGAGCGGGCTCTGCATGTTGCCTGTTGGCATCTAGTTATTCTGCATCTGGTAAATTGACATAAAATCCTGTCCCGGCAACATTGAAGACATCTATGTTGAAAACATTGTGGCAATTTTTCTTTTTGCAACAATGTTTTCAAAAGTAGTCTGCTGCAAAGGTGTCATATGTTGTCTGTATCAGGGAAAGGCCTTAGATTTAATTCTTTAAAGATTCAGTACTTTCCAGTTTCACTTTGTTTGGGAAAGTCAATAGACCTAGATAAGGTGGAACAGGTGACAGCCAGATTATATCTCTTCTTTCTGCCTTTCCCACCTGCATACGCCTTTTGATGCATTTGGAGCAGACGACTTTTGAAAACATTGTGGCAAAAGAATATATTGCTCACGATGAGCAATTTCTCCTTTTGCCTCAATGTTTTAAATTCCATTAAATAAGTGGGAAAGGGTAAAACCCTATGTAGTAGCCTTTAGTAGGTACTTAAAATAGTTCTTTCTGTGAGAGAATTATTTGAGTAAATGAGCAATATTTATATCTCTGGTCAATCAATTATCCTGACGTCTAGTCTAGGCAACCCTAAATCGCAATGAACAGACCATTTAGATGTGTATGATAATATCAATAATATCCGGTTAAACATAAGTTACATCCTGATACCAGACATTTATGCTACATCTTTATTAACCCTTTCCCACATATAAACGCTGCAGCAGACGGCTTTTTGAAAACATGGTGACAAAAGAAGAAATTGCACAAAACGTGCAATTTCTCCTTTTGCCACAATGTTTACCACTTTTTGTCATAGGTTATCCATTCAATTATGGAGATTTTCTATGTTTTGACAAAATACGTTCAAAGTCGTCTGCTACAGAATTGTCGTATCAGGGAAAGGGTTAACTGGACTACGTTATTTTATTGTTGTATCATCATTGGGATTACGGACCTCCGATGCATTCAGCATAAGCAGATGAATTCTGACTAAAAACACTCTGTATTTAGGATGAACTGTGTCAACTTCCTCACCAGGGTGAGCGACTGGGTGACACAAAAGAATCAGGTCTCCATACTCTGCATGTCTGTTTGTCTATCACCCTCTCATTCAGTTTCTAATTAGCAGGCAAAATATGTGTTCATTTAAACGCTCTTGATAACTAATCTCACATGAGTTAAACGCACTCCAAAGTTAGCTATTTTGATTACCTTGTGCCTGTCTTGTACACATTTATTGGCCATCTTGAATGGCAGCCTGAGTCTGGCCCTTGCTTGATCCATAAGAGGTGACTAACTGGGTCTGATTGATTGGAGTCTGTAAAAAGTGACGTATAACCCAAAACAAACAATGCATTCATACATTGCTTGTTGACCAGAAATTTCCCATAGAATTATGACTGATTTGCCAGTCAGTTGGGACTATAATTTCAATCCGTAGTACTGCTAATTTGCAAAGCAAATGCTGTAAAAAATTACGTTAACGACCGTTCAAACAAAGAGATGACTTAGTTTGAAACAGTTGTACCTTCTTCCAAAATAGCAAACAGTTACAACCGTTCTGTACTGAGCCGTCAAAGTTTCCAGACACACATAATAGTACCAGAGTTATGTCCCATGGCCTGCAAAAGTAAAAACTAGTGATGTATGAATGGGTATTTATGTTCTATGGACATTATTCTTATTTTGTTTATTTTCAATCAAGGCTTAACTTTTAACCCTTTCCCTCATACGGCAATTCTGCAGCAGACAACTTTGAACGTATTTTGTCAAAACATAGAAAATCTCCATAATTGAATGGATATATAACCTATGACTAAAAGTGGAAAACATTGTGGCAAAAGGAGAAATTGCACGTTTTGTGCAATTTCTTCTTTTGTCACTATGTTTTCAAAAAGCCATCTGCTGCAGAGGCGTCCAAAAGCGTCTATATGAAGGAAAGGGTTAAGGATTAGATTGTCACAATGTATCAACTCTATTCAATACAGTTATACTTTCAGCCTGTAGATGCATGTGCAGCAGATTCATTTTGAAAACATTATGACAAAAGGAGAAATTTATCATTATCCGCATGTTTTTCTTTATGCTTGTGTTAATCTCAACTATATTTAATACAATTGTAATTTCATTCAATCAAAGAAATTTTACATATTTTTCCCAAAATATTAAGTAGTACGTCTGCTGGAGATTTCTTGTATGTGGAAAAGGCTAAAAAAATACTATTAGAAACCGTGTAACTTCTTGACATATCTCATAGTGAGCAATCCATTTCGGAGTAGCTGTTCTCTCGTTAGTTTATATAACCTGTTAGAGGACATTTTCATCTCAGAGGTCAGGCATGTATGTCCTAAGTACTCTGCATTTCACTTGACTGTTCATCATTTTTACCCCGGAGATTCAATTAATATAATCCTTCAATCAATACCTTATTCATGAGAATTTTCAATGGTATGATACAACTGTATGAGTTCTGTCACAGAAAAACTGTTGAAGCTTTCAGATAGTTGTCCTGTATGTAGATTAACACCATTTCCCTCATACATCAAATCTTAGACAACTTTATTTTTGAAAGACGACTTTGTTATTGAAAACTTATCAATAAAAGCACAGAAACTCTCTTTAAATGCAAGAACAATAATTAAATAGAGTTGAAAACATGGTGACAAAAGGAGAAATTCCTCGTTTTGAGCAATTTCTTCTTTTGTCGCCATGTTTTCAAAAAGCCGTCTGCTGTAGAGACGTCAGAAAGCGTCTATATGACGTAAATGGTTAAGAACAACTCACACATTCCAGTTTTGTCTGTTTTCTGCTATTCAGGTATTGATCAGACTGTTTTGCATACGTTTGCTTTATCTGATTAACTGTTCTCAAAAATGTCCTTCTTTTTTTTTCAGCCCATTATACATTGCTAGTCTTAATTGATGTTTTAATTCATAACAAGGAATTTCAATTTATTTTCCATTGTTTGATCACAGAGAGTGCAGTGTTTGATCAGATTGTACATCTCTACAGACTGTTCTAAAATCAACACTGTCAACACTGTTGCTAAATGCCCGAAGACCTATTTTCTGCTGTTCAAATTGAGGTTAAAAGATACAGACATACTGTATATGGGATACTATGAAATCTGCCCATTTACTCATTTCAAGTACTTAATGTTACAGCAACAAACAGCTATTGTTAAGACTATGTGAACAGAGGATACTGCTCATAATGAACAATTTCTCCTTTTCAATGGTATGATTCAACCTCTTGTATACCAGGAACTGACATTGTGTGGGTGAAATTACTCTCTGAACAAAGGTGTGATAATATACGTGTGTACGTGATACTCTGCAAGAGTCATTAACATTCTGACCCGTTTACTAGACACATGGGCTGGCATTTGAGACCACATACCCACCTTTCCTAACCAACCGAAGAAAATGGTTTACAAGATTTTATCTTAACCCTTTCCCTCATATAGATGCTTTCTGACGCCTCTGCAGCAGACAGCTTTTTGAAAACATAGTGACAAAAGAAGAAATTGCTCAAAACGAGCAATTTCCCCTTTTGCCACAATGTTTTCCACTTTTAGTCATAGGTTATCCATTCAATTATAGAGATTTTCTATTTTTTGACAAAATATGTTCAAAGTCGTCTGCTGCAGAATTGTCGTATGAGGGAAAGGGTCAACTAATCTTTGACTTAAAAAATCTTGGAAAATTTCTCTAGAAATAAGTGTTTATTTTCATAGTAGAGTGAAAAGAATAGTGGCAAATGGAGAATATTCATTATAAGCAATTTCTCCTTTTGCCACAATTTTTTTCAAAGGTTGTCTGCCGCAGCTGATTCATTTGAACTCTTTCCCAAATCTGCAGCAGACGACTTTGAAAGCATGTGGCAAAAACATGTGAAATCTCCATAGATGAAGGTCTAATTACTTAAAAAAGTTGAAAACATTGTGGCAAATGGTGAAATTGCTCGTTTTGAGCAATTTCTCCTTTTGTCACAGTGTTTTCAAAAGTCGTCTGCTGCAGAGGCGTCAGAAAGTGTCTATATGTGGGAAAGGGGTTAAGTATGACATATGCTTATACATTGTAGAGAATGGGTAAATTTGAAGAGAGATGAGGTACATGTACCATTCATTCATTCATGAACATAGAGCCTAACCAGCTCAGGCAAAGTATTGTATTATTGCCAAGTTAACACCAAGATGTGATGATTATCTTGTATTCTTATCTCAGACTGTGACATTTAGCTTCTCAGTATTATATGAGGAGGTTTACAAAACTCTTCATTGAAGTGAGCCGTGTCGGGGAAAAATAACATATTATTTCACATGAAAAAGATGCAGACACAGTTGAGCCCGAGTTTAACCGTTTCCCTCATATAAATGCTTTCTGACGCTTCTGCTGCAGACGGCTTTTTGAAAACATAGTGACAAAAGAAGAAATTGCTCAAATCGAGCAATTTCTCCTTTTGCCACAATGTTTTCCACTTTTAGTCATAGGTTATCCATTCAATTATAGATATTTTCCATTTTTTGACAAAATATGTTCAAAGTCGTCTGCTGCAGAATTGTCGTATGAGGGAAAGGGTTAAATTTAATTAATTTAATGCTGTTTTCAACAACATAGCATCCAGTTCCACCAACCCATGTGTTCCCTGACTGTCTCACACCAGTTCTCCGCACAACAGTCTTTCCAAGTAATCGGCTGATATTCATCATATACTATTAATAAACAGTTTGTTGAAGGAGAGTTTCATTGACTTCTGTTTGAGAGAGTGTTGGTTGAGCTTTGGTTTTGACCTCATGACCCCTAGATTGGCAGCCTCACGGTGTAGCTACTGTCTAAGCTACCAGGGCTCGGCCTGAGGTTTGTTACAATCTTGCCTGATCCTTCACTGTACACCTGAATCTAGAAGAGCCATAGATTTAACATATGAATAACAAATTGTAATTCCCTTTGTTCAAATTACATTTCTTCATGTAAGTGACAATACAGAGATGCGGAATTACCCCTTTTTACCTGTTTTTGCTAAAAAACATAATTATGAACTGCTGTCTGCCCTTTTGGCTTCTTAATGAATTTCCAGTTTGGCATCAAATTAGAAGAGGCGGCTTCCTGTAGGGATGCTTAGAAATTTCGGACAAGGAGAATATTTAGACCTGCCAGCGTGACCACATATCTTGATTTCTCTTTGTCCTTACTAAGTACATTAATTTAAGGTAATGACTTTTAAAACATCCCTTTTACACTCTATATACATGTGTGAGTTTTACAAATTAAAAACAAAAGACAAAGGCCAGTATATTAATTGAATTTATGTACATTTTTATTTAAGCGAAATTCATACTGTATCTAGTCGAAACAGTAAACTGAATTGGTTACCTGCCTCATACGCTTTATTAGTTCAATAGTATGTTAAACAGGGAACCATGAACAAGAGAGGCACGCGGTTAATGTAATCTGGTTCCTTACATGCTATCATATATTACGCAGTAATTAGATAAAGCAGTGCAGACATGAACATATATAAACCACAGAAATATCTGTTTCAAAATAAATTTTGCCGTCTAGTTTAAATGTTAATGTTTATCAAACTTATTCATAGGAATCACAAGAAAAAAATCCTGGTGGTACTTAAAGGGAGGTAATTTGAAGTATACGCACAATTAAACTAAGTTCCCATTTGGTCTGACACCTTTGTCTAATAATACACATGTATGACGATTTAAATAAACAATTTAAAGGGAATACAAATATTTAACAGAGTTAAACATTTAAATACATGTTCAGCAGCTAACCGTTTCCCACATACAACAACCAATTTGGTAGAGGAAGTTCATGTCGTGCCTCGGTACCCAGGCTATTCATAAAAATGTATGATACCCTGGGCAAATTGGCTGTAAAAATCTCGGATACATGAATAATTTTTGATGTGAAATGCAGCCGCTTGATTGGCCGCATGACACAAACATCTTGCGATACGAAAATTACAGATAGTTATGGAGGAAATCGTGGTGCATGCTTTACGAAGTTTCGCTAGCCAATTTGCCCAGGGTATCATATATTTTATGAAAAGCCTGGGTACCGAGGATGGGTTAGCTAGTCTCAATATAAAATCGCAAATATTGGAAATATACTTATACACAAACGGACGTTTCTAGTTTCAGTACATACAAGAACGGCTCATACTTAAATTAACTTTAACATGTTTGGTATATTGAAATGGGTGTTTCTGCGATATAAGTTTATAAATTTTATATTCATACCTATACATTAGGGTATCTACAAACAATTAATGAAATGTGTACACATTTATCTTGGCTTAAATTTGATGTTGATGTTGTTACTAATTTAAATAATAGTTTTCATTCATATAATTTCAATGTTTATCAATCTTATTCATACGAATCACAAGGTAAATATCCTGGTATTGCTTATAAAGGGAGGTAATTTGAAGTATACAACAGTCTCACAAAGGGATAAATATGTCAGCATATTACTGTCTACAGTTGTTTGTGGATTTAAATGTTCTTTTTTCTTATTTCTACATGTACAACGAAAAATTGCGGCTTCTCTATGACGCTTTGCGTCAAACATTCGTCTTGTATATCTTCATGAAAAGAATTGACAACATTTTCAAGTCATCTTATGCAGATTCATCTACCGGTATATAACATACTGGTGGACAGTGAATGCTTGTGAGACTTGTGTAAGATTGATTGATTGATTGATTGAGGTTTAATACCGTTTTCAACAATTTTTGGCCGGATTGCTCTAACAATTCCGGTCTATAGATTGGCGATGTCCATCCGTCTGTCTGTCTGTCCGTCAACATTTTGGTTAAAATTTCAGGTCGAGGCAAAATTTTGGTTAAAGTTTCAGGTTGAGGCAAAATCTCAGCACTGGAAAGGGTTACAAACTTGAAACTTTGCCTGAAGGTAACCAGTAATAAGTTCTATTGATTTCTATGGTTACTTTGACCTTGACCTTGGTTTGTCGATTTTCAAGGTCAAATTGCTGACAATCAGGCCTTACCGTCTTCCGCGGTTTCTTGTTCAGTCATATTACGGCAGCCTACTTATTATTTCACCTTCTTATGTGTTTCTCGGCTTTCTCACACTAGTATCCTCGAGTATCCATAATTCGTGAGTGTAAGGCTTCAAAGACAAAACATGCCGAAGGCTTAGTGAATGATACGAAATTTCATGGTTTATCTGAAAGATTTATTTATTTCCTCCAAGTTTCGAGCAAAAAATCCTTTGAAAACTAATAATTCACAAAAAAATAAATCTTGAATGCACATGTGTTCAACTAGTCCGAAGCCGAAATTGTTATCCTATTTTCGTGACGTCATTATTTGGGAACTTTGCAGTTTCAAAAAAAGCAACACACAAACTTTTTTAAAAGGGCCAATAGGTCGTAACATATTGAAAACTAAAAAAATGCAGCAATTAAACATTTTACATATTTTAAACAAATTAATTTGAAATTATCCTTGATTTAAATATGAACTTATTTTTTTTTAATTACTCAACTTTGAATTTTCGTTAAGCTAATTTTCCTTTCTTATTTTGTATCCCACTGTGTCAACCTGAATGGTCTGCATGGATATTTGGTACCCTGTAAGCATCATATACTTATATCATCACAAAGATCAATACAGATTTCAGAATTGCCATATTTCTAATGTGATATTAGTTAAAACTTTCTAGTCATTTTACATCTCTATGCATAAGCACCTTTAGGAATGTGAAATGCAATGAAATGCATTGACCTAACTAGGTCAAACAAATCACATGACCCTGGCCGCCATTATGTAAACAACAAAAGACCCTTTTTTCGGTAAATTTTCATGTCCGATTTTTCCTCTTTTGGGGTGATTAAACTGTTCTTTAATTTTGGTATATAAAAAATAAGGGTATTTTGGCTATTGCTCCCATGACTACAAGTAACACAACTGTTTATGATGCATTTTATTGTTGAAATATGTCCGCAAATACTTTGGCCATTGGGAAATAATTTTCCATTTCCAAATCGGCTGCAAGGACAAAGTCACGTGATATAAGCCCGAAAATAGTGACGTCACGAAAAAGGGATGCTCACGAAAATGGAATGTCCAACGATACTCCACACAGCATTCTTTAAAAGCAACTGGCTGCTTTTCCATATAGACTGTTAGCCCATTAGTGGAAGACTAATGACGCTTGTCACAATGACTTTTGTCAAACATTGGAAAGAATGTTAGCCGAGGTGTGGTTCGAACTAAAAAACTCTGGATTGACAGCCCGCGACGCTACCGACTGAACTACCGGGACTCGGCGACTAAATACAAACTTTCAGTGTATTGTATGTGTTTATACAATGACATGTAATATGGTTTTGGTTTATACAATATTAATAACCATTTATAGTTGATCAGAATAATTTAAGATATTGTTTGAAAGACGTTTATTTTTGTTAAATAATATAGAAAGAATATTTGTCAATTTATTACTTAAATGATAGTTTGTGTTCCTGTTAGTTGATAGTTATATATTGAATATGCGTCTAGATGAGCTGTCAATCCAAACCTTTCCATTCACAGAAAAGAATAATGTACATATTTAGGAATCACTATCATGTAATTCATAAACTACTGCCAGAAAATGTGACAACCTAATTTCCTGTTGTGTAATGCTTGTCTTAATCAAAACATTTTTAACATTTTCCAATGGTATCTTTTATCTAGCAGATAGCTATAGGCTATAAATATTGTAAATGTTAAAGTTTGTTTGCTATAGAAGTTTATTTAGATGCTTACTAACACACATGCCATTAGAAAATCTATCTCTAGGTTTTTTAGCTCACCTGAGCTTTGCTCAAGGTGAGTTATTGTGATCGCCTTTTGTCCGGCGTCCGGCGTGCGTCGTCCGTCGTGCATCAACTTCTTCTCCTCAGTAACCAGAGGGTCATTTGGGATGAAACTTCACAGAAAGCATCCTCTCAATGACCTCACCAGATTTCCTTCAAATTTGTGGGATCCATGCAGAATTCTGGTTTCCATGGCAACGAAATGAAAAGAACTTCAAAATTCTTCTTCTCCCAAACTGGTTGGCAGATTTTTAAATAATTTTGTAGAAATGTTCCTTGGATGACCCTTTATCAGATTCCTTCAAGCCATGTTGATTGGTCAAAAAACATGGCCGCCAGGGGGCGGGGCTATTTTGCCTTATATGGCTATAGTGAAAACTTAAAAAATCTTCTCCTCCGAAAGTGTCAGGCCGATTTTCAAATACTTTTGTAGAAATGTTCCTTGGATGACCCTCTATCAGATTCCTTCAAGCCATGTTGATTGGTCAAAAAACATGGCCGCCAGGGGGGGCGGGGCTATTTTGCCTTATATGGCTATAGTGAAAACTTAAAAAATCTTCTCCTCCGAAAGTGTCACGTCGATTTTCAAAAAAAATTGTAGAAATGTTTCTAATGGATGACCCTCTATCAGATTCCTTCAAGCCATGTTGATTGGTCGAAAAACATGGCCGCCAGGGGGGGGGGGGGGCTATTTTGCCTTATATGGCTATAGTGAAAACTTAAAAAATCTTCTCCACCAAAAGTGTCAGGCTGATTTTCAAATAATTTTGTAGAAATGTTCCTAGGGTGACCCTCTATCAGATTCCTTCAAGCCAAGTTGATTGGTTGGAAACTATGGCTGCCAGGTGGCGGGGCTTATATAGTTAAATTGAAAAAAAAAATCAGGTGAGCGATCCAGGGCCATCATGGCCCTCTTGTTTAGATCACCGGGCATGACTGACTGTAGTCATCCATCCTTAAGCTTCAAACAACATAAAATTATCTTACTTAACCACAGAGACACTTTCATCTAAACCTCACAGGAATGTTCCTTTGGTGAGGTTCTTTCAAAAGGTGTTGAAAGATTTAAATCCATGTTGAACTATGGTGACTGCAGCATCAGAAAGTGGGTAAAATTACCAAAATAATAAATTATTCTCTTCTTAATCTGCTTGTCTGATTTCAAAATTATTTGATGACCCTCTACAAATGTTGTTCAAGTCATTGATTGGTTGAAAAATATGATCACCATGTGGCATTAGAAAAGGGCTAATATGACAAAAGTCAAATTTCTTCTGCTTTAATTGTGCTTGTGTGAAATAAACTATGCTGTTTATGAAATGTCAGTTGCATAATTAGAGCAGTACTCTAAGGAAACCAACCTGGTACTTTTGTGAAGGGTTTCTATATGTATCTGTGCTGAATAATACAGGTACTTGCCGGCTGTAAGACTGGTTTCAGGAAACCTTTTGTGACTAATTGGTGGACAGTGACGATGTAGATCAGATTGCGTGGCTATGCAGTGTGATCTAGATTTACAGTCATCATGAATTTCCTCTGGTTGGCTTGCATATAAGAGGTAGGCTCATACTTATGTATCATCCTAAACATTCAAGGTAAAATTGTCTGCAACAGGGAAATTGTTAGCAGAGCTCTAGATAAGGCAAGTTTTTCAAATCCTAATAGCCTTATTTGACTCTTAACCCTTTCCCTCATACAACAATTCTGCAGCAGACGACTTTGAACGTATTTTGTCAAAACATAGGTTATGACTAAAAGTGGAAAACATTGTGGCAAAAGGAGAAATTGCTCATTTTGAGCAATTTCTTCTTTTGCCACTATGTATTCAAAATGCCGTCTGCTGCAGGGGCGTCAGAAAGCGTCTATATGAGGGAAAGGGTTAAACCCTATGTTGTGGGTACCCAATATATAGGCTTTAGTTGAGTCATAAAAGAAATATAGGTGGGAAAAGACAAGTTTACTCCACCTCCGTATAATCTAGTCCTCTGTGTTAAATTTAATTGTATCCTATTTCTACTTTCAGGCCAAGTATCCATTGAAGATAAATCACAGAAGGTATTTTACCTGAGAATGAAGTACAATATGGCCAAATCTGGATCAAAGTCCAAGCAGTCTGGATTTACAGTGAGTTTCATTTGTTTAGAGCTTTTTCTGGACTGTGTTTCAGAAAAGGTTATGTTGCCACCATTTTGTTGGAGGAAACTTTTGGCATCCATTTCCAAAAATATGTACATGTAGTTACAACTGCT
Source organism: Serripes groenlandicus (assembly GCA_031761405.1). Taxonomy (NCBI): domain Eukaryota; kingdom Metazoa; phylum Mollusca; class Bivalvia; order Cardiida; family Cardiidae; genus Serripes; species Serripes groenlandicus. Next base: position 55,883,145 of record JASEVX010000001.1, read on the forward strand.
TTACATGTAGACACGACACGACAGACAGATCTTTATCTGAAGTTGGGTTAACTTTCCTATATAGCTTGGCTTAACACTTCACACATACAACAAATCTGCAGCAGACAACTTTGAGATCATTTAAACAAAACTATGGAACGTCACTGTAAATATTATATTATATTACTGAAAGAAATGAAAACTTTGTGGCAAAAAGGAGAAATTGCTCGTTTTGAGCAATTTCTTCTCTTGCAACGTTTTCAAAAGTCGTCTGCTGCAGAGGCATCAAAAAGCGTCCACATGAGTATTTGAAAGTCATCACTGAAAACATGCTTTCAAAGTCATCAAGGTTGAGTAATGAGATGCTCTCAGGAATGGTTTTTGCAATGTTCAAAGCTTAAAAAGGTAACGTGATTGCATGAGAAAGCATACTTGCTTAGACCTGAATTTAGAGAAGAAAAAACATACCTTTTCCGGAAATATCTCTGTTGGAACTTGATATAGCTGTGTGGGTCTCAAAAGAATTTTTTTTACTGAAACCATGTATTCTTTAATTATGTACTCACAACATAAGGCTTGGAAATGAAATAGAGATTTTAAAACCATTTCCCGAATTAAACAAATCAGCTGCAGACGACATTGCAAACATCTAGGCAAAATTATTGAAATTCTCTTTAAGGAAAATGTTAATCTATTTAAAAGACTTGAAGACATTGTGGCAAAGGGAGAAATGGCTCATTATGAGCAATTTCTCCTTTTGCCATGCTGTTTTCTGCTGCAGTTGCATATACTTGTTGGAAATGATTAACCCTTTTTCACATAGAGAAGCTTTCCGACGCATTTGCTGCAGATGACTTTTGAAACACTGTCAAAAGGAGAAATTGCTCATAATGAGCAATTCCTCCATTTGCCACAGAGTTTTCAACTCTATTTAATAAATTGGGATTTTTCACACTTTTGCCATGACGTTTTCAAAGTCATCTGCTGCAGATTTGCTTTATGTGGGAAAGGATTACAGACTATGAAATACACATGTTATCTAGATTTCTGCAGCAGACTGTAACAGGAGTGTCTTTTTTGTGAACATCATTGATTATTGTGCACAGACACAATTAGGAACAGAGTAAAAGCTGTAGTTTATGATGGTAAATTAAATTCTGGAGGCTCAGAAAATGTTGTCTGGGTATTAAAAGCTGAGAAAAACGAGAATGATAAAAAGATTGGGATTCATTGTGTCATTCCCGCTATAAAACATGATTGAAAGACTTAACTGTTGACCCTTTGTTAGCTAAGGGCTCAAGGTGTGTCATTGTGACTTATTGTGCATTTATAAAAGAGTAGGAACTTTTCCGTGGGTGATTGGTTAGAGTGGGGGACTTTAGGGGCGTCCCTGTCTTTGATCCCTAGACCCTTGGGATGTCATGATGGGCAAGGCACATATCCTATCCTAGTACTGGTCTGTTTACGCAGGTATCATGAATAATGTTCTGTCACCCATATCATATCTAATATAATATGATGTCATGGTGGGCAGTGCACATGTCCTATCCTAGTACTCAGGTCTGTTTATCCAGGTATCATGAATAATGTTCTGTCACCCATATCATATCTAATATAATATTATGTCATGGTGGGCAAGGCACATCTCCTGGCCTAGTACTGGTCTGTTTACGCAGGTATCATGAATAATGTTCTGTCACCCATATCATATCTAATATAATATTATGTCATGGTGGGCAAGGCACATGTCCTAGCCTAGTACTGGTTTGTTTACCCAGTTATCATGAATAATGTTCTGTCACCCATATCATATCTGATATGATATTGAAAGTGGCATAACAAAACAAAAACAAAAATATCTATAAAATTGACTGAAGCAATTCCTCTGTAATAGCATTATGTTGAAACTGAATATCAACTATAATATATAATTGACATATGTTGACCTTTTTATAGTGTAGGTATATAAGTCTGCAAATCCAAGGTATTTGAGATGTTCAATTTTCAAAAACAAAATGAGCGTGAAATAGGTCAAGATTAGACTTGGTGTTGGGCGTTGACTTGTTTTCTACATAAGAGCCAAGGAGTCTATTATTCCAGCACTCCTGTCTAGTTCCTGAGAGAACCTCTATGGCTCCGTACTGGTGCTCACTGATATTGTCAAACGTAAAGTTTAAATTTCAGGAACATTTTTGGTTAGAACACAACACGACAATAAACTGTAGATTTCTCAGTGTTTCGTTTTACCTTATTTTTTAAATTAACACCTACCATATATCACAAGCTTCCCTACAATTTATTTAATTAAATTCCTCTAATTCTATTTGTTGTATGCAAAACTCCTGTCGCCATTTTAAGAAAGAAAAGAGTTAAACATTTCTCAAACAATTTTGGTCATTTTCAAGTAGTTCACCGGATAACTCCCAAAAGTATACTTTAATTCATAATTCTCTGTCTAAATTATTAGATAATAATGATAACTCCCGAAAGTATATGTTAATTCATAATTCTCTGTCTAAACTATTAGATAATAATGATAACTCCCGAAAGTATATGTTAATTTATAATTCTCTGTCTAAACTATTAGATAATAATGATAACTCCCGAAAGTATATGTTAATTTATAATTCTCTGTCTAAATTATTAGATAATTAGGATGACAATCCGATAGTATACGTTAATTCATAATTATACTGGAAGGTCAAGGGCAAATTTGAAATAATTTGATTTCATGAAAAGTTTTGAAGGCTAAATAAATGAAAGTTTAGTAGATTATGTAAGCAATCAAATGTTTCAATAGCTTGAGGGCCTAACAGTATTTGAGCTGTTAATGATTCTAATGCTGATTTTTTTTAATGTACTTATCCATTTTTAGCTGGACTATTCGAAGAATAAGGAGGCTATTGCACTCGCCCGCATCTTCGTTGGTTAAAGTTTTTTACAAATACTAATATCTTCTATACTACCAAATATATTTACTTCAAACTTGTCATACACTTGTTTCTAATGACAATATAGACAACTGCAGCAAGTCCCTTAATTTGTAGAGAGTTATGCCCCTTGTTGTACTTAGATTTTGTCACACAAAAATAACCTAAGCTATTACTTTGCCATTTCTCAATTTTTAGCTCACCTGTGCACGAAGTGCTCAAGGTGAGTTATTGTGATCGCCCTATGTCCGGCGTCCGCCGTCCGTCGTGCGTCGTCCGTCAACATTTTCTCCTTTGTAACCGGTGGGTCAACTGGGATGGAACTTCACAGAAAGCATCCTCTGAATGTCCTCACCAGAATTCCTTAAAAATGTTGGGATCCATTCAAAATTCTGGTTTCCATGGCAACGAAATGAAAAAAACTTCAAAATTCTTCTTCTCCCAAACTGGTTGGCAGATTTTCAAATAATTTTGTAGAAATGTTCCTTGGATGACTCTCTATCAGATTCCTTGAAGCCATGTTGATTAGTCGAAAAACATGGCCGCCAGGGGGGGCGGGGCTATTTTGCCTTTTATGGCTATAGTGAAAACTTAAAAAATCTTCTCCTCCGAAAGTGTCAGGCCGATTTTCAAATAATTTTGTAGAAAGGTTCCTTCGGTGACCCGCTATCAGATTCCTTCAAGCCATGTTGATTGGTCAAAAAACATGGCCGCCAGGGGGGGGGCGGGGCTATTTTGCCTTATATGGCTATAGTGCAAACTTAAAAAATCTTCTCTTCCAAAAGTGTCAGGCCAATTTTCAAATAATTTTGTAGAAATGTTCCTTGGATGACCCTCTATCAGATTCCTTCAAGCCATGTTGATTGGTCAAAAAACATGGCCGCCAGGGGGCGGGGCTATTTTGCCTTTTATGGCTATAGTGAAAACTTAAAAAATCTTCTCCTCCAAAAGTGTCAGGCCGATTTTCAAATAATTTTGTAGAAATGTTCCTTGGATGACCCTCTATCAGATTCCTTCAAGCCAAGTTGATTGGTTGGAAACTATGCTCGCCAGATGGCGAGGCTTATATAGCTAAAGTGAAAAAAAATCAGGTGAGCGATTCCAGGGCCATCATGGCCCTCTTGTTTTCATCAAACTTTGTAATGATTTTGTTTATGACAACAGGGTTGCATGAAGGTCACATTTGACAAAGTTTTGTCCCTTTTTAGCTCCACTGGCTGAAAGCCAGTCGAGCTTATGTCATGGCGAATCGTCCGTCGTGCATGCGTGCGTGCGTTAACTTTTTCCTTTAAACAACTTCTTCTCCCTAACCACTTGGCCAATTTGGTTGAAACTTCATGGGAAGCATCCTCTCAATGTCCTCTACTAAATTCCTTCAATTTTTTTTGATCCATTCGAAATTCTGGTTTCCATGGCAACCGAAAGAAAAAAATAGTGAGAACTTAAAAAATCTTATTCTCCAAAAGTGTCAGGCCGATTTTCAAATAATTTTGTAGAAATGTTCCTTGGGTGACTCTTTATTAGATTCCTTCAAGAAATGTTGATTGGTTGAAAAACATGGCCGCCAGGGGGGCGGGGCTATTTTGCCTTATATTGCTATAGTGAAAACTTAAAAAATCTTCTTCTCCAAAAGTGTTCAGCAGATTTTCAAAATTTTTTGTAGAAATGTTCCATGGGTGACCCTCTATCAGATTCCTTCAAGCCATGTTGATTGGTAAAGAAACATGGCCGTCACAGGGCGGGGCTATTTTGCCTATATGGCTAAAGAGAAAACTTAAAAAATCTTCTCCTCCAAAAGTATCAGGCCGATTTTCAAATAATTTTGTAGAAATGTTCCTTGGGTGACCCTTTATTAGATTCCTTCAAGAAATGTTGATTGGTTAAAAAAACATGGCCTCCAGGGGGCGGGGCTATTTTGCCTTATATAGCTATAGTGAAAACTTAAAAAATCTTCTTCTCCGAAAGTTTGCAAAAAAAATACTACTTATGTAAACAAACAGTTTATTTCTAATTTGGAAGCAGATTTATTAATTCTAGATAATGAAAAAAAAACTCCACAAAGTAAAGCAAAAGGTTTACAATATGAAAGTATGCAATAAAAAGGTTATTGACCCTGTACTTTGAAATCATTGTTGGACCTCGGTCAAACGATGATTTCACAGTACAGGGTCAATAACCTATGATATCTTCTTCATTACTTAGATATTCCATTGAATTGCATTGAATAAACAAGATCATAATTATAATGAAGTCCTATAACCCTTTCCCACATACGACAATTCTGCAGCAGACGACTTTGAACATATTTTGTCAAAAAATAGAAAATCTCTATAATTGAATGGATAACCTATGACTAAAAGTGGGAAACATTGTGACAAAAGGAGAAATTGCTTGTTTTGAGCAATTTCTTCTTTTGTCACTATGTTTTCAAAAAGCTGTCTGCTGCAGAGGCTTCAGAAAGTGTCTATATGAGGGAAATGGTTAAGCAGCCAAGCAAGTAAAATGTTGATAGGTTATTTCCTGCGTGATTATTCTGATTATTCGTAATCCTGGCATGCCATGAACTAATATCTCATAAAGGGTAGACTGCTGAGTTGATGGATGTGTCACATATCTCAGAAATGCTGTGGAGAAACAATTACTTTTGGGATTTGTAAATTCCACTTGCTGCATTATAACGTATTGTCAGGGAATTTTCTTTTATTCTGGCTGTGCACTATTTTTTAGCTCACCTGAGCTTTGCTCAAGGTGAGTTATTGTGATCGCCTTTTGTCCGGCGTCCATCGTGCGTCGTCCGTCGTGCGTCGTGCGTCAACTTCTTCTCCTCAGTAACCAGTGGGTCAATTTGGATGAAACTTCACAGAAAGCATCCTCTCAATGACCTCACCAGATTTCCTTCAAATATTTGGGATCCATGCAGAATTCTGGTTTCCATGGCAACGAAATGAAAAAAACTTCAAAATTCTTCTTCTCCCAAACTGGTTGGCAGTTTTTCAAATAATTTTGTAGAAATGTTCCTTGGATGACCCTCTATGAGATTCCTTCAAGCCATGTTGATTGGTCAAAAAACATGGCCGCCAGGGGGGGGCGGGGTTATTTTTCCTTATATGGCTATAGTGAAAACTTAAAAAATGTTCTCCTCCGAAAGTGTCATGCCTATTTTCAAATAATTTTGTAGAAATGTTCCTTGGATGACCCTCTATCAGATTCCTTCAAGCCATGTTGATTGTTCGAAAAACATGGCCGCCAGGGGGGGCGGGGCTATTTTGCCTTATATGGCTATAGTGAAAACTTAAAAAATCTTCTCCTCCGAAAGTGTCGGGCCGATTTTCAAATAATTTTGTAGAAATGTTCCTTTAGAGACCAACTATCAGATTCCTTCAAGCCATGTTGATTGGTCGAAAAACATGGCCGCCAGTGGGCAGGGCTATTTTGCCTTATATGGCTATAGTGAAAACTTAAAAAATCTTCTTCTCCCAAACTGGTTGGCAGATTTTCAAATAATTTTGTAGAAATGCTCCTTGGATGACCCTCTATTAGATTCCTTCAAGCCATGTTGATTGGTCAAAAAACATGGCCGCCAGGGGGCGGGGCTATTTTGCCTTATATGGCTATAGTGAAAACTTAAAAAATCTTCTCCTCCCAAAGTGTCAGACCGATTTTCAAATAATTTTGTAGAAATATTCCTTGTATGACCTTCTATCAGATTCCTTCAATCTAAGTTGATTGGTTGAAAAACATGGCCACAAGGGGGGGCGGGGCTATTTTGCCTTATATGGCTATAGTGAAAAGTTAAAAATCTTCTTCTACGAAAGTGTCCGGCCGATTTTCAAATAATTTTGTAGAAATGTTCCTAGGGTGACCCTCTATCAGATTCCTTCAAGCCAAGTTAATTGGTCGGAAACTATGGCTGCCAGGTGGCGGGGCTTATATAGCTAAAGTGAAAAAAAAAAAAAATCAGGTGAGCGATTCCAGGGCCATCATGGCCCTCTTGTTTTAAAGGTTATTTTCCTGGTAGAAAAATGTATTTTCTTAATCATAGAAACCCGAATCTGTTGTACAGTAATTAGGTAGTATTTTTATCTCACCTGAGCTTTGCTCAAGGTGAGTTATTGTGATCGCCTTTTGTCCGGCGTCCATCGTGCGTCAACTTCTTCTGCTCATTTACCAGTGGGTCAATTGGGATGAAACTTCACAGAAAGCATCCTCTCAATGACCTCACCAGATTTCCTTCAAATTTTTGGGATCCATGCAGAATTCTAGTTTCCATGGCAACGAAATGAAAAAAACTTCAAAATTCTTCTTCTCCCAAACTGGTTGGCAGATTTTCAAATAATTTTGTAGAAATGTTCCTTGGATGACCCTCTATCAGATTCCTTCAAGCCATGTTGATTGGTCGAAAAACATGGCCGCCAGGGGGCGGGGCTATTTTGCCATATATGGCTATAGTGAAAACTTAAAAAATCTTCTCCCAAAAGTGTCGGGCCGATTTTCAAATAATTTTGTAGAAATGTTCCTTGGATGTCCCTCTATCAGATTCCTTCAAGCCATGTTGATTGGTCAAAAAACATGACCGCCAGGGGGGGCGGGGCTATTTTGCCTTATATGGCTATAGTGAAAACTTAAAAAAAAAACTTCTTCTCCCAAACTGGTTGGCAGATTTTCAAATAATTTTGTAGAAATGCTCATGAATGAATGAATTTTTACATTGTATTCCAAAAGTAGACAAAAATTGAAATATCACATCATTATTTCCAAGGTTGATTCTTGTTTAAGAAGAGAAGATTTGTACCTTGACATTTGTGTGCCACTCCTACATGATATTAAACCTTCCTTCAAACAGACGCATTCTGAAATTTTATAATTTAAAATTCTTATTTCTGGAGATTTTTCACTTTTTTGCAGTTATGTTTTAAAAGTTAAGTCTGATGCAGATGTGTTGTATTTGGGCAAGGGTGCTACTGTATTTCGTATTTGCTATTTTCAGCTTGTACAGTGGTCTGGAAAATTAAAACAGCATATATCCACAAAGACAGGCACCCTGGTGACAGATGGACTCGTCTGTATATGTCGACCAATGCAGACCTCTTCAGTGACGGAGATTAGAATGGATGGTAATATGTTTATGTCCCGACATGACCTTGGAATGACCTTCACCTTCTGTGACACAAGGTAAGGACACATGAAATCCTTTTCCCCATTGAGATGCATTTTAATGCGATTTCTACAGACAACTTTTCAAAACATTGTGACAAGAGGGGAAATTGCGCATAAGTTTACATTATTCTCTGATTTTGTATTACCATGAATACTATAAATACAGAGTTTTAAACATTATTGTGAAATGCTCAAAACAAGCAATTTCTAATTTCCCCAATTTGCATTCAAAAGGAAGTATGTTGCAGATGCATTAAATGTGATGATCTGTATTAAGTAAAGGGTTAACTGACATTTCTATGGGGAAAATATTATATAACAAATATGTCATAATTATAGAGGTATTCCAAGGAACACTATTATCCATTATAATTAAATCGAATTGCACAGATTTTTTTTCCAGAGACGCACTGTACTCAATCATTCTGTCACAATGTGAATGTTTGTGAAATTTGTTTTTATAATGGTGAATTAATATTGTCTTTTTTTTTTTTAAACCAAGTTATATGAATTCTTTTAGGAAGATAAACATATTTTTCTTTAACCCTTTCCCTCATATAGATGCTTTCTGACGCCTCTGCAGCAGACGGCTTTTTGAAAACATACTGACAAAAGAAGAAATTGCACAAAACGTGCAATTTCTCCTTTTGCCACAATGTGTTCCACTTTTAGTCACAGGTTATCCATTCAATTATAGAGATTTTTGATTTTTTGACAAAATAAGTCGTCTGCTGCAGATTTCTTATATGTGGGGAGGGAGGGAGGTTGGGTATAGCATAGATGCCAGGCAACAAGATTATTGCTCTTGTCAAAAGGCATAGCTGCCAGGCAACAAGATTGTTGCTCTTGTCAAAAAGCATAGCTGCCAGGCAACAAATTTGTTGTTCTTGTCAAAAAGCATATATGCCAGGTATCAAGATTGTTGCTCTTGTCAAAAGGCATAGATGCCAAGCAACAAGATTGTTGCTCTTGTCAAAAAGCATAGATGCCAGGCAACAATATTGTTGCTCTTGTCAAAAAGCATAGATGCCAGGCAACAATAGTGTTGCTCTTGGCAAAAAGCATAGATGCCAGGCATCAAGATTGTTGCTCTTGTCAAAAAGCATAGATGCCGGGCACAATATTGTTGCTCTTGTCAAAAAGCATAGATGTCAGGCAACACTATTGTTGCTCTTGTCAAAAAGCATAGATGCCAGGCATCAAGATTGTTGCTCTTGTCAAAAGGCATAGATGCCAGGCATCAAGATTGTTGCTCTTGTCAAAAAACATAGCTGCCAGGCAACAAGATTGTTGCTCTTGTCAAAAAGCATAGCTGCCAGGCAACAATATTGTTGCTCTTGTCAAAAAGCATAGCTGCCAGGCAACAATATTGTTGCTCTTGTCAAAAGGCATAGATGCCAGGTATCAAGATTGTTGCTCTTGTCAAAAAGCATAGATGCCAGGCAACAATATTGTTGCTCTTGTCAAAAGGCATAGATGCCAGGTATCAAGATTGTTGCTTTTGTCAAAAAGCATAGCTGCAAGGCAACAATATTGTTGCTCTTGTCAAAAAGCATAGCTGCCAGGCAACAATATTGTTGCTCTTGTCAAAAGGCATAGATGCCAGGTATCAAGATTGTTGCTCTTGTCAAAAAGCATAGATGCCAGGCAACAAGATTGTTACTCTTGTCAAAAAGCATAGCTGCCAGGCAACAATATTGTTGCTCTTGTCAAAAGGCATAGATGCCAGGTATCAAGATTGTTGCTCTTGTCAAAAAGCATAGATGCAAGGCATCAAGATTGTTGCTCTTGTCAAAAAGCATAGATGCAAGGCATCAAGATTGTTGCTCTTGTCAAAAAGCATAGATGCAAGGCATCAAGATTGTTGCTCTTGTCAAAAAGCATAGATGCAAGGCATCAAGATTGTTGGTCTTGTCAAAAAGCATAGATGCCAGGCAGTAAGATACATATTGTTTCATTAGACAAGAGCTCTAGATAAGGGGCGTTTTGCATGTTCTAAAATCCTTACTTGACCCTGTAACCCTATCTTTTGGTTACTCAAAGGAATTGTCTCAGTGAGACAATTCTTTTGAGTACCCACAACATTGGGTTTGCTTGGAAAATAAGAAAGATGTGGGGAAAGAAGCTAAAAGTGTACATCCCTCTTTACCTGGACCTGATAAAAAATATTCCTAGATCTACTAGGTTCCTCCTGTCCCAAAAATTATTATCAGCAGCAGGAAAGTGGGATTAGCAGTCTTATAACATGCCAACAGTGAAAACTTTAATGACCTTTTTAGCTTGTCTGTTTCAGACAGATGAGCTAATGTCATAGCTTCCTCGGCGTCAGTCGTCATCTACCTGTGTCCCTTATTTGGTTAAGTTTTTTGTTAAATTTTGTCAAAGTAATGCCCCTTTTTAAGTCAGATTTTTTTTTTAAATTTTGGGTTAAGGTCACTTACATGCAAACTAACGAAGATATCTCTTTGAAACTTGAAATACTTGTTCACTATCAAATATACAGAGTAGACTGAAGGAAAAGTTTTACAAGTTACATAACCCTGTCATGTTGATTGGATTATTGCCCTTCTTAACATAGAACATTTCAAATTCACTAATTACACACAATACTTTTGTATTAGTTGACGTAATGTAACCGAATTTTGTTTGAAGGAAGTATTTAAGAAGATCTCTAATGAGATTTATTTTGAGCTCCTTGGTTCAAGGTTACTGAAATTTGATGAAAGGTAATGTATTCAATATCTTTAGTTATAGTTGACATAATGTAACTAAATCTTGTTTGTAATAAGCATTTATGTTGATTTTCAATTGGATTGTGTCATGGTCACTGTAACTTAAAATAGAAAAACTGTAATATATTTAAAGTAATAATTATTTATTAACAGTTATTGTTCAATGTTTTCTTCTTGTAAATTTCTCTCTTGGATACTTAGCAGACGAGCTTTATATAGGCACCTGCAGGCGGTGCTCTTGTTATCAGGTTCCATCCAGCTATCATGATCTTGCAAACAATAAAGCGAAACTAAATCAGTGTTGTTTTGCCTTATACATTCATCTTTGAAGTGATTCTCCAAGGACACTACCTGATCATTTTTAACCCTAGACGCTTTCTGATGCCTCTGCAGCAGACGTATTTTGAAACATTGTGACAAAAGAAGAAATTACTCAAAACGAGCAATTTCTTCTTTTACCACAATGTTTTCAACTCATTTTAGTAAAAATACCTACATTTATAGAGCCTTTCCGTGTCTTTGCCTGGATGTTTCCAAAGTCGTCCACTGCAGATTTGTTGTACGTGGGAAAGGGTTAAACTATTGTCAGAGTAATCCTATATCATCAGATTGTTGCAACCCTTTTCTCCATTTGCTGATTCGGTACTAGATATCTTATTTGATCTACGGTCAGTGTTACCATACAGACCATTTTGACGTCTTTTTAGCTCCACTGGCTGAAAGCCAGGTGAGCTTATGTCATGGCGAATTGTCCGTCGTGCGTCCGTGCGTGCGTGCGTGCGTTAACTTTTTCCTTTAAACGACTTCTTCTCCCTAACGACTTGGCCAATTTGGTTGAAACTTCATGGGAAGCATCCTCTCAATGTCCTCTCTTAAATTCCTTCAATTTTTTTTGATCCATCCATAATTCTGGTTTCCATGGCAACCGAAAGACAAAAATAGTGAAAACTTAAAAAATCTTCTTCTCCAAAAGTGTCAGGCTGATTTTCAAATAATTTTGTAGAAATGTTCCTTGGGTGACTCTTTATTAGATTCCTTCAAGAAATGTTGATTGGGCGAAAAACATGGCCGCCAGGGGGGCGGGGCTATTTTGCCTTCTATAGCTATAGTGAAAACTTAAAAAATCTTCTTCTCCGAAAGTGTTCAGCCGATTTTCAAATAATTTTGTAGAAATGTTCATCGGGTGACCCTCTATCAGATTCCTTCAAGCCATGTTGATTGGCCGCCAGAGGGCGGGGCTATTTTGCCTTATACGACCAAAGTGAAAACTTAAAAAATCTTCTTCTCCGAAAGTGTTCAGCCGATTTTCAAATAATTTTGTAGAAATGTTCATCGGGTGACCCTTTATTAGATTCCTTCAAGAAATGTTGATTGGTTGAAAAACATGGCCGCCAGGGGGCGGGGCTATTTTGCCTTATATAGCTAAAGTGAAAACTTAAAAAATCTTCTTCACCTAAAGTGTTCAGCCGATTTTCAAATAATATTGTAGAAATGTTCATCGGGTGACCCTCTATCAGATTCCTTCAAGCCATGTTGATTGGTTGAAAAACATGGCCGCCAGAGGGCGGGGCTATTTTGCCTTATACAACCATAGTGAAAACTTAAAATATCCTCTCCTCCGAAAGTGTCGGGCCAATTTTCAAATAATTTTGCAGAAACATTCCTTGGGTGACACTCTACAAGATTCCTTTAACCCATGGTGGTTGTTAAAAAAAATAGCCACCAGGGGGCAGGGCTGTTTGGAGATTTGATTTTTGCCTTATGGCCGTGGAGCGATACTGGCCCTCTTGGGCCTCTTGTTCTGTTTCCCACAACATTTTCAAAACATGTGTGGAATCCGCTGTGGTCGAGTGGTTAGCGTCGGGGATTTCGAAACCGGGTGTCCCGGGTTCGATCCCCTGTCGCGGCACTACAGTCATGGTGGAGTGTCCTTGGGCAAGGCACATTTTCTAGCCTAGTACTGGTTTGTTTACCCAGGGATCATGAATAAGTGAACTGTCGCCGTGATATAACTGAAATATTGTTGAAAGTGGCGTAAAACCCCAATAAATAAATAAATCAAAACATGTGTGCTGCAGGGGCATGAAAAAAACAAATGCGTCAAAACCTGATCTGTTTGAAAATTACCAGATTGCGGCTTGAGTAGACTAATTATAAAGTCTGTTTGTTTAAATATTAAAAAAACTTGCATTAGCACTATTTTATCTACATAAAATCAAGTGATATTGTAATAATACTTTAACCCTTTCCCTCAAATGACAGTTCTGCAGCGGACGACTTTGAACATATTTTGTCAAAAAATAGAAAATCTCTAACATTGTGGCAGAAGGAGAAATTGCTCGTTTTGAGCAATTTCTTCTTTTGTCACTATGTTTTCAAAAAGCTGTCTGCTGCAGAGGCATCAGAAATATTCTATATGAGGGAAAGTGTAAATATTGGGGACTTGTCTAGGGCCTATATCGCATTCAAACTTCTTTATCACGCAGGAAATGCAGCGATTTTGCAGCTAATTAACTTTCAATCAATTAGCAATGACAGTTTACTATGGATTATTAATGATTTGTTTCCTCTTAAAGTTAGGGTAATTGATTATTCCTGTATTTGTTCTGCCTTTGTATTGAACTATTCTTACAATCTATAGAAAATATCTGAAACAGAAAAGAAAAGTTTGTGAACACAGGAGCATTAGATCATCATATATCATGTCGTACTTGAGTTGTGCTCTGCAAGAACCAACATAACTTAATTATTGAAAACAACCTGGCTCCAATTCCACCAACATTACTTAAAGGCATATTTCATCATTTTTGTTTTCATTATAAAATTGCTTAAAGATTTAATTTCTTAACAAGTAATGTTAGTCAGCAAGGTAACTATTTATATCAACTTGTTATTCACTTAAAAACATCACACCATTCATGATTTACAAAATATTAGAGAAACAAAAATGATGAAATATGCTTTTAAGTATGACTGAACGCTAAGTATTGTTGGTGGAATTGGACCCTGTTTATGCTGAATGATCCAAATGAATACTGGTTTAACCCTTTCCCTCATATAGACGCTTTCTGACGCCTCTGTAGCAGACAACTTTTTGAAAACATAGTGACAAAAGAAGAAATTGCACAAAACGTGCAATTCCTCCTTTTGCCACAATGTGTTCCACTTTTTGTCATAGGTTATCCATTCAATTAGGAGATTTTCTATATTTTGACAAAATACGTTCAAAGTCGTCTGCTGCAGAATTGCCGTATGTGGGAATGGGTTAAACCTTTCCTACATATAACAAAATTGCTGCAGACGACTTTGAAAACATCTCAACAATAATATTGAAAATCTCCCGAAATGAAGACATGCTTATTGAATAGAGTTGAAAACATTGTGTCAAAAGAAGAAATTGCTCGTTTTGAGCAATTTCTTGTTTTGTCACAAAGTTTTCAAAAGTAGTCTGCTGCATGGGCGTCAAAAAGTGTTGGAAAGGGATAAATAGACTTTTTGAAACATTCTATGACTCATCTACCAACAATGCAGAGCCAGATCAAACTGCACAGATCTGCTGGCTGATCTGGTTCTACACTTATACAAATGCCTTAAATTTGGTTTTGACAAAGCGTAACTTGCACAATTCAAGTCAATTATAAAGCTATTATTTTTAGAATAAGGAGAGAAATGATGCCATCAATAACAATCACAATATCATCTGGAAGTAATAGTTTCATAGTGAAGATGTCACTCAGGTTTAATTAATTAATTGCATGCAAGGTCTAGTTCTAGAACATGGTATTCATTAAAAGATCTTTGCAAATGTGCCACTTTTTGTGACAACCTGCGTAGCATCAGGTAGGCACTTAGGGATTACTTTTTTTTTCTTCCGGTGTCTGTCCGTCCGTCTATCTGTCTGTCTGTCTGTCTGTCTGTCTGTCTGTTCGTCACACTTTTTCGTCACACTTTCAATGAGCAGGTGCAGGTAACACACATGCTCCTCGGAGCACTCCATTCTAGTTTAAATCACCACAGCTGAAGACGCAATGTTATCTATCGGGATCCATCTCTGTCCTTCAGCCCGTCATCAGTCTTATGCTACTATTTAAAACATAGTTTACTTAAAACTGAAACTTCATTAACCCTTTCCACCAGGCAACTGCAATTCCACACACCAGCTACAGAAAACTTTTAAAATTTAAAAAAATTGTGACAAAGTGCTCACAATGAGTAACTCTCCTTTTGCCGTATGTATCGACCCGGATGAGCCTAAGAATACAGCCCAGGCTAATATGGGCAGACACTTTTCGCCTCTTGTGGATTTTCTGTTCCAGGAATCATTACTCTATACCTCTAGTCCCTCAAAACGGAATGTGTCGGCCCGGATTAGCAATCTGGGTCGATACATTACGCATAGTCCATAATGTTTGTTTTTTTCGTGGAACCGCTCATATTGTTTTCAATTAAATTGAATAATAATGCTTGTATTTAGAAATATTTTCCATATTTATGTTAATACAAATATTGTCAAAGTGATCTGCTGAAGATTAGCTGAATATAGGAACAGATTAAACAACAAATATATCACTTTTTAAACTGTCTTTTACTTTTCAAACTGTCTTTAAGACAATGTATCCATTGTGCATATTCAGAACTTATGTTATAACTGTTTATTGGACTATTATATAAGTATGGCATTTTAACTCAATATCTGGGACAAGATTGATCGAAAAATGCGTGCCAGGTTTGAGAATTTGCATTTTTAGTTAGTTTCCAAAGACATTTCCAATTCCTGTATTTGAGAGATTATTTCTAATGTTGAATGTAATCTTAGAAAATTTCCTGAATGGTTTTTTGGAGACTGATTGAAATTGAAAATTAAAGGAACCAGTTTTGGTTTTTATGCCTAACGCTTTGTGTGAGAAAAATACAAATTATAGTAAGAGCCTGGTGTATAGGAAAACGTTGCTTTTAACCCTTTCCCTCATATAAACGCTTTCAGACGCCTCTGCAGCAGACGGCTTTTTGAAAACATGGTGACAAAAGGAGAAATTGCACAAAATGTGCAATTTCTCCTTTTGCCACAGTTTTCCACTTTTCGTCATAGGTTATTCATTCAATTATGGAGATTTTCTATGTTTTGAAAAAATACGTTCAAAGTCGTCTGCTGCAGAATTGTCGTATGAGGGAAAGGGTTAAAGAGATAAGCCTGTGCATCTGCACAGTCTGATCTAGCTCCACACTGTTCACATATTACTAACATACGCATTTTAGAAGATTCTGTCAATGTGTGTTGATTCTGATATTAGGTGGCGCAGATGGACAAGCTGATCTGAACCTTCACTGTTAGCTGGTCTTATTTCAAATTACTTTTGAACGGAATGTACCTCTACAAAATGCGTTCAAGCCATAAAGATTTGTTTAAAAAACAAAGCTGACAGACAGCATCAGAAAAGGGCAATGCTGCTTGCCTATCTGATTTCAAGTTAATGTGGCAGAAATGTTCAATTGGTTTTTTCGTTTTCCATTTAGTTCTAAGGATACTTCAAAAGTTCTCAGGTGGACGATACAGAGCCCACATGGACCTTTTATTTCTAAAATGTTGAGTCTGTAAACCCTTTTCTACAGTCAGGCCCTTTCTGACATACACCTGCAGTAGACAACTTTTTTTAGCTCAACATTTTGCTTCAACCGTCATCTCCTAAACGGTTTGGCCAATTTTGATTGAAAGGGATGTTCCTTGGGTGGTCCCCTTTCAAAGATGTTCAAAGAATTGAATTCCATCCTGAACTCTGGTTGCCATGGTTAAGGAAAGGAACAACTTTAAAAATCTTCTTGGCCCGATTTCAAAATTATTTGACTGTGATATTACGTCTACCAAGATTGATCAAATTATTTTGATTCATTGAAAATCTTTACAGCCAGGGGGAAGCTTATTTTCCTTACATTGTGTATGTATACAGTAAAAACACTCAAATGTTCTTTGGCTGACCCTTTGCAAAGACGGTACAAATTAATCTGATCTCGTGGAAAACTTTTTGTCGAAAAGAACTGGCCAGATTTGAATATAATTTTGCTCAAATTTTCTTTGGGTGAACCTCTACCAACTTTTCTCAAATTATTCCTGGGTTCCTTTTCCTTATATAGAATATATACTAAAAATCTTCTTGTCTGAAAGTGCTTGCCTTATTTGAAAATAATTTGGCACAAATGTTTCTTAAGTTGACCCTCTACCAAGATTGTTTAAGATTATGATCTGTTATAAGCATGACCACCAGGGGGTGATGCTTGTTTTCCTTGTATTTATTACTAAGAGTAAGAACATGGAAAACTATTAATTTCTATTAAATCAAGCGACTCAGGGCCATCATGGCCCTCTCGTTTCCACTTAAGAGAGTTTTTCTGTATTTTTAGCTCTACTGCCAAAGGCCAGAAGAGCTTATGCCGTGGCGTGGTGTCCATCGTCCGTGCGTCCGTAAACAATTGCTTGTGAACGCGATACAGTCTTCAGTTTTGATTGTATCTCAATCAAACTTATACAGTAGTTAGATATCCATGAGAGCTTGGTTCCTTTCGCAAACCAGCCAGATCCACTCATGCAAGACTGGATAATGGCCCTTGAAATTGTCAAAATTGCTACAATAGAGCTTGTGAACACAATAGACGCTCCATTTACTATCTGATCTTCACCAAAGTTAGATAGTAGTTAAATATTGATGAGAGCTTGGTTCCTTTCGAAAACCAGCTAGATGTGCCCTTGCATGACTGGATTATGGCCCTTGAAAATGTCAAAATTGCTATAATACGGCTTGTGACACAATAGAGCCTCCATTTACTATCCGATCTTCACCATACATATTACATGCTCTGGATTGAAAATTACCAAAGAACCATCCCAGGAGAGCATAGGCCCTCATGGGCCTCTTGTTTACTAAGTGTTTTCAATGTCTTCTGCTGCAGATTAGATAAATATGGGAAAGGGGCTAAAACATCATTTGAATAATTGAACACGGCAGTCTTTTTAAACAGCGCTGATTTCTTGATTCTATCAAGCTGACATCATTCTGCATCAGATTGATGGATGACTTAAAGTACTTTTTCAAAGCCAATCACTACAATTTGCTGCTAAATCCAGGCATAAAACATTTTATTATTTGCGAATTTTCTCAATTGATTATCAAGTCTCCTGCGATATTGAATATTTACTGATTTTCTCTGACATCTGCCTTTATTCTATTTAATGTTAACAGACTTTTTGTAATGCGGAGCAGTCACATTTATAGTGTATTCATAACGATTTATCTGATTTAATATTTTTAGTTGTCTGCTTTTAATATTTAACAACATCCGAGAGAAAAAGTGTAATAATATAAATAAGAAGTTTGATTTTAACTTTTTTGACATACAAATGCTTTCTGATTACTAAAAAGAGTTGTGGCAAATAGAGAAGTTGCTTGTCATGAGTGAGCAATTTCTCCTTTTGACACAATGTTTTCAAAAGTTGCCTGCTGTAGGTGCAATGCATCAAAATACATCTGCAGGTGGGTTAAAGCACTAGTGAAAAAAGCTCTTGTGGCATCTTTGTATTTGGCATTGTATGAAACGGTATTAACCCTTTCCCACCTAGACGCATTTTGACGCATCTGCAGCAGAGGGCTTTTGAAAACATCGTGACAAAAGGAAAACTTGCTCAAAATGAGCAATTTTTCCTTTTGCCACAATGTTTTCAACTTTTTTCAATAAATATACCTACAATTACAGAGATTTTCCATATATTTGAGTAGACAGTTTCGAAGTCGTCTGCTGCAGATTTGCTGTATGTGGTAAAGGGTTAATGGGTTTATATCATCAGTAAGCTCTGCAGCTTATTGCATAATGTGCATACTGTGCAAACCATTGTTTCAATTAGTTGAATTGCTGATAGGCAAAAACAATTCTGTATGAAAATGGAGATTATTCTTGTCCAATGTCAGTTTCCGTCCCAATAACCGGTCCAATTATAGGACATGTTGATGGAAAATCAATTGTGTGTCATGGCAGGTTTCCCCAAGAAATATTTTTTAGTAACCCTTTCTGTCTGAAAAGAGATTGAAGATACGAAGATACTCTTAAAACACAGTACAGACCTGCTACCTACAGTATTCATCTGATGCTTCTTTGCAGTTTGAGACCGCTCCGTTGTGAAGGGGTAGAGTGTCCGTATCGGGTGTGGGAGGTGTCCGACTGTCTGTTGTCAGGATAAATTGACCAGTTAACTAACCCAGGAAATACTGTGATATAACTTAAAAATTGTTGAAAGCGGTTTAGACACCAATCAATCTTTGCAGTTCGAATGATTTCATGTTATGGCTCTATCTGTTGTTATGGCTCTATCTGTTGTTATGGCTCTATCTGTTGCAAACTGTACAATTACAAAATTTATATTCAGAATTCCCTATCAGAGCTCTTGATATTAACCCTTTCCCTCATTTAGACACTTTCTGACGCCTCTGCAGCAGACAGCTTTTTGAAAACATAGTGACAAAAGAAGAAATTGCACTTTCTCCTTTTGCCACAATGTTTTCCACTTTTTGTCATAGGTTATCCATTCAATTATAGAGATTTTCTATTTTTTGACAAAATATGTTCCGAGTCGTCTGCTGCAGATTTGTTGTATGAGGGAAAGGCATATTTCACCACTAATGTTCTAAAGTAATTTGACCTCCAAACATTATATTGTGGGTACTCAAAAGAACCATCTCACTCAAACAAATCATTCGAAAACCCGAAATAAAGGCTTGAAGGGCTTATATAAGAATGACAGAAACATGTTTATAATATTCCTATTTTTATATGCCTCACACACTAGGACATATATACATAATATGCAGGAGAGTTGACATAAATTCTTGTTACTCCGTCAAAGAAGATGGAACGATTGTGTAATTATGTGCTTATAGTCGATTGATGGTCATCCGAGGAGTATTGGGGCTATTTATTGTCCTGATTGTTTGACATCTCTGGGTGGGGCTTGATGTTAATGTCTGAAAATAGTTTTTTGGGGGGGGGTAAGATTGTTTTATATGGAGGCATTTGTAAAAATCACTCTTAATTATTCATGTATTTTCGATAGTCTCTCAATATGCTCCCCTCATTATAAATATTAATAACTGACTGATAATACATTAACCTTGTCCCACATACAGACACTTTGTGATGCCTCTGTAGCAGATAATATTTGAAAACATTGTAACAAAAGTAGAAATTGCTCATGATGAGAAATTTCTTCCGTTGTCACAATGTTTTCAACTCTTCAATTACTATAGAGATTTTTCAAAATTAAGCCGAGATTTCTTCAAAGTCTTCTGCTGCAGATTTGTTGTATAAGGGAATGAGGGGTTAAAACCTGTTTTACCCTAAAACAATTTAATACACTGCAGATACACTGAGTAATAAATTAATTGGTACTGTACACTCTCCTTATGACTACATCGGAAAATTTGATCTTTTATGTCCAAAATCGACCTCTTCTTGTTTCATATGAAAAATTGGTGTTTATGATGATTTCTTTAATACGAAATCTCAAGGTGATTTTTCTGTACCAAGAGGTAAAATACTTAATTGAAATGAGTTTTGTCTCCATACAAAAAAGGTGATAAAAGCGTTAATTGAAACAAGTGTATATCACATTAAAAAAGGGTGTGAACAAAACAGATTAGACATATGATGCTGCCATTTTAATGGTTTGATGTGCGAAAAACATGTCTCATCAAAAAGATTTCCAACATGGTTGTTTTAGCTTAATTGGTTTTAATTGTTTATAAGTAAACTATTTATGATTTTAAGTGAATTAAGTCTAGACTAATTTTTATACGACTGCTTTAATACCAGCTGCTCAGATATCTTATAATGTCACTACAAACAACAGTAATCTCCAACAGACTTTTCCCAACATACAAGTTGAATACTTCTGGTTACGGGGCACCTCAATTTTTATTACAAACTTTGCTAATAGGAAGAATCTTTTTCGATGTCCCTACGAAATGGACATAACAAGAGTCCACTGTATCTTCTTATCCCTTTTGACACATTTTGACACATATTTACCTTGATGATTTCAAAGTCGTCTGCTGCAGATTTGTTGTATGTGTGAGAATGGGCTATAAAACTCCTATTGTTTGAGGAAATTCCAACGAGTGAAAGAGCGTAAATAAGTCAAAATTCCATTTATGTTTGTTTGTAGTACGGCATTAAGAGATGAAAGTATTAGATTGTCTGTAGACAATTGTATGTCATCAAACTGTATGGCTCCTATGGGTATTGCTTTCACATTATGGTACATTAAGTTTGTGATTGCTTTATTTAAATCCTTTCCTTCAGACAGACAATAAACCGCATGCAGGCACTTTTGATTCAAGGAATGTAAGCATAATGTAAGCTTATATTGAAAGCTCTGGCAATACTTTCTAATTGCGCTGGCAGGCATTTGTAATAATCAATATCATTCATCAAGAACTAAGGCAGGTCATATACAATTAAACCCTTTCCATCATACAGACGCTTTCTGATGCCTTTGCAGCAGACGACTTTTGAAAACATAGTGGCAAAAGAAAAAATTGCTCAAAATGAGCTTTTTTTTCTTTTTCCACAATGTTTTCAACTTCTTTAAGTGATAATACTTTCATTTATAGATATATTCCATACTTTTATGTAGATGTTTTTAAATTTGTCTGCTGCAGTTTTGTGTATGTGGGAAAGGGTTAAAGTACTCGTTACACATGTTACACATGTAGAGCGCTGGTCGTAAATTGACCACTTTGTTTGTAAAGGAATTTCAAGGGTTGGTTCCAGAATCATTATTGTTAACCCTCTCCCACTGACAGAGGCATTATGAATATCTGCAGCAAATGACAATTGAAAACATTGTTGAAAAAGGGGAAATTGCTTTTGCCTCACATGAATGTTTTCGACTCTATTCAATAAATTAGCTTTCATTTTGTTTGACCCTTTACCACCTTCAGACGTAATAGCAGCAGATGACTTTTGACAACATTGTGGCCAAAGATGAAATTGCTCATGATGAGCAATTTCTCCTCTGGCCACAATGTTTTCAACTTTATTGAACAATTAAGCTATCTTTTATGGAAATATTTTCAGTTCTTTGCCACTGGTTTCAAAGTCGTCTGCTGCATATTTGTTATATGTGGGAAAGGGTTAATGAGATGATTACAACGTCCTCTTCTGCTGATTTGTTGTATGAGGCAAAGATATCTCTCTAACCATCCAATCAACCTTATGTTTTGGGTACTCAAAAACACATTGACTCGATGACACAATTACTTTCAGTACCCATAACATAAAGCTTAACCCTTTCCCTCATATAGATGCTTTCTGACGCCTCTGCAGCAGACAGCTTTTTGAAAACATAGTGACAAAAGAAGAAATTGCACGTTTTGTGCAATTTCTCCTTTTGCCACAATGTTTTCAACTCTTTGTCATAGGTTATCCATTCAATTATGGAGATTTTCTATTTTTTGAAAAAATACATTCAAAGTCGTCTGCTGCAGAATTGCCGTATAAGGGAAAGGGTTAAAGTCCTAATAAGGATTTTAGAACATGAACATGTTTTATTGAGAACTAAAAATGGTGAATGGTTTATGATTTCAGGATATTAACCCTGATTGGGTATGAACCGGATGAGCTGCTGGGTAAAACGGCCTACCATTTCCACAACCCTATTGATGCCCCAAAAGTCAGTGCCTGTCACCAAAACTGTAAGTATGCAAACATAAAATGTATCTGTTTAACCCTTTTCCCACATACAGCAAATCTGCAGCAGACGACTTTGAAAACATGGTAACAAAAACCTCCATAAAAGATAGCTTAATTGTTAAATAAAGTTGAAAAAATTTGTGGCCAAAGGAGAAATTGCTCATGATGAGCAATTTCACCTTTTGGCAACAATGTTTTCAAAAGTTGTCTGGGCAGAATGCGTCTGCAGGAAGGACAGGGTAGATTGACCACCATTAACCAAGTTCTAATCAAGGCTCTTTAAAAATTCACAATAATGTGTTTATAGACTCTGGTTGGGTGTGGTAACCATTAAGCTTCGGTATTGTTCAAACTCTGGAGGCCGCATTTTTACTTTGAGCAAGTTGAAACTTTGTCAGAATGTTGTCTTGATGATATCTAGTCCATGTTGGAATATGGGTCATATCAGGTAAAAAAATATAGATCACTAGGCCAAATGAAGGAAAATATTGTTAACACTGTGGAGGTTGCATTCAGAATAATTGTCTTGATGTGTTTTGCATTGCAGTACATTGTATAATTAAGGTGAGCGATCCAGGGCCATCATGGCCCTCTTGTTTAACACATACTGTAGGATGCATATTCAAGATGAGACAAGCGATCTATGGTAACACTTTCTAGGATAGCCATCTGAGATACGAAAGTTATGGTCAAACTCTCTAGGATGGACATCTCTGATAAGAAATTTATGGTCAAACTCTCTAGGATGGACATCTCCGATAAGAAATGTATGGTCAAACTCTCTAGGATGGACATCTGAGATAAGAAATCCAAGGTAACCTCTAGGATGTTGATCTCAGATTAGTTGTCTATGGTCACATTCTCTAGAATTGCCATTACAGATTAGTAACTAAGCTATGTTCACACTCTGTAGGATGATCATCTGAGATATGTAATCTTATTCTATGTCACACTTTGTAGGGTGGCCACCTCAGATTAGAAATACATGTATATTAACTCTCTAGGATTGCCATTCTGGATTATTTTTAACTATGGTCAAACTCTCTAGGATGGCCATCTGAGATAAGTAATTCATGGATACACTTACTAGAATGGCCATCTGAGATAAGTAATTCATGGATACACTTACTAGAATGGCCATCTGAGATAAGTAATCAATGGTCACACTCTCTAATATGGTGATCTCAGATCAGAAATATATTTACGCTCTCTAGAATAACCATTCCAAATTAGTAATATATGGCCACACTTTCATGTATTGCCATCTTGAATTATTGATCTATGGACACAATCTCCAGGCTGGCCATAGGGGACCAGTATGGTTTCAATCCAGGATTTTTTTTTTTTAACATTCTCAAAAACAAACCATTAATTCGACTCTTATCCTTAAAAGCCAATGCAGAACATGAACTATCTAGTACATTATGTATCTATCTCTATGAAACAGTCTTAACTGTAATTTATATGTAATAACCTGAACAAACCAATTATGATAGCAGCATGCATTTATCCCTGATGTTTACTTAAGTCTGTCAGAGATAATCCCTGATTAAAACTTCTAATCCATTGTCATTCATACAACTCATTCAACCATTTCTAAATGAACCATCTTTTTCAGAAGCTTTATAAGACTTTCTGTGACTGATGTGATAACTCACTTAATCCTTTCCCACATACAGATGCTCTCTGATGCCTCTGCAGCATAAGCCATTTGCAAACATTGTGGAAAATGCAGAAATTGCTCAAAATAAACAATTTCTTCTTATGACACAATAATTTCAGTTATTACATCTTCAATTATAAAGATCTTCCATATGTTTGCCTAGATGAACTGAAAGCTCAAGGTGATCTATTTTGATCACTCTCTGGCCGGCGTCCGTTGTTAACCCTTTCCCTCATACGACAATTCTGCAGCAGACGTCTTTGAACGTATTTTGTCAAAACATAGAAAATCTCCATAATTGAATGGATAACCTATGACGAAAAGTGGAAAACATTGTGGCAAAAGGAGAAATTGCATGTTTTGTGCAATTTCTTCTTTTGCCACTATGTTTTCAAAAAGCCGTCTGCTGCAGAGGCGTCAGAAAGCATTTATATGAGGGAAAGGGTTAAACATCATCTCCTCCTAAACCACAAGACCAATTTCAACCAAACTTTACAGGAATGTTCCTTTGGTGGTCCTCTTTCAAAATTGTTGAAAACTTTGGTTGCTACGGCATCAGAAAGGGGGCAAAACATACAAACTTTAAAAATCTTCTCATCTGAATCTGCTTGTCAGATTCCAATATTATTTAGTCGAAATGTTCCTAAGGTGATCCTTTACAAAAATTGTTCAAGCCATACCGATTGGTTGAAAAACATGGCAGTCAGAAAAGGGCAAAATGACAAAATTTGAAAGTGCTTGTCTGATTTTTAGAAAAAATAATAGGAATCTTACTTCAGTGATCCTCTACTTAATTTGTTTAAGCCGTATTGATTGGTTACAAAATCATAGCAACCAGGCATTATCTCAAAAGGGATAAATTGAACTTTTAGCTACAAATGACAACTCCTACCATTCCAATGGATCAATTTCAACTTAAATTCACAGGAATGTTCCTTCGTTGGTCCTCTTTCAAAATTGTTCAAAGTCTTACATTCTGTGTAGAACTTTGGTTGTTGCGGCATCAGTAAGTGAGAAAAATACCCAAACTTTGAAATCCTTTTCCTCCGTAGTCTGCTTGTCCCATTCCAAGATAATTCGGTAGAATTTTCCTTAAGTGACTCTATAAAAAATATGTTCAAGCCATATTGGTTTCGTTTGAAAAACAGGGCAGCAAGGCGGTATCAGGAAAGGGCAAAATTACAAAACTTTATAATTCCATTCTCATTAAAATTCTTGTTAGATTTCAAGATACAAATGGCCTTTACTGATAAGCTATTTCTTTAAAAGTGTCCACTCCTTGCACTTTCATTTTTGCACTCCTGATAAAATTGTCCCAGATATTTGCAGTTAAATATTTGCTACTAATTTACTATCATTCATCTGATCGATTTAGGGCCATCTTGTTATATCTTTCCGATGTATTATTCTCATGATTTGAAACATCAGGGCAGGACTTGCAACAGATCTCTCTGCATATTAGATTTTGGGGCTTAACATCAACAGCCCATTAAATTTCCCCTATAAAATTGTCGTTAATAAGCTTTAGTCGCATCAACTAAGTCAGATAAATCATCCTATCTTCCAGACAATTTCTGAGAATATTTTAGACATTAGGGACACTATGACCTTTTCAAATGTGATCTGAGCTCAAAATGTTCTTCTAAAACTGCCAGGTATCATCAGCGCATGGAATAGTGCTAATGGTCTGATGTCTGTTTCCATATTGCTAGATAACACTTGGCTCTATAGATGAAATTTATTTATTTACTTTTCGCCCTTTCAGACACATTCTGACGAATCTTTGGCAGTTGACTTTTGAAAAATTTATGGCAGTTGGAGAAACTGCACAACCTCAGCAATTTTTCATTTTGCCTTGTTTTCAATTCAATTCAAATGGCATCAGAAAAGGGGCAAAATGACAAAACTTTATAATTCCATTCATATTGAAGTTCTTGTCAGATTTCAAGATTATTTTAGCAGAAATGTTCCTTTACTGACCATTTAAATAATTTGTTCGGATTAAACAGATAGCTGTTAAGTGGTATCGGAAAAGGGGTAAATGAACTTTTAGCTTCAATCGAAATCTTCTAAACCATTGGACCGATATCAACCAAACTTCCTTTGTTAGTCCTCTTTTCAATTATTCAAAGATTAAATGCTTTATTACAATTGGCCTTGATTGATAAGCTATTTCATTAACAGTGTCAACTCCTTGCAGTTTCATTTGCACTACTGATAAAAAATCCCCCGATATTTGAAGTATATTTTTGCAAATATTTGCTACTACACTATCACTCAGGTGATTGATTTAGGGCCATCTGGGCCCTCTTGTTTTTATACCTCATTATTTATGACATCTGCTCTATAGACATTAATGAATATTTGTTATGACATCTGCTCTATAGACATTAGGAATATTTGTTATGACATCTGCTCTATGATCAGTATAATTGTACCCATTATGACATCTGCTTTATAGACATTATGAATATCTGTTATGACATCTGCTCTATGATCAGTATAAGTACCCATTATTACATCTGCTCTATGGACATTATAAGTACCTGTTATGACATCTACTCTTTGGACATTATAAGTACCTGTTAATTAAAACATCTACTGTATGATCATTAAAAGTTCCGTTATGACATCTGCACTATGGACATTATATTAGTACCCATTATGACAACTGCTCTATGATCATTATAAGTACCTGTTATGACATCTACTCTTTGGACATTATAAGTACCTGTTAAAACATCTACTGTATGATCATTATAAGTTCTGTTATGACATCTGCACTATGGACATTATAAGTTCCGTTATGACATCTGCTCTATGGACATTATAAGTACCTGTTATGACATCTACTCTTTGGACATTATAAGTACCTGTTAAAACATCTACTCTATGATCATTATAAGTTCCCGTTATGACATCTGCACTATGGACATTATAAGAACCTGTTATGGTCATTTTTGCCTGTATATGCTGCTTTTTTGTCGAGCCATGATAGCGCTCAGTCAGTAATTGCAATAAGAGCTTTGTATCAAGGGGTCATGAGTTTGAATCCTGGCTTAGCCATTGATTATTTCCAATGATTCACAAAAGTCGTTATGAATAACTAGAATCATTTTTGTTGAAGTGGGATAAATTATCTTATGTGGGAAGGCAGCCAGTTTCCTGGCAAGAATGATAGGTCGACTACAGGTACAAAAAAACAATCAGTTATATGTTTACAAGAGAAAATGTTTTTCAACAAAATGTAAATTAATGATTTGTTAAGGTGTTTCCATTCATGTACATACATGATGACCATGATATATATCAAAACCCTTATACCTCCTTCAAGCCTTTTCCCTGATACAGATGACTTCTGGTGCCTCTTCTGCATTGGGCATTTATAAAATATTGTGAGAAAAGGAGAAATGTTTAAATATGAACAATTTATCATTTTTCTACTCCATCTTAAAAATAAATATAAGTGTAAAGATTTTCAATGCTGTTCCTCCAATGTGTTAGAAGCAGATGACATTAACACCTTCCCACCTACAGACGCTTTCTGACGCCTGTGCAGCAGACAACTTTTTGAAAACATTGTGACAAAAGAAGAAATTGCTCAAAACAAGCAATTTCTCCTTTTGCCACAACATTTTTATTCAATAATTATTCCTTCATTTTTGAAGACTTTCCATGTTTTGGTAAATATGTTTTCAAAGTTGTCTGCTGCAGATTTGTTGTATGTGGGAAAGGTTAACACTTTCATATCAGGTCAGCTAAAAATACTTCCCCAAAAGGAATTTTGCAGTTTCAAACTGTTTTTAAGAGGAACTGCTCAAACCTCTCACACATGCATATTCATTAGGATGAATCTACAGCAGACAATTTGAAAACAATGTTGCAAAAGGAACAACTGCTCACAATGAGCAAGTTTTCTTTTTGCCACACATCTACAACCTATTTAATAGTTATTCTTTCATTATGTCTCCCCCATACATGGGGGTGACATATTGTTTTTGCCCGTTCCGTCCGTCCTTCCATCCTTCCGTCCTTCCGTCTGTCACACTTGTTTCCGCTCAATAACTGAAAAACGCTTGGGCGTAGGAATTTCATACTTGGTATGTAGGTTGGTCATGACCAGTAGATGACCCCTATTGATTTTGATGTCAGAAGGTCAAAGGTCAAGGTCATGGTGACCTTGTGAGGTAAAAAATGGTTTCCGCCCAATAACTGCATGAAGAACGCTTGGGCCGAGGAACTCCATACTTGGTATGCAGGTTGGCCATGCCCAGTAGAAGACCCCTATAGATTTTGTTTGATTTTGAGGTCAAAGTCAAGGTCACAGTGACAATGAGCTGAAAAATTGTTTTTGCTTAATAACTAGAACGCTTTGGCCATGGAAGTTAATACTTGGTGTGCGGGTTGGTCATCACCAGCAGATGACCCCTATCGATTTTGAGGTCACTATGTTAAAGGTCAAGGTCATGGCTACCTTCAGCTGAAAAATGGTTTCCGCTCAATAACTAAAGAATGCTTATGTCGAGGAACTTCATACCTGGTGTGCAGGTTGGTCCTAACCAGTAGATGACCCTTATTGATTTTTTGTTTGATTTTGAGGTCACAAGGTCAAAGGTCAAGGTCACAGTAACAATGAGCTAAAACATTGTTTTTGCTTAATAATTGTAGAATGTTTTGGCCATGGAAGTTAATACTTAGTGTGCAGGTTGGTCACCACCAGTAGATGACCCCTATTGATTTTGAGGTCACTAGCTCAAAGGTCAAGGTCATGGTAACCTTCAGCTGAAAAATGGTTTCTGCTCAATAACTATAGAATGCTTATGTTGAGGAACTTCATACCTGGTGTGCAGGTTGGTCCTAACCAGTAGATGACCTTTATTGAATTTGTTTGATTTTGAGGTCACAATGTCAAATGTCAAGGTCACGGTAACCTTCAGCTGAAAAATGTTTTTACTCAATAACTCAAGAATGTTTAAGCCCAGTAACTTCATACTTGGTGTGCAGGTTGGTCCTAACCTGTAGATGACCCCTATTGATTTTGATGTCAGTAGGTCTAAGGTCAAGGTCGCGGTGACCTTGTGCTGAAAAATGGTTTCCGCTCAATAACTGAAGATTGCTTGAGCCCAGGAACTTTATACTTGGTGTGCAGGTTAGTCACCACCAGCAAATGACCCCTATTGATTTTGAGGTCACTAGGTCAAAGGCCAAGGTGATGTTAACCTTCAGCTGAAAAATGGTTTCCGCTCAATAACTGAGGATTGTCACTGTTGCTTCATCTCCAGTCCAAAATTCCATCACCATCATTTCTTTTCCTCCCCTACGACTACACAAATGGGGAGACAAGCGCTTTTTCAAAAAAGCAATCTCTAGTTTATTTAGAGTTTCAATATTTTGCCCATTTACACTTTCAAAGTTGTTTGCTGCAGATTTGTTGTGTAAGGGAAAGAATTGATCTGTATTTATATAAAAAGATATGACTTGAATCAAATCAGATAAGAGACAAAAGTCATTAAAAGACAAAAAGGCAATCATGCATGATTATCAATAATAGAAACATTGATGGCTAATCAATAGAGACAGAGCCAGGTTATCATTCTGGAATAACAGCCCTGACGCAGGATAATGTGACTTTAGTACACATATTCCTCCAGTGGAGAACCAGATCACCCAATCATTCATACAGTCTGATCAGAGTTCGGATTCCTTACTTTAGCCCTTTCCCACTTACAACAAAATAATGTTCAGAAGACGACTTTGAAAACGTCTTGGCAAAAGTGTGAAAAATCCCAATAAATGAGAGTTGAATTATCAACAAAAGTTGAAAACACTGGCAAAAGGAGAAATTGCTCATCATGAGCAATTTCTTCTTTTGTCAGGGTGTTTTCAAAAGTTGTCTGCTGCAGAGGCGTCAGAAAGCGTCTACATGTGGGAAAGGGTTAAGATTTTTTAATTGCCCTTTGACCTGATGGTGAACACTGCAGGTCATGATCAGACTGCATATACACATGTTGATCTGGAC
The DNA here is from genome assembly GCA_031761405.1 of Serripes groenlandicus. NCBI lineage: Eukaryota > Metazoa > Mollusca > Bivalvia > Cardiida > Cardiidae > Serripes > Serripes groenlandicus. The sequence goes on from JASEVX010000001.1 coordinate 55,913,358, forward strand.
CTACACTGATTGAAAACGTTCAAAGGCCAGTGGTTTTGTCCCTCAAAGCTCGTACACAATTATCAAACCAGTTAAGCCTAGTTCTCACTCCAGGTTCAGGTCCCGGTATCTCCCGGTGAAGACTAGCCAGTATACCTGGATGACCCGGGACATTTGTGCCAGAAAAATCACATTCTCATAGTCCCGTCTCTGTCCCGGAGTGCTCCCGGTTTAGAAGCCGGATGTCCGCGGTTTGGCACAGTGTATTTACGGTGTCACGCCGGCATGTTTCCTGGTCCATCCCGCAGTGACCCAGGTCGTGTCCCGGTGCCAGCTGGTGAGACCACAATCGTGTTACAGCCCTGCCGGTCCAACCCGGTAGAACCCCGGTCGTGCGCCGGTGGTGCCACGGTGTCCCCCGGATAATACCGGTATTCAAACTGAGACAAGCGCAGATCAGCATCGATTTTCTATAGTCTGTCGAAGAAGAAGCATCTATCTGATAATGTCTGGATCATATTGTCTTGCTCTCATATTAGGAATCCGCTGTGGTCGAGTGGTTAGCGTCGGGGATTTCGAAACTGGGTGTCCCGGGTTCGATCCCCAGTCGCGGCACTACGGTCATGGTGGAGTGCCCTTGGGCAAGGCACATTTTCTAGCCTAGTACTGGTTTGTTTACCCAGGGATCATGAATAATTAAAATTAATTGCGCGCTAAATGACCTTAGCTGTCGATGCGCCATAAAACAATATACATTCATTCATTGCTCTCAAATTAGACTGATGGGGAACCTTACTCCACCGGTGCAAAACGGGGCTTTACCGGCATATGCCCAAGCTATGCCGGGTTAACTCCGGGGTTCACTGATGTCTACCGTGAGTGGAGTATTCCCGACCGCCCCAGATTACTACGGACAATCACATAAGAGCCATGGTAGAGACCCGGTCCTGCGCCGGTATATACCGGTGTTGTGCCGGTCCTGCCCGGATAATGACGGATCTTGATATTCTCCCGGTGACTCCCGGTTGTGTTAAACATCTTAAAACATCCGGGACACGGTCCATCACGGATCATCCTGATTTGCTACGGTGCCACCATGGTTGTCTTTCCTGTTTGACACGGTTTCTCCCGAACCAGCATCCGGGACGTACTGTGGCGCCAATCTGGGAGTGAGAGCTAGGCTTTATCAAACCAGATTCAAACATCATTTCTTAAGAGGAACTTATTTATTGGAATTTGTATTCATATTTATTGTCTGGAATTAAATGCTATGATTTAAGAGCTATAAATCATTAAACTACAAAAAAGGCAATGAAACAAGAATTAACCCTTTCCAACATACTACTAATCTGCAGCAGATAACTTTAAAATCATATAGGCAACAATATTGTACTATTTATAAGTGAAAGTATTGGTATTTAATGGAGTTAATATATATTGTGGCAAAAGGAGAAATTGCCACAATGTCTCAAATGCTGTCTGCTGCATTGGCGTCTGAAGTGTCTGTATGTGGGAAAGCCCAATAAGTTGTATGTGGGAAAGGGGTTAAAATACACTGTATGTATATAAATAAACATTGTGATAAGTCAGCAGATTTTATGACAAAGAAAATGTAGTAAACATGGTGACCTTGTATATGATATATCATGTTATCAAAGTTGTTTATCTGTCAGGTTTGTAAAAAAAAAATACTACATCTGAACAATGGAATTACCTCTTTTTGTTTTACCTGAGGCTGCCTTTGCAGGTAGACACAGAAGGATCAATTCTCCATTGACTTTGAGTCTGCCTGTCAAGCTTTCACTTACAAGTTTATCTTGTCTGGCAACACCGAGTCATTTGTTCCTTCAATCACTCTTGTCCACATTATGAACAACTTCTTTTCTAACATTGTTTTCATAATTCACCTGCTGCAGAAGAATTAAATGTTGCTCTGTAATGGGGAATGGCTAATGACAAGATAAGTTGAGAGAGTGTTTATATAATTATATTTATAACATGCTTACAGATGTGCAAGTGGAACTGTTACTGGACAAATTATTAACCCTTTCCCTCATACGACTTTGAACACATTTTGTTAAAATATAGAAAATCTCTTTAATTGAATGGTTATATGACTAAAAGTGGAAAACATTGTGGAAAAAGGAGAAATTGCTCGTTTTGAGCAATTTCTTCTTTTGTCACTATGTTTTCAAAAAGCTGTCTGCTGCAGATGCATCAGAAAGCATCTATATGACGGAAAGGATTAACCCTTTCCCACATACAACAAAATTGCAGGAGACAAATTGGAAAACATTTCAGCAAAATGTATGAAAAATATCTGTATGAAAGTGATTATTGAATAGAGACAAAAACATTATGGTAACCAGACAAATTTCTCATTATGAGCACTTTCTCCTTTTGCCACAATGTTTTCAAAAGTCAACATCAGACAAAATGCATCTACATATTTATTGTAAAGGATTATAAACTAATCCGCATTAGTGGGAAGTTGGAGGAAAAAAAAAAAACGGGAAAAGAAAATCGCCCAGAGAGTGCTCGGCCGCGCTTCTATTTTCCAGTGATCTTGTTTTTGAAATGTATTTCCTTTACCAATTCCAGTGATGTGCCCATAAAATGTTGTTTTCATACAAAATATGCTGAAGAAAGACTAGAAATGTTATATTAATTGTGCTCTTAATTAACTCAACTCAATGAAAACAAAACTATTAGTCAAAAGCAACGTTTAGCATATTTACCCTTTTTCCATCTGCAGATGTATTTTAATGCATCTACATCAGATGACTTTTGAAAACATTGTGCCAAAGGGAGAAATTGCTCATATTTGAGCATTACACGTCACCTTCAACACAACAATTTTGACTGTATTCAATAATTATACTGTCATATATGGAGATTTTCAGTAATTTAGCATAGATAATTTTAAGTCGTCTGCGGCAGATTTGTTGTATGTGGGAAAAATTAAACAGTTACATTTGGATTTTAAGTGTGAATCTACCTGATATCACCTTTTCAGATTTGTTTGACAAAATACTGCTACATCTGATAAATTTGATATATGGAGATTTTCTGTAATTTAGCATAGATAATTTTAAGTCGTCTGCGGCAGATTTGTTGTATGTGGGAAAAATTAAACAGTTACATTTGGATTTTAAGTGTGAATCTACCTGATATCACCTTTTCAGATTTGTTTGACAAAATACTGCTACATCTGATAAATTTGATTTAAATTTTTCATATAGACTTGAAGACATTCAGTGTGAGTTATGTTTTTATTTTGTTGACTTTTGCAAATGAACCATTTCTCCTTTTTTATGCCCCCGGAATCTCCGATTCGGTGGGCATATAGTTTTTGGCCTGTCTGTTGGTTGGTTGGTCTGTTGGTCTGTCTGTCTGTCTGCACAAAAAAAACTTTAACCTTGACCACTACTTTTGAACCATAACAGGTACGGCTACCATATTTCACATGTGTATTCCTTGTGACATGACCTTTCTGTCAGTACCAACATTTTTGACCTTGCGACCTTGACCTTTGACCTAGAGGTTGCCATTCTCGAAAAAAACTTTAACCTTGGCCATTTCTTTTGAACCATAACAGATACGGCTACCATATTTCACATGTGTATTCCTTGTGACATGACCTTTCTGTCAGTACCAACATTTTTGACCTTGCGACCTTGACCTTTGACCTAGATGTTGCCATACTAAAAAAAAACTTTAACCTTGGCCATTTCTTTTGAACCATAACAGGTACGGCTACCATATTTCACATGTGTATTCCTTGTGACATGACCTTTCTGTCAGTACCAACATTTTTGACCTTGCGACCTTGACCTTTGACCTAGATGTTGCCATTCTCGAAAAAAACTTTAACCTTGGCCATTACTTTTGAACCATAACAGATACGGCTACCATATTTCACATGTGTATTCCTTGTGACATGACCTTTCTGTCAGTACCAACATTTTTCACCTTGCGACCTTGACCTTGACCTAGATGTTGCCATTCTCGAAAAAAACTTTAACCTTGGCCATTTCTTTTGAACCATAACAGGTATGGCTACCATATTTCACATGTGTATTCCTTGTGACATGACCTTTCTGTCAGTACCTTGCGACCTTGACCTTGACCTAGATGTTGCCATTCTCGAAAAAAACTTTAACCTTGGCCATTACTTTTGAACCATAACAGGTATGGCTACCATATTTCACATGTGTATTCCTTGTGACATGACCTTTCTGTCAGTACCTTGCGACCTTGACCTTGACCTAGATGTTGCCATTCTCGAAAAAAACTTTAACCTTGGCCATTACTTTTGAACCATAACAGGTATGGCTACCATATTTCACATGTCAGTACCAACATTTTTGACCTTGCGACCTTGACCTTTGACCTAGATGTTGCCATTCTCGAAAAAAACTTTAACCTTGGCCATTACTTTTGAACCATAACAGATAGGGCTACCATATTTCACATGTGTATTCCTTGTGACATGACCTTTCTGTCAGTACCAACATTTTTGACCTTGCGACCTTTACCTTTGACCTAGATGTTGCCATTCTCAATTTTTTTTTTAACCTTCCCCACTACTTTTGAACAATAACAGGTAATACTACCATATTTCACATGTGTATACCTTGCGACCTTGACCTTTGACCTAGATGTTGCCATTGGGGGGCATCAGTGTTTCACAAACACATCTTGTTCACCCTGTTTTAACCCTTTCCCTCATATAGTTGCTTTCTGATGCCTCTGCAACAGACAGCTTTTTGAAAACATAGTGACAAAAGAAGAAATTGCTCAAAACGAGCAATTTCTCCTTTTGCCACAATGTTTTCCACTTTTAGTCATAGGTAATTGGTAGATTTAAATTGTATCTATATTTCTTTACAGTGATGATTAAAGGTACCTCGGTTAGCAAGTATTACCGATTTCTTGGCAAGAATGACAACTGGGTATGGTTACAGACGCGAGCCACCATTATCTACAATACAGCCAGCACGCCTCAGTACATTGTCTGCATGAACTACGTCATCAGGTAGGAAATCAATGGTTTACATTAACCCTTTTCCTCATACAACAAATCTACAACAGACGACATTGAAAACATCTTATCAAAAAAGTTAAAAATCTCTTAAAAGATAGCTTAATTCTTGAATAAAGTTGCAAACAATGTTTTCAAACATCGTCTGCTGCTACTGCTAGGAAATCAATGGTTTACATTATCCCTTTCCCTCATACAACAAATCTGCAGCAGACGACTTTGAAAACATCTTATCAAAAATGTGAAAAATCTCCATTAATGACAGTTTACTTATTAAATAGAGTTGAAAACATGGTATCAAATGGTGCAATTGTTCATCATGAGCAAATTTCACCTTTGGCTACAATGCCGTCTGCTACAGAGGAGTCAGAAAGCGTCTGTATGTTGGAAAGGGATAAAAAAACATTTTTAATCTTTGATTGCTGGAACTGATTCCGTGAAGCCTGTGTCATAGATCCGTATAGAGTCCGGACAGCCAACACATATTGCCCCCTGACCAGGCTCTTTACTGTTAATGTTTTCAAAAGTCCTCTGCTGCTACTGCTAGGAAATCAATGGTTTACATTATGCCTTTCCCTCATACAACAATTCTGCAGCAGACGACTTTGAAAACATTACAATATTTTCAAATGCTGTCTGCTGCAGAGGCGTCAGAAAGCGTCTGTATGTAGGAAAGGGTTAAATAACATTTTTAACCTTTGATTGCTGGAACTGATTCCGTGAAGCCTATATCCGTATAAAGTCAGGACAGCCGGCACATCAGCGGCGTCTGACAAGACTCTTAACCCTTTCCCTCATATAGACGCTTTCTGACTCCTCTGCAGTAGACGGCTATTTGAAAACATAGTGACAAAAGAAGAAATTGCACAAAACATGCAATTTCTCCTTTTGACACGATGTTTTCCACTTTTAGTCATAGGTTATCCATTCAATTATAGAGATTTTATATTTTTTGACAAAAAACGTTCAAAGTCGTCTGCTGCAGAATTGTCGTATGAGGGAAAGGGTTAACTGTTGATATGCCTAGAATTGACTTTGGACTTTTCCAAATGCAAAGCTAAATGAGTCTATTCAATAAGTTCAGTATTTAAAGAGTTATGCCCTCCTGAGCACAAAGTAGTCTGGATGAGCAAATTTGATCTTTTACAGTCATCATACATAATGTTCTTTTAAATCTTCAATGAAGTGTAACTGGCCTAACTTCAAATTCATTTCACATAAGTGTTCCTAAGAAGGTCCTCTTTTTGAGTTGTGAAAAATAATTCAATACCAGACATAAAACTAGTTGCCATGGCGTCCAATCTCGCTAAGTTCCACCAACCAGTACACAAGACATGTTGACACTAATTCTTTAATTGGTACGTTTGTCGGTGGGGTCATCCCCAATCATCCGATAACTGATTTATTGGGCCATTGTTGTGCTTATAACCATTCTGGCATGGTACTTGTATACTAATAAGTTGTTTCATGATATGGATATGGTTTCTTTTGAATTTGAGTATATTTTATCAAAATAAACTAGCAAATCTAAATGGACGAATAAAGCAAATGCAAGCCGCTTGTAGT